>OY757026.1:94085325-94685325 GCA_963580285.1 Lucinisca nassula
ACCTCTTTTACAGACGTAACCATTGCCATTGTCAAATGTCAGATTTTATTGCGCACGAGTTCCCTTACCGGATGTTTAAACTCCCTAGGTTGCGCAAGCGCACGCGTTTCTTCAATCTTTTATTTGATTTGAGGTTCAAATTACTCGGTTTATTAATCCTATCACCCCTCAGCAAGCCTCCTCCGTACCTCCTCCGTACCACCTCCTCAAGCCTCCTCCGTTCCTCCGCAAGCCTCCTCCGTACCTCCTCAACCTCCTCCGTACCTCCTTCGTTCCTCCTCAAGCCGCCTCCGAGCGTCACGGACCTAAAATCGTCAGGTTAATTTCAGACAAAGATCCCGTGACAGAGAACGAACCACGTGACAATTATTGATTTTAATAATTATTTATAACCGCCCTATGCTTATCGTTGTGAGGTCGGAGTGTTGCGTAAAGAAGATGGACTGATGTGACTATATACTTTAAAGAGGGATTTGCGACTCGTAACAAAATGCTTTCTTTAGCGTCCGCGTTCACTGAATAAATATCCACACCTGTTTTTTTTTTTTTTTATATAAATATAGACGATAGTGAATGTCTGGTATTAGTTGATGACGCTACATCGAACAAGACAGATGCATTCCTACGTACCTGATCCGGAAAAATGGGCGCGCTTTTTTCAAGATAGATGTAGCACGCCGAATCGCATCGTGGACGCCTGGTTACCGCAAAGGAATCATTCCGATTGAAGACAAAAAGCCCAGCCAGCCTAAGTCAGAGATAGTACGCATCGAGGCAGTGACTCCCGTGCAACGGCAAAACGAGAGGTAAAGAGCGAGCTTCGGAGAATCATGGCTTCAGCGCCGACTTCCAAAGAGAGGAAAAGAAAACGCGAAGACCAACGAGGAGGGTCTGCTGATGCACACCGAAGCGCATTCCCGCGCACGATACCTCCGGATTTTGATGAGGAGGCAAACCTCCTCCTCCGCTTCATTTCTACTCTGAACTTCAACATGAACACATGTGACATCTGTATGAAAGACTCTAAACGTCGCGATAACATGCTGCGACACAAGAAACAGAAACACGGAGAGAAAGACATGGTGTCAACAGAATCGGAGCCGTCTGACACAGAGACAACCCGATTCCGGTACAAATTATGGAATGTCCGACGCGGATGAGGCCAGTGACACAGAGAGACAGCCGCGAGGAGACCAGTACGATCCTTGGGAAAGCGTGGTTCAGAAGGCTTCCGAGAAGTGTCAAGATCGGTTCGAGGAGGAGGTGACCAAACTCGTACAGAGAAGGGACTTTGATCGAGAAGAGGCTAGATCGCGTGTATACCATGACATGAGAAGCACCTACAGAAAAGGCGGTCAGCGGCGTATTTGCGGACAGAATGTTATGGTTCGATGCTCTTCGCAAACTCCCGTGTAACAAAGCCATTAAGAGGGACAGCCATTAATTTCATGGAACTGGATGACTACAGCCCTCGGAAGCCTGGAAAGTGCAATCGAACAAAGAAAATTTCTGTTTGAGGCAATCTTGGAGGATTACTATCCCCCCAAACTACGGGATAATGAAGTGGGCGATAATACTAGTGATGACGAGGAACCTTCTGCTAAACGTGCTAAAGTGTAGGCTCTTTCCTTCCCGTTGTATGAATAGTGACATAAATGAACAAAACTAAACGCAATTGGATACCACGCTATTACCTTCTGTGTTGATATACTTTCTGAACGGATTCCATGTGTACAATGACATTTCTGTTTGAATGCATGATAAAAATAAAATTTCTTTCGTTAAATCGATATATGTTTGGTTTTCATTGATTATGATTCGCTGTAATAACTCCTCCGGCCTTCCTTCGTCCCTCCTTAAGCCCGATATCCACGTGACTCCAGTAAACAGTTTAGTATGGCCGCGCTATGCTTATCGTTATGCGATTATTGCGTAAAGAGGGTGGACTGAATTCAGCTTTGGTACAACAATGCACTCCCAGATTAGACACAGAATCCGATATCCGCGTGACTCCAATTTAATAAAGTCGCGCTATGCTTATCGTTATGAGCTTATTGCTTAAAGAGTGTGGACCGAAGTCTTGGCAAATAAGAATGCAGACCCAGATTAGACGCAGCTTGTAGCCATACCGTTACTACACTATTACATACAAATAAGCGAGACCATATATGACCTTCATAGCATTGACTGGGCCGTTAAATTCCGTACTAAACAGAAATCAGTTCGAAAGTTTTATTAGAAAAATGAGCTGAAGGGTTCTGCAAACAGGGAAATGATCAATTCAGCTCGATTCAGAAAGTAAATAGAGATCAGAGACCGCTACATTGCCCCTTAATATGTCGGCAAACAGTGTAGACCCAGATCAGTCTTTGAGTTACTAAACTTGAGCGTAATTCAACCCCTTTTTCTTTTTTTTGTTACAACATTCCGTCTTTATGTTCAGTGTAGATTCAGATCAGAAACCGCTACAACCAAACAGATTTTACTCTTCGTTTATCACAATCCATTTTATGTACTAAAAATATGGTAAACCAAAAAAAGCGGGAACAAACGAAAATATAATGAGCAAACAGAGAAGGTCCTGATCTACCTACTTTCTATGCGTTATATATATCGGGTTATCGAAGGAACCGACCCAACATGTTACTAAGCGCAGAAGCTTTACGTCGCCGATCTCCGCGTGACTCCAATAACCGCGCTACGCTTATCGTTATGAGGTTAGGTGGACCGAAGACTTGACAAATAAGAATGCAGACCCAGATTAGACGCAGCTTGTATCCATATCGTTACTACACTATTACATACAAATAAGCAAGACCATATATGACCTTCATAGCCTTGACTGGGCCGTTAAATTCCGTACTAAACAGAAATTATTTCGACAGGGTTTTTTTTTTTTTTTTTTTTTTTTGTTTAGAAAAAAAATGAGCTGAAGGCGTCTGCAAACAGAGAAATGATCAATTCCGTACGATTCAGGTCGTGAGTGAGTGAGTGAGTGAGTTTTAGTTTTACGTCCCACCAACAGCTCAGGTCATACGGAGACGGGACCTCGGTTTAAAGACTCATCCGAAAGTCTGGAGAAGCCCGGGATCGATCCTGCAATCCCTGGTTTACAAGGCGAGTAGCGTAACCACTGCACCACTGAGGCTTCTACGATTCAGGTCGCTTCAGAAAGTAGATCCAGATCAGAGACCGCTACATCCGAACAGATTCTTCGTTTATCACAATCCATTTTATGTACTAAACATATGGTAAACCCAGAATGCGGGAACAAACGAAAATATAATGAGCAAACAGTGAAGGTCCTGATCTACCCATTTCCTATGCGTTATATATATCGGGTTATCGAAGGAACCGACCCAACATGTTACTAAGCGCATAAGCTTTACGTCTCCGATATCCAAACAACAAAGATTAGACGCAGCTTGTAGCCACCAGTACGCCGTTACAAATATGCAAGACCAAACATGACCTTAAAGGCGTTGACTAGGCCGTTAAATGCCATACTAAACCGAAAACATTTGGAATGTTAGGTTTTTAGAAAATGAGCTGAAGGTTCTGCCAACAGCGAAGTGATCAATTCCGTATGACAACCGTTTCAGAAAAGGGGAGCCTATGCGTACACAGTGTAGATCCAGATCAGAGACCGTTGCATCCGATTAGATTTTTTTTCTTGGTTTACCACACCACAGAGAAATGATCAATTCCGCATGATTCAGCTCGATTCAGAAAGAAGATTCAAATTAGAGACCGCTATATCGCCCTTAATATGTCGGCAAACAGTGTAGACCCAGATCAGACATGTTCTTTTGTTACGCGTGTACCATCTTTCGCAACGCCCAAAGAGTAAATGATTTCGGTAAAATACGTTTATACAAATTCAAAAGCCGAGCATATACAATTTCACTTTAAACAAAAAAGTTATGGAAATGAGATATTTGGTTACAAGGGTATTTAAAATCTTTAGAAATGAATATCATTGTCCTCCTTTTAGGACAGATGGCAGAGGAAGAGCAAGAAGGGCGAATACCGTCCTATATATACTACTAGTGGTCTAAAAGGTGAAGCTTCATACCAATATCAAAGAATGGAGACTTCTGGTTTCAGACAAGGTGTTTAAACGTTTTCCTTATACAAGTCTATATAACCCTTGGGGTCCCCGGGGCGGGCCATTTTTGCCCCAAGGGCTATAATTTGAACCATCTTGGTAGAAATCCACAAGACAAAGCTTCATACCAAATATCAAAGACCTTGGCCTTCTGCTTTCAGACAAGAAGACTTTCAAAGGTTTTCATTGCCTTGACTTCTATTTCCTAGGGCTATAATTTGAACAATTTAGATGAAGCCTCATACCAAATATCAAAGACCTGGGCCTTGCAGTTTCAGAGTAGAAGATTTTTTTAAATTTCCCTATATAAGTCAATGTAAAAACGAAGGGCCCCGGGGCGGGGGCATTTTTGACCCAAGGGCTATGATTTGAACAATCTTGGTAGAAGTCCAATAGATGAAGCTACACACCAAATTCAAAGAACTGGGCCACCAAGTTTTGGACAAGAAGATTTTTAAAGATTTTCCCTGTATAAGCCAATGTAAAACCAAAGGGCCTGCAGGTGGGAGCATTTTTCGCACTAGGCCTATAATTTGTATAATCTTGATAAGAGGCCCACTAGATGAAGCTTCACACCAAATATCGAAGAACTGGGCCTTGCGGTTTCCGCACACTAGTACTGGTAAACCACTTAGAGGATCTAAGCCTGTCCAGGAACCGCGGTGCAAGTCCATGCTAATAAACCCTATTAATACAGCAAAGGTTTCCTAGGTCTACTAGGGACTAAGAAACAACTTCCAAACAGCAGTAGTCAACGAGCCATCAGTGTTCGATCCATTTGAGGGTGTCATTGCAAATTCGTTTCATATGAAACCACCAGTGTGAAAAACGGCTTCATAGTTCTATGATACTTCATGGGTGTGGTCGGACATCATTTTGTATTGATCTACATGTTGCTCCGCCCCCGCCCATAGGGGCTTGAAGAAATATATGGGCTGCATGATGCTTCCACGCAGAGCCGAATCCGGCCCGCACACTAGTACTGGTAAACCGCTTAGAGGATCTAAGCCTGTCCAGGAACCGCGGTGCGAGGCGGACCGTCCATGCTAATAAACCCTATTGGTTTCATTGGGCGACAGGGCTTGAGAAGTCATTTCATCTCAATGTCGGGTAAAAGTCCCACAAAAATGGAAGCAACGTCTCCAAAATGACCTTTACAGTGTTGACGGGGACGTTAAACCTCAAATCAAACAAAAAAACCATGATACTTCATGGGTGTGGTCAGACATCATTTTGTATTGATCTGCATGTTGCTGCTCATTAACCCTTTTTGTACCAAATGGAATCTTCCTCCTTATATATAGCAGGAGTCCATTTCAAAAGTTAGGGGTGTCAGGTTGTGTTTTCGTCAAAATTTATTTGGAAAATGGCTGAACATTTTGCAAACAGTGAAGGCCCTGATCAGACGCCGCATTCTGCGGCGTCTGATCTGGGCCTGCACTGTTTGCCATGGTACCCGTTTTGGGGTTTCCGCTACAAAATGGGTTTAAAAAACAAAATGATCAGTTTGTCTGTTTCTTCTCTGTACCTCTTTGTTGATTTTATTTTTTATTCTTATTTTTTGTGGTGATGGTGATATATTAACTCAAGGGTCACACACGCATTGTACCAAGCGACAGTGGCCGTATGAAACTTGCGATGCAATTAGATATCTTAACAACTGGGTATTATACTTTGGCGTTCAAATACCCATAAGTTTTATTGTGTTTTGTGCGCAGGGTATTTGATATTTTGCCCTACATTTATTGCTTTAAATATGTTTTGTTTTGTTTGATTTGAGGTTTAACGTGCCCGTCAAAACTGTATAGGTCATTTTGGAGACGCTGCTTCCAATTTTGTGGGACTTTTACCCGACATCGAGATGAAATGACATCTCAAGCCCGGTCGCCCAATGAAACCAATAGGATTTATAAGCATGGACGGTTTTACTCGCACCGCTTTGCCTGGGCAGACTTAGATCCTATAAGCTGTTTACCAGTACTTGTGTGCGGGTCGGTTTTAGCTCAGCGTGGAAGCATCATGCAGTCCATCTATTTTTTCAAGCCCCGATGGGCGGGGCCGTTTAAATAGCTATACATGTACCGTTCGCGCTCTCTTATAAATAATAAATAAATACAGACATGTAAATATGGAATCGGAATAAAAGTGAGCTTGGCCCGCTAAGAAAACCGTTTATGTGATTTTTTTTTTTTTTTTTCTGTACTTATGATTTTTTTTTTTTTCACGATATCATTTTGATTGATGCGAAAATAATATACAGTTATATTCATACTTTCCCACCTTTTTCTATTTTGTAATTACTTTTGTCTACTCAGCGAAATGTTAAGTAAAGATGCATACTTTGATAATGTTAATAGCATACATTTCACTTACGATTTATCAAAAAAGTTATCCTTTGGAAGCAAGGAATACACAAAAGAGCTGAACATTGCGACGTGTTCAAGTTTTTTTGTTTTTGTTGTTGTTTTTTGGTCAGACTTGCTAGTTTAGGTCAATTAGGCCTCATCGGTGGCCCTAAAAAATGACAAAATTTAACAATTGGACCAATTACCCAAAAAGGACTGGGAAATTTGACTACAGTTAGTTGAAGGGCTGAAAGCTTTTCTACACCCGCACCACATACCCCGACAAACATCAGCCGTTGTGAAGTTAATATTTAAAAGGTTGTTCTTCAGAAGCCTTTTGTCGTAATCAGCAAATACAAAATGTAAACCCGTAGTGTTACGTACCATATACTCATACAAGTTCTATGACATGGAGTTACGTCATTAACCCATTTTGTACCAGAAACCACTAAATGGGAAATTGGCAAACACTGCAAGCCCAGATCAGACGCCGCAGAACTCGGCGTCTGATCAGGGCCTACACGGTTAGCAAAAAGTTCAGCCATTTTCCAAATACATTTTAAAGCAAACACAACCTGACACCCCTAAATTTTGAAATGAACTCCTGCTATTTATACGGTGGAAGATTCCATTTGATACAAAATAGGTTAAGACAGCGACGTTATGTGACCAACGGTGCAGCCCTGATATGTTCAAACCAACAGCGCAGCAAATGAGTTGTCTTGCCGTTTGCTTGTTTACGGTTTAACGTCCCCGCCAACACAATATATGTCGTTTTGGAGATGTTGCTTCCAATTATGTGGGGCTTTTACCCGAGCTTGAGATGAAATGACATCTAAAGCCCTGCCGCCCAATAAAACCAATAGGGTCTACATGTATATGCATGGACGGTCCTACTCGAACCACTTTTCCTGAACAGGCTTAGACCCCCCTAGCGGTTTACCAATACATAGGTGCGATCGGAGGCAAGTACTATGCAGCCTAATCTATTTCTTCAAGCCTCGATGGGCTTGATTAGTTTTGTATAAATCATGTGTACGTGCGTATGTATCCAAGCTTTCGTGAGTCCTATTCATCGAATTGAACGTCCCATGACGAAAACAAGTGAACAGTAAAGTATACTGTTGCAAAATAGAAGTGACCGCAATGCCCCCCACCCCACCACCACCGCGCCCTCTTCCCTAACCTGCTGCAAGGACAGCTGGCTTTGCCCAACTGTAAGCCAATATCAGACGCCCCAGTGACGCAAGTTGCATCACCCAACTTCCAGCTATGGTGCTAGAACCAGGAACGCCGATTTTCAATGGCTAGTGTTTGGGAGTTCTTACTGTTTTTGTTTAAAATCATTGGATTATAATCAGAACTACTCAACCCTTATCTTGCTGAATATTTATTTAAGCCACACCCATATCTGTCTTTCAACCAATCAAATTACTTGATGTAATTTTTTGCTACACATTCATAAACTTAATGTCAAACAGTGTAGATCCTGATCAGATGGCTGCTAATCTGGATCTACACTGTTTGCAAAGATAGGGCTTGTAGCGAACAGCAAGATAAGGGTTAAAATGACATACTGGCGATTTACATCCTCAACTAACAATTTTGAAGCCATACTCTATTTTCTGCAGACATGTAACATTCCCCGACTGTATGCACGTGCCCGTCCAAACGAAATGCATGCAATTCGAATTATAACAATATTTGTTGGTAATTATTTAGATATAGTTTCATTTTTATGTATTATTTTTGGCAAGAGAAAAACAATGTTCATATACCGTGAAACCGCATATAGATAATACGGAGCAAAAGACCATCTGAAATACCTGAATATATGTTTTTAACAGTAGGGTGCACAATAACCGCATCAGTAGAAAATGATCTTGTTGCCAAATATCACCTTAGAAGACAAGGATATTCCATTTTATTCGAAACGCCCCATTTTTAAAAACCGTTAAACAATATATCCCTCAAGATCGACAGGGTGGTTGTTGGATATATCCAAGGGCGCATATGGACACGCAAATATCAGCCCTGGCATATAAGGCAAGACTTTTTGGCTGACCCAAAAATTTAATCTAACAGGAAATCTAGTCTATATATTTTCGTATCAGTTTAATAGATATCTCGGGGCACTTGGAAACTAATCCTAAAATATTACATTAAAAATCAAACTTGAGTGCTTTGATCATCAAACGGCTGTTTTCAATTATATTTTTCAGTACGCCTTGCAGATGAAGTGCACGGAATCATTGAAACCGCGAAAAAAGAAATTGTGGTTTCGGATATATGCGCACGGCAAAGCAGGCTGATCGGAGTATTGCGTGTGCGCCATTTGTCCATAGTGTCTTAAGGCGCAGAAATGACTGTGTCCCGATCTACAGGATGGTTTGAATCTTCCAACAGCATATGAGTCTTAACCATTATCTTGTTGTTCACGGCAACCCCTATCTTTGCAAACAGTGTAGACCCAGATCAGATGGCTTCTGAAGAAGCCATCTGATCAGGATCTACTCTGTTTCACATTAAATTTATGAATTTGTAGGAATAAATTGCATCAAGTAATTTGATTGGTTGATAGACAGAAATGGGTGTGGCTTAAATGATTATTCAGCAAGAAAAGGGTTAAGACACATTTTTGGTTGTGACCTATCAGAAATACATCTTCAATGCAGCATAGGTACCATGAGCATATAGCATGGCTGCTTTAAGCTTCTGCTATCCAAGGGGTAACCGGTCATTTCGTACCCTAGTCATTTCGTACCATTTTGGTCATTTCGTACCTGTTTTTTTGGTCATTTCGTACCCACAAACAACCATTTCGTACCCAAGTCATTTCGTAACCGTTTTGGTCATTTCGTACCTGGGTACAAATTGACCAAAAGGTACGAATTTACCAAACCCGTTACGAAATGACTTTAAAATAGTCAATGCGTACCCAAATCATTTGGTCATTTCGTATCTGGGAAAGACCGACAGACTAAGGGACTATTTATTTAATTATTATATCTTTCTGTTTTTCTTTCTTTATTTATTTATTTATTGAAGAGCATTTTCCGAAAAAAAACTTGTGATATTTTTCATATTTCTGCTCCAAGCAAAGATTGTTGAAATTCGTTAAAGCCGCCTCGATATCAAAGACCTGGGAATTTTTGGTTTCAGAGGTGAAGATTTTTAAAGGTTTTTCCTGCATAAGCCTATGTAAAACAGCTTGGCCCCGGGGTGGGGGTGGGGCAATTTTTTGTCTCATGGCTCTTATTTCAACAATCTAGGTAGATATCCACTAGATGAAGCTTCATACCAAATATCAAAGACCTCGGCCTTCTGATTCAGAGAAGATTTTTTAAAGGTTTTCCCTGAATAAGCCTATGTAAAACAGCTGGGCCACGGGGCGGGGCCACTTTTTCCCCAGGGCTCTAATTCGAATAATCTTGGTAGATGTCCACTAGATGAAGCTTCATACCAAATATCAAAGACCTTTGCCTTCTGGTTTTCGACAAGAAGATTTTTTGAAGTTTTTTTTTTTTCGTGTTTTCCCCTTTTTGTTGCCAAGGCAACCAGAGTTTTGCATGGAATGCAATTCTTTGAACATCATTTAGAGAAGTCCATCCATGGATAATTTTTTGTCAAGTTTCGTCAAAATCTGTTCAGTGGTTGAGGAGTTGTTATTTAAAGAAATGGTGAACGGACATACGGACGGACGACGACGACGACGGACGGTGACCAATCACAATAGCTTCCCCTGAGCCTTCGGCAGAAAAGCTTTAAAACAATTCATATCATAACAAAGTCATTTCGTACCTACGTTTGAAAAATTGGGTACGAAATAATCAAAAACGTTTCCAAGAAAAATTGAAAGTTGGTACGAAATGACTAAAGAGGGTACGAAATAACCAAAAACCTTTCCCAGAAAAAAAATAAAAGTGGGTACGAAATGACCAAACAGGGTACGAAATGACCAAATTGCAAAATAAAACGGGTACGAAATGACCAAAATGGTACGAAATGACTAGGGTACGAAAAGACTTGGGTACGAAATGACTGGAAACCCTCCAATGCGCCGCAATCAGTCTATTGACTGCGCTCAAAACGTCGCTATCAGCTTCTTGGCTGCAATCAAAACTACACCATCAGCTTCTTGACTGCGCTCAAGACTACGTCAGTTTCTGGATTACGCTCAAACTCCGTCATCATTTCATAAACTGCGACATCAGCTTCTTGACTGTGCTACAAATGCGCCATCAGTTTCTTGGCCTTGGCTGATCTGAAAGCTGTGCCATCAGCTCAAAACTGTGCCATCAACGTCTTGACTGCGCTCAAAACTGTGCCAGTTTCAGGATTACGCTCAAACTCCGTCATCATTTCATAAAATGCGACATCAGCTTCTTGACTGTGCTACAAATGCGCCAACAGCAGCTCCTTATCTGTACTAAAACCCAAAACCTTAAAGGCTGGGCTCAAACCATCGCCACCAGCTTCTTTACTTGTTGACTGAATTTAAGACTGCGCCATCATTTTCATGACTACAATCGCTTAATGACGCGGACCGATTGGGTTTTTATCACGGTTGACTCGGACTTATTCTTGAGTCCCCGGAAAATTCAGAAAACAAATATCAGGGGACAATTTATGGAGGCAGTGTTTATTTACCTTTGAAATAAATGTATTCCGTACTAATTAACTAATCGGCCCCCGCCAATCGGGGCTTGAAGAAATATATGGGCTGCATGATGCTTCCACGCAGAGCTGAAACCGACCCGCACACGAGTACTTGTAAACCGCTTAGAGGATCTAAGCCTGCCCAGGCAAAGCGGTGCGAGTCGGAACGTCCATTCTCATAAACCCTATTGGTTTCATTGGGCGGCATGGCTTGAGATGTCATTTCATCTCAATATCGGGTAAAAGTCCCACAAAATTGGAATTCACGTCTCCAAAATGACCTTTATAGTGTTAACGGGGACGTTAAACCTCAAATCAAACAAAACAAACAAAAACTACTAAACTAAACTATCGACACTTTGATTTTATAGAAAATCGAAATGACATCCAGCATTAACCACCCGGGATTGGTCTTGTGGCTCGAACTGGTCCTGTCTAGAACAAATATCCAAAGTTCCAAAGATGTTCAAGCCATTGGAATTTGACTGTAGTGTTAATGGATGCAACTTCAGGGGAGGCAATTCCTCCAAAAGTATTCTTGTCTACCATGTCAATAGGGGTCAACTCTTAAAGGAAAGAATTCTTTCCTTTAAGAGTAGACTTTTTTTCAGTGGGACAGAGCTTATAGAAAATCGAACAGGAAGTTCCGAAAATTGTCTCCCTTTGAAAAATGGCGGACAAATCTGCCAGGTGTTCCCATTCCCCATTAAAACCGTTATTCGTTCAATCCTTCGTTCATTCATTCACTCATGAAGTTTGCTTATTTATTTTTTCATTGTTGTTGTTGTTGTTTTATCATTAATCCCGTGCGTGTTTGCCTTATGCATATTGACGGGTACTGATAATACGGGTGCTCTATTGTCCCGTTTACACTATAGACTTGTTCTGGGTCAATTTAATCAAGATCAATTGTTTACACTTGGGACCAAGTTGGTCCAGGCTAGTCGCATTTATACGGCGATCAACGATGTAGGTCAACTTGATACGTCTAGATATTTGGATGATTTATTTTAAACTTGACAATACCTGCTTCGATGGTTCGATCAGTCAGATTTACCCCCGAGAACTTCGGTTAAATAAAGCAAATTCTTCTGATACCCAAGCCCCGTTTTTTTTTTTGTTGTTTTTTTTTATTTATTTATTTACATTGGGTTTGTTTCCCGCAAAACATATGATATACATCTTGATTTTGATTTGGAGATTGTACATTTTCTTATCCTGGATGTTGATGTTCCTCGTGCGGCATCCTACGGTGTTTATATTTCGCAATTAATTCGATTGCCAGAGTGTCTAGTGAAGTTACTGGCTTCAACACTCATAAAAGTGATATATATTTCACTGACTGGTCCATTTTTTATAGTATGTCCTTGCATGTATGTATTGCTTTTAGATATCCGTTTGGCAATTTTGTGGGAAAGTGATTGTCTTTTGGCTTTCCGCTAGTGATGTTTTCGTTTGTGTCTAGTGTTTCTTTCTCTTTGGTGTCTCTGGTGAGAGTTTTTAAGTTAATTGTATCGCAGATTCTAACTCCAGGACGACATGACGTTTCATATTGGAAAGACGCCACGACGACGTGACACCTGACGTTTCATTTTGGGCGGAGGTACAGGCACAACACGTCTTTCAAACATAAAACCATCAAATCGTTCTTAGCGCATTGGCATAACGTCTTTCTAATTTGAAAGATTAGGATGTGCCATTGCGGAAGACAATGTAGTATTTTGAGACAGAAGGATTGTTCAAATACTATTGAAATTCCGCCTATATGGGAAAAAAACACAAAGAAAAAACATAGAAGAAGAAACTCGAAGCATGAAAAATCTAAACAACACTCACATACCTGAGAGTATTTACTAGAAGTCGTACTACCAAGAAGCCAATCGGCCCCCGCCGATCGGTGCTTGAAGAAATAGATGGGCTGCATGATGCTTCCACGCAGAGATGAAACCGACCGCACACGAGTAATGGTAAACCGCTTAGACGATCTAAACCTGCCCTGGCAAAGCGGCGAGAGTCGGACCGTCCATGCTTATAAACCCTATTGGTTTCATTGGGCGACAGGGCTTGAGATGTCTTTTCATCTCAATGTCGGGTAAAAGTCCAACAAAATTGGAAGCAACGTCTCCAAAATAACCTATATAGTGTTGACGGGGACGTTAAACCTCAAAACAAACAAAACAAAACAAAACCAAGAAGCCAAACATTGGTCAAAGGGTCAACAACGAAAACAACAACTACTGGAGCCAGCACATAACAAAAGGAAGCTTACAGTTTGGCGACGCAGTCTCGCCAGAGCATTTGCTTTTCGTATTCATATAGTGGATTTATGCATGACATTATTTTTCGCATCTCCAAAATGGTTACTTTTTGATGAAAATCAGTGATAGTTTTCTGATTTATACAGCAAACATAGGTTGTGGATGCTCGTTAGAACATTGAGGCGGTTCTAACGAGTACTCACAACCTATGAATGAGGCGGTTCTAACGAGTACTCACAACCTATGTCTTGAAGAAAAATTAAGAACCCGTAAAACCCAGTCTTCTTTATATAAAGAGGGGTTTATGGGTGTTCGGTTCTAACGAGTACCCAGAACCAATGTCTTGGGGAAAAATTAAGAAAAAATATGTGTACCCCGTTAAAACCCCCTCTTCTCTGTATAAAGAAGCGTTTATGGGTGTTCATTTCACGGACTTGTTCACCTGATGAGTCATTTCGCCTATTTATTTATTTTTTATTTTATTTTTGGGGGTGGGGTGTGGAGGATGGGTGTGTGGGGGGGAGGGGGGGGGTGGTGTGCATGCGTATGCAAATATAACAAATATAGGAGAATACTAAGTACGAATTTCCCACGTGTCGTCTCATTCAGTTGTATAGAATAGATATTTCTTCTGAACGTGTGTTGGGTGTAGAAATGAATTTTATTGTTTATAAAAGACAGGAGCCAGAAAACGTTCTTTGATAGAAAACAGAACTTGAAAACAGCAGTTTATCAGACTAATACTTTTACATTTCAGACCCGTGCCACCTGTAAGAATTTGTATTTTATTGCATATTTTTATTTTCATCTAAATCTTCTGATATGGAAAGGCACAAAGAGTCTGTGAACTGAAATAACGCATCATTTAAATCGTCCTAGAACTTTTTATGATTACGATAGCAAAGAAACTTATCTTTCCTTATCTTTAAAGCTAAAGACAAGGCTAAAAATGTTCTTACGTACAGTAAAACCTCCACTAATGGTCACCTCTGTTAAGCAGCCACCTCTCTTCAGCAGCCACAATAATTCATCCTATAGCATTTTACTATATATTTACCTATGCTCAGCAGCCGCCTCTCTCCTCCAGGCAGCAGCCACCGTACCAAATCTAAATGCCCTCTATTAAATAGCCAGAGTTAACTCAATAGCAAAATTTCCTAATTGAAAATAGGAAATTCTCTTCTGGTGTATATATTTATTTGAAAATTTATTTTCCCCATAATTACCATTGTGATATCTGTTTTATAAGCAAGTGAAAAGCAACATAAATGATGGAGTGGTTTCAGATCATTTATTTTTCTTTTAGTACATCATTGTTGAGCTGTCTTCAATAATCACCATTTTATGTCTGTCGATAACAATCCATACATCACCACAGACATTTCCCTCTGTTGAACAGCCACCTCCCTTAAACAGCCAGTTTTGGAGTTTTCCCACGATGGCTGTTTAATGGAGGTTTTACTGTATATTACGATACATTTCATTTTATACCTGCTTAATCGTTATCCTGCTGAATAGATTTATTCAGTCACACCCATTTCTGATTATCCACCAATCAAATTACTTGATATAAAGTATTTATTCAGTTCACAAACTGCGTGATAAACAATGTAAGTCCTGATCAGATGGCTCCTTCAGAAGCCATCTGATCCGAATCTACACTGTTTTCAAAGGTTGGGGATTGTCGTGTTCAGCAGGATAAGAGTCAATCCCCGATTTCTCCTGGTATAAGTGGAGTCTTCTAGGTAAATTAAAACATCTGGTTCCACGATCCTCGGTGGCCCCCGCCCATAGGGGCTTGAAGAAATATATTGGCTGCATGATGCTTCCACGCAGAGCTGAAACCGACCCGCACACGAGTACTGGTAAACCGCTTACAGGATCCAAGCCTGCCCAGGCAAAGCGGTGCGAGTCGGCCCGTCCATGCTTATAAACCTTACTGGTTTCATTGGGCGACAGGGCTTAATTTCATCTCAATGTCGGGTAGAAGTCCCACAAAATTGGAAGCAACGTCTCCAAAATGACCTTTACAGTGTTGACGGGGACGTTAAACCTCAAATCAAACAAACAAATCAAACAAATCCACGATCCTCGGTTCGAGACGGTATCCAAGGAATGTTTACCATTCACAGAGAATCCAATATCTCAGACACGGATGGTTCGTTTACCTTGGATAACTGAAAGTCGCTCCAGAGTCCCTAGAAATTTATCCATATACAGTCGAACTTGAATATTTCGAACACCTTCGGGACCATGAAATTTTTGTTAAAGAGAGGGATAGTTCGGACTATTGAGGGTTACTCATACAGCCGGGTCACGAGGCATAATGGGGATGACCTTAGAATATTTTTTTGACTTTTTATAAAATAAAGGTATGTTATATGTATTCATTAGAATCGCCTCAATGGAGCGATTCTAATGAATACACACAACATACCCTTTCGAAACATCCATAGATTACCTTAAACACATGAATATCTGAAGCTATAAACAACTTTTTCTAGGCACTTCAGAGCCAGCCTCGATGAGGTGTTCCAATGCACCAATGACGTTTGATTATATGGGCAAAACTCCAATTCACATACAAGTTCGTCAAGTTAAAACACAAAAGAGCCTGCCCAGCTATATAGACTACCTTTTTAAGATATATATATTATAGGTATTGTTTTATCCAGGTATCGAAAACAATGGCGCAGATCAGACTGCGCGCACGCACCGTCTGGTCTGCGCCTTTGTTGTTCGCAAATGACAAATGTAGGATTTCTCATTTCGCGGCCCAAATAACATTTGAGCTGCTTTTGCACGATATCCTAATAGGGAAATAAGAACAACATTTTCTCTCATTAATACTCGGTCATTAACAGATGTCGGGAGAACAAGGTTAAGCGTCGAGAAGCTAATGATTTGAATCAAAGTGGTTTAAAAAATTTGATGTGAAACGTTAATAGATTTTCTCAGCCATTTATTTCGACAAAATACTGCCATTTAAATAGATGTGTTGTTATTTTACTGATATTAGCTTATACGTAGTTGAGCAAGAGGGGAACGTTCTCTACACCTCAATTCATGTGCGAGTCAGACCGTCCATGCATATAAACCCTATTGGTTTCATTTGGTGGCAGGATCTGAGATGTCATTTCATCTCAATGTCGGGTAAAAGTCCCACAAAATAGGACACAACGCCTCCAAAATGACCTGTATTGTGTTGAGGGGGACGGCGATTCTAATGAGTACACATAACATACAGTAGAACTTCGATGGCTCGAACACCGATGGCTCGTTTACCATGGATGTGTCGAACCCATTCTCGAGCCCCTAGCGAAATCCTATACAGAAGAAATAGTGGGGGATAATTAAGGAGATTTTAGTCTTTTATCTTGCAAATGTATGCTGTGTGTGCTCATTAGAATCGCCTCGATGAGGCGATTCTAATGAGTACACACAGCATACATATTCACCACAGAACACCGAAAAGATGTCTAAAAGTACCTCGTTATGCCTCCTGACACTAACCTCAGGGGCTCGAACTACCCCTGTCTCGAACAGATTTTCGAGGTCCCAAAGGTGTTCGAGCCATTGAAGTTCGACTGTACTTTTATTTTGAAGAAAATCGAAAGGATGTCTACATTATGCATCCCGACCTGGCTCTAAAATCAACCCTCGGTGGCTCGAACGACCACTGTATCGAACAAATTTTTATGGTCCCAAAGGTGGTCGAGCCATTGAAGTTCGACAGTAATCAGTGATGCGCCAGTTTTGAGGATACAACCAAGAAAACAATGTTATGAAAAAACACTGAAATTCCGCTATTAATACCACCTTAAATTAAGACTAATTCCACTTTGAATAGCTTATTTAGTAGGTTGCAGTTGCACGACACGCAGAAAAAGCGACCGACTGATAAGAGTGCCCTAAAATCACCGTGTCATTCTGTCAGTCTGTCTGTCCGTCGTGAAAATTGATGATAGTGACTTAACCGATTAGAATATTTACATAATTTTTGGCATACTGATAGATATCAATGAGATCTAACCAATGAACTTGCCAAATATTACATTCCATTTAGTATAGCCTCGACGAGGCGACAAATGTGAAAATTTTCGAACTGCTTCTCCTCGGAAACCGTTGGGCCGATTGAAGTTAAATTTCATATGGAGCCTCTATGGGATGGGTAAAACCAAAATTTGCACATGGGGTCCAGGTCACATGACCAAAATGGCCGCCAAGCCATATATGGTAAAAAACCCTTCAAAAATAGTCTTCTCCAGAACCACTGGGCAGATTTCCACGAAACTTGAAAATAGCATCTGGGACGTAGGCCCATCATAAAGTGCTAAAATGGTGACCATGGGTTGACCTTGACATTCTTTGTGCCTAGGTCAAACTTTGACACATATGCTTTTGTATTGGAAAAGTAAGAATGCATTTATCCTACAAACGATTCAGAATACAGTACTAAAGTATAAGATATATTTTTGCTCCTTACGATAAGGCGCATTTATTGGGGGAACCGTTTTAGGTCCAGGTCACATGACCAAAATGGCCGCCATACCCATATATGGTAACACTCATAAAGCTAAAAGCATCCGGCGGGTCGTGCACTTCAGCTGAAGAACTGGTTATTCTTTCTTTCCGTTTTCTGCATACGTTGCCCTCTTGTCATCAACCACCTTTGGGACTGTTCAAAAGTGGTCTTAAAGACCACTTTTGAGCAGCCCCAAAGGTGGTCTTAATGTAGGAATTTGACTGTCCCTGTCCTTGGCCCCCAATACCACGGGCAAGACTGAACTGGTGCTGCATAATTCATCATGCCAAGTATGAAATCCACTCTCGGATAAAGTAAAAAAAAGTGTTTTGAATTCTTTAACTTAAAACTTCAAAAACATTTTTTTCGTTTGTTTTGGTTCTGGTTTTTACTTGCGCTTTACGTCCCCATCAACAATATTTAACGTTACTTCCAATTTTGTGGGACATTTACCCGTCCATAAAGTGACACCTGAATAGGCAAATGTTTTTTTTTTTTTTTTTTTTGGTTTGGGTTTTACGGCCCTTTCAAGATTATTTCACTCATATCGAGCCGATCGTTAATCAGAGGTGGGCGAAAACCGGAGTACCCGGAGAAAAATCACCTGACCTTCCGTTGCAGAACTTGGCGTCTCACACGTGGCCCGAGCGAGGCTCGAACCTACGGCGGTGAGAGACCTAATGACTAAGAGTCAGCGCTCTTATCCACTAGGCCACGGAGGCCCGTGGCAAATGTTTTACGGCCGAAATCCTTTACTTTAGGAAGACTAAAACAGAACTACCCAGGCCTCGAAAAATGTTCGTGGTCCCACTTGTGTTTGAGCTACAGAAGTTCTGCTGTATTTGCAAAACGAAACAATGAACAAACATTCAGCTTAATGTATTTTTAACTATCACTCTCCGAAGCGCATGATTTTAATCTAAAACATATCGCAGCCCTTTAGGCTTGACAGTAAGTGTTTTCTAAATGATTTTTATGAATGACTACACACATAGCAAATCCTACTAGATACCATGTTCCGAATATGTCAAATCAAACCAGAGTGTGCAACCGCGTCTCCTGACCAGAGAACTTTCTGCTACGGGCTCAGGATCAAATTGTGACCAAACCGCCATACAGCAGGTGATTCAGAGCCTTCGCATCTGGCAGGCTATGGTGCGTCCACATGCTGACATTGCTTATATATTCTCCTCAAGTGTTTTTCTTTTCTACTAAAGCTTTTTTGCCACGATCAAAACTAATTTGTTGAATTCGTTTCAACACTTAATCAATCGACTACAGATGGCCATTTTTTTCACATGAAAAGTCAATCTTGAATAGCGTTCCACTGTATAACATGGCAAAACAGGAAGTCATTTCATCTCACTGTCGGGTAAAAGTCCCATGAAATCGGAAGCAACGTCTCCAAAATGACTTAAATAGTATTGACGCGGACGTAAAACATCAAACAAACAACGCATGCCATCTTAATTATCAACACACCGTCACAGCAAGCACATACGCTGAACAGAACTCTTCAGAATCGTATTTCTCACCCCTTAGCATATGTAAGGGGACAGAAAAGGTGTCCTTAACAACTGTCGCCTTCAAGACTCGTGGTCGGTTGACCGCGATCAGCTGGGATCCCACTGAACGGTCGAGCTACATTACGATACACACCCGTGCGTCATAGTGCATTTCTTTCATCTCCAAAACGGTCAATTTTCTGATGAAAATTTGTGATATTAACCTTATTTATACTCAGAACATAGGTTTTGGGTGCTCGTTAGAACCGCCTCATTGAGGCGGTTCTAACGAGTACCCACAGCCTATGTCTAGGAGCAGAACTAAGGAAAATGATGTTTACCCCTGTAAACCCCTGTTTTCTCTATATAAAGTGGGATGTAAGGGGGTGTTCATTTCACAGACTTGTTAGCGTGATGTAGAGGCAGTGGTAACGCTTCCCATCGACAATCAACAGTAGCACTTCAAGCATTTGATTACGATTTACAAATTTATGACGCATTACACAAATATACCAGATACATTATCGGTGTTAATCTAACGTTGGAAAGTGGAAAGTGCAGCCTCGCGAAAACCCCAACCCAAGGCCAAGTTACAACTGGTGTCAAACTTGTTATGACATAAGTAAATGTGAGTTATTATGAAGTAACTGAGTTTTAACTCTTATCATGCTGTTCACGACAACCCCTATCTTTGGAAACAGTGTAGATCCAGATCAGATGGCTTCTGAAGAAGCCATCTGATCAGGATCTACACTGTTTGACATTCAGTTTATGAATTTGTAGGAATAAATTACATCAAGTAATTTGATTGGTTCAAAGTCAGAAATATGTGTGGCTAATCTGAATAATCAGCAAGAGAAGGGTTAAGCAAACCTGGTAGCATAATTTCCCTCGAAGACATGTTGTATCGTAGTGCTAACGAGCACATGTATTGAACCGTAAAGTGAGGTTTTAAGGGGAATGAGAACACCTTCAGGGGAGGCAACTCCTTTTTTTTTTTTTTTTTTTTTGCTAAAAAAATATCTTTTGGGTACAGCACTGTGGGTCGACCGTCTTTGAGTGTAAATTGAATAATGGGTCCGAACGTTGAACTTAGACTTTAAATTACTGTGTTATAAGCAAACAGTGTAGACATTGGTCAGAAAGCAAGAACGGTGTCTATCAAAACGAAAACATGTCTATACAAATACAATGTAAATTTTACCGCCGAAACAAAAAACTAAATTTTTAGATGAAAAATTCTGATATTTTTCTTATTTATTCTCAAAATATAGATTGTGGGTACTCGTTAGAACCGCCTCATCGAGGCGTTTCTAACTTTACCCAATATCTATAATTGAGAGCAGAAATAAGAAAAATAAGGCTAATCCCTGTGAACCCCAGTTTTTCTATACAAAAGTGGGGTTCGAGGGGGTCAAAATCGTATTGTCATATTTTCATGATGACTGTTTGCCAATGACCCAGTACAAGAGTGCAGCCCAGATTTTACTTTTTACACAGCGCTCTTGCGTCACAAAAGAAGGCAAGCGCTGTAGCTTGATTTTGTACATCGACAGCGATAGTCACGTGGACAATAGCAGGCGATAGGCTTCTGTGGTTAGTAACTTTCGGTCGACTGATGAACAATGGATCCATAAATATGTCACACATTTTCATCCAATGTGTCATTTAGGATACCATGAAGGAGATTCTTATCTTATACAGGCGTGTTATCCTAATGCACAGCTGTTTTTTTGCGGGGGGGGGGGGGGGAGGGGGGAGGGGGATGAGACAATAGGACAATTTTCCAAATCTGCAGATATTTCATGTGTAATATCTTTGATTCTTAGATATCATTTCTTGTTTAATCTTGAAAATGTATGTTGTGTGTACTCATTAGAATCGCCTCGATGAGGCGATTCTAATGAGTACACACGACATACCTTTATTTTAAAGAAAACTGAAATATATTCCAATATGCCTTCTCACAAGTCGCTATGATCAACCCTCAGTGGCTCAAACTACCCCTGCCTCGAACAAAATTTCCATGGTCCCAAAGGTGTTCGAACAATCTTGTACTAGTATACAGATCGCCCCCGCCCTTAGGGGCTTGAAGAAATATATGGTCTGCAATATGCTTCCATGCAGAGCTGAATCCGGCCCGCACACTAGTACTGGTAAACCGCTTGGAGGATCTAAGCCTGCCCAGGAACCGCTGTGCGAGGTGGACCGTCCATGCTAATAAACCCTATTGGTTTCATTGGGCGACAGGGCTTGAGATGTCATTTCATCTCGGCGTCAGGTAGAAGTCCCACAAAATTGGAAGCAACGTCTCCAAAATGACCTTTACAGTGTTGATGGGGACGTTAAACCTCAAATCAAACAAACAAACAAACTAGTATACAGTACCTATTTCTAACAATCCGATCTCGAGTGAGTCTCATATACATCACCTTAACAATTCCGTGTAATGAATTGAATACCTCTCTAAACCCCAGTTTATACAGAGAAACTTGGGTTTACAGGGGTACATGTATGCATTATTGATTTATTCTTACTCCAAGACATAGGTTGTGGGTAATCGTTACAACCGCCTCTCGTCAGAACCGCCTCAATGGTAATCGTTACAACCGCCTCTCGTCAGAACCGCGGTTCTAACGGGAACCCTTTAATTATGTTTGGAGTACATGTATTTCAAACATTTTCATTAAAAATAAACAAATAAATAAATAAATAAATTTTTGATATATGAAAGAAAGCACTGTGCACAGCAATTAAAATGCATTGTGTTCATTTGTAAGCGCTAAAGTTTGGCTGAAACATGTTCTCTCAATACAAAATACTCAAAGCATTTTAGAAGATCATAAATTTAGCCAGTATTCAAAATAAAGTAAAATTCCTATATTAAGACAACCTTTGGGTCTGTTCAAAAGTGGTCTTTAAGACCACTTTTGAACATTTCCAAATGTGGTCCCTGACCAGAGAACATTGTGTGCAGAAAACACGAAGAAAGAATAACTGCATCCTACGAAATGAGCCCCGCCAAGCGAATTTGTGTCTTCGAGCATTCCGTCATGACAAATTTTAACTGCGCATGCCCAGCCATTCAGAGGGGGCAGAGATATGGCTTTCTGTCTGAAGGTTCCTCTTGATTCTCTGCTTGTATGAGCGAGCAGCGAAGGTTCTGGCGAGACTGCGCGGATGCGCAGGCTCGCCTGAACCTTCGCTGCTCGCATAGGCGATAAGTACCAAAATCGCTTGACGGGGCCCAAATAAGCTTTTTATAGCAGAATAAGTCTTAATTTTAGGTGGTCTCAATAGCGGAATTTTTAGGTGGTCTTAATAGCGGAATTTAACTGTAGTTCAGTTTACAGGCATCCTAAAAATTAAATTTAAGTATAATCTAGTACTTATGCAATCCTGAAAATAAATGAAATACACAAATAAACATAAATAAATAAAATAAAATAAAATAAACTAGAGCTGTCAGTGAAACTGACTAGGGCCCCGGCAGCGCTATCAGAGGAGGATAAAAAAATTTGTGGACGGACAGACGGACAGACAGACAGACAGACGGACGGACAGAGTGATTACTATAGGGCACCCACACTTTCAGTGCGGGGCCCTAAATATTAATTTCAATTCTAAGCTTTTTTTTTTTTTTTAATAATAAATAAATAAAAGGGACCCACCTCGGTTTCTTCCAAACTGTCCTCTTTCTATCCAAATTAAGCTATCAGAAATATCCACAATAAATTAAACACTCAAATACCCGCAAATACCCGATTCACAGCGGCATTCTCAGGACAGCATACAGCACCCAGAATCTCCGAGCAATCTGCTTCAGACAGACACTTGTCTCACCCAGACAGCTGTAGTGAGACTGTGCAATATTAGGTAACTGCTACACTACCACTTAGTCACGTGATCAGAGATGTTGAGATGTTTTTTTTACACTGCACAGTAGCAAATGCTTGGTGCTGCGTTTGTTTGCTCAGAAACATGCAGAGAAGAAAAACAAGACCGTACGTCTGTCAAAATCAATCTCTAATTCATATAGGTATCTTACATTAATTTTATTTTCGCTAGCCTTTTAATGAGAAAACCGGACCTTGCACAAAAAATAATACAACAGCAAATGCAGAGACCGGTCCCAGGCTACATTTCATACTGCTTATTGGAAATGCTCCGTAACTCAGTTTTATGGAGCAAATGTGGAAACGCTTGAACCAATGTACCCACAATGTGACGAATGTAGAGGTAAGACAATGTTTCGCCTAACCTGCATTTTAAACAGAAGTCGCTCAGCATGAAAAGGCAATATATGCTCTATGGCCCATGACTACTGATTTAAGTCAAACTGTGGAGAAAGGGCAACAACCGAATTTAGCTCTCTCTTCCACAAACAAGAGATACGGGCCTCCGTGGCCTAGTGGATAAGAGCGCTGTCTCTTATTTATTCGGTCTCTCGCCACTGTTGTTCGAGCCTCGCTCGGATCACATGTGAGACACCAAGTACTGCAACGGAAGGTCAGGTGGTTTTTCTCTTGATACTCCGGTTTACGCCCAACTCTGATTAACAATCGGCTCGATATGAGTGAAACAATTTTGCAAGGGCCGTAAAACCAAAATAAAAAAAAAATCCACAAACAAAAGCACTCAAATTAAAGCATATATAATTTTGAACCCCTCCCCCTTGAACCCAGTTTTTATATCGTAAAACAAAACTGGGGTTTACAAGGGTAAACTTTATTTTTCTTATTTGTGCTCTAAAATATAGATTGTGGGTACTCGTTGGAACCGCCTCGATGAGGCGGTTCTAATGTGTACCCACAATCAACATTTTGAGCAGAAATACGAGAAGACAAATATCACATTTTTTCATCTTAAAATTTTCGTTTGTTTACAATGTTTTCGTAATTTCCGGCTCTAGCGCACAGCAATGTCTATCTTCAAGATGAATTTTCTTGCCAATGTGCGACCAGCGAAGATGTGTTTGTTTGTTTAAGGTTTAACGTCCCCATCAACACTGTAAAGGTCATTTTGGAGCCGTAGTTTCCAATGTTGTGGGACTTTTGCCCGACATTGAGATGAAATGACTTCTCAAGCCTTGCTGCCCAATGAAACCAATCGGGTTTATATGCATGGACGCACCGCTTTGCCTGGGCAGGCTTAGATCCCATAAGTGGTTTAGGAGTACTCGTGTGCGGGTCGGTTTCAGCTCTGCCTGGAAGCATCATGTAGCCCATGTATTTCTTCAAGCCCCGATAGGCGGAGGACGACGACCTGCTAAGACTCAGATCAGCAGCAACTACGCAGACTGGCAAAAGTTTGGTTATTGTTCTTTCGATAGAGCTTTTGTTTGTTTGTGTTGGAGTTTAACGGCCCAGTCAACACTATTTATGTGATTTTGACCCTGTAAGTTTACCTTTCCACATATTTCCTGGGCAGGCGTATACGTAAGTCGTTTACCAGTACAATGCACATTCTTTCGCCAGAAACTGACAACTTCCCATCTTGAATCAGCGGAAGGGAGAGAATAACCATAGAAAAGATTCCATGATCGATCTCCACGAAAGAATGTTGCCGATCCCAGCAGATATCGAACCCGCGTCCTCCTGATCACCAGTCAGTCGCGCATCCGACTGAGGTACCCAGGCCGGCTCTTTCGATAGAGCAGAAGTTGCAAAAGATCCAAAAACCCATGTGAGCAGTGAAGACTCAGTACCCTTTACGCAAAAATAAAAAAGCGGATGTTTACACACCACAGAAGAAGAAGAAGAAGAAGAAGAAGAAGAAGAAGAAGAAGAAGAAGAAGAAGAAGAAGAAGAAGAGGAAGAAGAAGAAGTCTGGCTAAGAAAAGCTTGTACGCTCCATACTTTTCGATTCTGCGGTGTATTTCTTGCTTCCAAATGATAACCCTTTCATACATGTACGAAGAACACATTTAACGTCACTACAGCTGGTGTTAAGGGAATGTGTGCCGACTGTAAAACGTCTCCCTGACCATCATCATTCTCTTGCCTTTGGGATCAGTGATTCAATTGTGGAATTTCGAAAATATCTTAGGGTCACTGATGAGGCCTAATCGGCCGAAACTAGCTAATCTGGCCCAGAAATACTTGTACATTCCATACTTTTCAGTTGTGTGGTATATACCTTGCTTTCAAACGATACCCCTTCCATACAACATATTTATCTTCACCGGCTTCGGTATAAGCATGTTGAAGATATGCATTTAATCTGACCGACTCGATATGACATTATAAGTGTTTACCTGGCCATTAAACGCCAAACCAACAATAACGTCAAATGTAGCTGAACAAAAATGTTTGCTAGATGTTCCCTAGCTAAGCTGGCATGTGAATATTCATAAAAGAAACCCCTTCCGTATGCGATACTTAGAGAACTTTGTTCTATTTCGCATATCAATTTTTATTATATGACGTTGCGTCAGAAAATGTAATAACGCCATGTATTAAATTCTGTGATCCACTAGTGGATTAAATATGCAAATTAGTTACATACGTCTTGTAACGTACACGTACACGTACGACGTCGCGTTTACTAATGGCGGAATATTGAAATTTTTGTAAAAAAATCGTGAATTAAATGCGTTTTAAAGAGAATCTTGCATTCGTGCTCATTTATTGTTGAATTTATTAAACTCGATGAAATGCTCGGCAAGGCCTCGCATTTTATCCTTTTTCCTCAACTCGTTTACTAAATTCAATAATACAATAACACCCATGTAAGATCCTCTATATATTCCAAACCTAGATTGTGGACGCCCGTAGACTGGCAGAAACACATTCTATAATGGGACCGCGCTAAAATAGAAGAGGTCTTCGATCATCGATCATGTTCGCTCATCAAAGACCCTAAGCAGACTGTGCTTCCTCAAAATCTTTGCCGAGTTCTGTCTGGATGAACACTAACACAAAGCTTGAGAGGGTTGTATTCGGACAAAGTTTATGTACAACCTGATTTGTTTGGTGACTTCGCCAAATGCACATACTCGACGACTCAAGAAGGGGAAGGTGGGGGGGGGGGGGGGGGGGGATGGCGAAGGTGTCGTGTATCAAGCGTCACTGGGGCGTCCAACTGATACTGACTGGGGATGGGGTGGCTGGGTGAGGCGAAGGTGTCGTGTATCTTGCGTCACTGGGACGTCCAACTGACACTGGCTTGCAATTGGACAAGGCATGAGGGGGGGGGGGGGGGGGGGGTGGCGAAGGTGTCGTGTATCAAGCGTCACTGGGGCGTCCAACTGATACTGACTGGGGATGGGGTGGCTGGGTGTGGCGAAGGTGTCGTGTATCTTGCGTCACTGGGACGTCCAACTGACACTGGCTTGCAATTGGACAAGGCATGTTGTACTTGTAACAGGTAAACATAACTTGAACAGGTCCGTGAAATGAACAACCCACTAACCGCCAATTTAGAGTTTACAGGGGTATATATTATTGTGTTTATTTTTGCTCCAATGCATAGGTTTTGGGTTCTCGTTAGATTGAGGCGGTTCTAACTAGCACCCATGACCTCTATTCAGAATAAAAAAAAAGAAAAATATTCCATTTTCATCGGAGAAGTAGCCATTTTTGAGTAATGAGAAAATGCACTATGTCGCACGGGTGTTTTATCGTATGGTGGGGTAGAGGGGGAATATGCTGTTTCTTCTGTTTCTACACTTCCATTCATTTTCCTCTTTCTCCTCTGTCCCTCACTTTCATCTCCTCACTTTCATGCTCTCTCTCTCTCTCTCTCTCTCTCTCTCTCTCTCTCTCTCTCTCTCTCTCTCTCTCTCTCTTCTGTATCTTTTCCCCCTTTCTCTGGGAGACGACACAAAATGACCCACAAAAGTCGACGTGTCGCTAGGGCAACGTCTAATCAACGTCGGTGCAACGTCATGACTTTGCACCGATGTTGATGTGACGTCACAATAACGCCATCCAATGCTTTGAGAGCAGATCCGTTTTCAGTGGGTTTTCCAGTTCGGTGGTGTATTCCTTGCTTCCAAAGGAAAACCCTTTCTAGAACATATTTGAATTTACAGAAAAGGAAACAAGAAGTCTCCCTTCGAAAAACGGCTGGAGGCGTAACCATTTCCCGTAACTTCACGCAGTTTACAAGTCCATGTAAAGTGAGCGCTTTGGTCCAAGCTCATCGGGGCTTGGAGAAAAAAAAATGGGCTGCATGATGCTTCCAGCGCAGAGTTGAAATCGAAATTTACCAGTACTTGTGTGCTGTCGGTTTCAGCTCTGCGTGGAAGCATCATGCAACCCATCTCTTTCTTCAAGCCCCGATGGACGGGGGCCTCAGATCACACTATAGTGAAACGTTTACATGAACATTGTTTGTTTGTTTGATTTGACGTTTAACATGCCCGTCAACACTGTAAAGGTCATTTTGGAGACGTTGCTTCCAATTTTGTGGGACTTTTACCCGATGAAATGACATCTCAAGCCCTGTCACCCAATGAAACCAATAGGGTTTATAAGCATGGACGGTCCGCCTCGCACCGCGGTTCCTGGACAGGCTTAGATCCTCTAAGCGGATTACCAGTACTAGTGTGCGGGCAGGATTCAGCTGTGCGTGGAAGTATCATGCAGCCCATATATTTCTTCAAGCCCCTATGGGTGGGCCGAACTTCAAAGGCCCAAACAGACTGTGACAATGGAATTATGTTCTAGATAGGGATAGATCGAGGTACACAGCGTTTGTCATAACACAAAGTCAAGCTCAATAATGAGAATTCTAATGCACATGCGTATGTCATGCGACGTTTGATTGGATAACGTCAAAAATTTGCGACAGTGTCGGAAACCCGACGCCATCATGAAACGTCGCTTCTCATTGGCTGGCATCTGGTTTTACGCAGCTCACAGAGCCTGCATGGTACAATGCAGTTTGTGAATTGATTTAATATATTGTGTTAATAAATTTGATTGGCTGATAGTCAGAAAGGCATAAGGGTTAAAATGTTCTAAACGCATAGTTTGTTTGATTTGATTTGGTGTTTAACGTCCCCGTCAACACTATAAAGGTCATTTTGGAGACGTTTCTTCGAATTTTCTGGGACTTTTACCCGACATTGAGATGAAATGACATCTCAAGCCCTGTCGCCCAATGAAACCAATAGGGTTTATAAGCATAGACGGTCCGACTCGCGACGCTTTGCCTGGGCAGGCTTAGATCCGCTAAGCGGTTTACCAGTACTCGTGTGCTTTCAGCTCTGCGTGGAAGCATCATGCAGCCCATCTATTTCTTCAAGCCCCGATGGGCGAAAGCCAAAGGGTCTTCTGTATGTATGCCGCAGAAATTGCAGTTAGAAGACCTGGTCGCTTAGATGACCTCCAGAGGGCCTTAGCTGAAGGTGTTTTCCAAAAGAAATTGACTTTCCTCTTAACATATGAGCCAACGCACGACAAAATATACAATAAGACATGTGCGCCCAGCGAAGACTCAGATCAGACTGCGCATCCGCGCAGTCTGATCAGAGTCTTCGTTGTGCGCTCTAAGGTAAGCTAAGGGCCCAATGCTCCTTCATGCTGCAAGAGAATTCTCCGGTTATACTATATGGATGCGCAGGCTGATCTGATTCTTCGCTAGGCGTACATGTATGTTGTAGGAAATGCTGTGCCCGGGCTCTTATGGGAGTTTCTTTCCGAAACAGGAGCAATTAAAGCAACAGTTTTGAAGTGTCTACTTGTTAGTTTGCAACATGACACGTTATTACATAAATAACACCTGCTTCGAGCCTTATGCACGTGATGGATGTCACCATACTTCATGCCTACAAAAAGTGCTGTTTAAATATATTATTCATTGAGGCTCTGTTTGACGAAGTCAGCCGATGGCCTTTGTAATCACTTTGTCTGTCCTGTCCAACTGTCTGCCCGTCCGTCACATCATTTCTTGTCCCCGCTGCATCTTCATGTGCCTTTCGTAGGTTTTCATCAAACCGTGCATACACTGTAACTAATGCAACCCCAAACACAAAATCACCTCCACAAGATAACAAACATCGCAATAGAACATCACAGCAAACCAATCCGCAGAGGTGCAAAATGCACTTTGAATGATTCACAAGAAACGGCAAATAAAAAAGTGATGAATAATACAACTCCTCCGCTTAAACTGCTTACTAAGAAGATGACTTCCTTTTTGTGAATTCAGAAGAAATATATGAACGGTTAAGAAGTACAAACATGAAGACGTGCGTTATTGGTCAGTAATTGTGGGCCGGCTGTTTGCCAATCGACACAAAGTTAAAATACTGCAGCTCCTAAACTGTTGTCGTCCACGTGATAAACCCTGTCCAATATATTTAAATTGTGCGCAAATTTGAAGTTTGTGTACTGTTTAATAAACAGAGCATAATGACAAAAGGAACCGCAAGTTTGGGTCGATTTTTTAACCAATCGACCCAAAGTTACTAACCATAGAAACTCTCCACGTGACTATAATTGATTTGTAGGAAATCCTGGTTAACTTATTTATAGATAATAGCAGTGTTTATATTATCGCAGTGAGGTCAGCGTGTTCAGCAGGTTGAGTAATAGGGTTACCTTTGGCCAAAGGTTGGGCTTGGCAAACAGTGTAGACCCAGATCAAACGCCGCAGAATGCGGTGTCTGATCTGGGTCTAAACTCTTTGCTTACAGTAAGGAGCTTAGATGCCCCAAAACGCAGCGTCTGATCAGGCTCTACACCTTTTTCTTTAACAAAATGGAATTAAAGGTTTAAACGAAACAGTTTAAGTCCCTCTCCAGGACAATTTTCCCAGCCTAAATTCATAGACAATCGACTGCCCCCGCCCATCGGGGCTTGAATAAATAGATGGGCTGCATGAATTATTATACTTCCACGCAGAGCTGAATCCGACCACACACGAGAACAGGTAAACCGCTTAGGGTATCTAAGCCTGCCCAGGCAAAGTGGTGTGAGTCCATGCTTATAAACCCTATTGGTTTAATTGGGCGACAGGGCTTGAGATAGATGTCATTTCATCTCAATGTCGGGTAAAAGTCCCACAAAATTGGAAACGACGTCTCCAAAATTACCTATACAGTGTTGACGGGGACGTTAAACCTCAAATCAAACAAACAAATCACAGACAATCGACAATCAGTACTCTCAATGCTTTGACTGAGTGTGTGTGTGTATTCGGGTTTAACGTCGCTTTCAACAATTTTTCAGTCATATCACGACGGTGTCTGGTTGCGACAGGGAGCTCAATGCTCACTTTTATAGTGCTGCCTCACTGAAGTATCATGTCCCAGACACATTACATGATACCACACCCAGTCATATTATCCTGACACTGGGTCGACCAGTCCTAGCTCTTCCCCGTAAATCTGAGTGCCAAGCGAGGAGCAGCTAGTACCATTTTTAACGACTTTGGTATGTCGCGGCCTGGGATCGAACCCGTGACCTCCCGTTCCCCGGAGCGGACACTCTACCAACTGAGCTATCGGGGCCGGTGCTTTGACTGAAATATTTAACCCATGTATGCTTATGATCCCAAGAATGGGACATAGACAAACAGTGCAGAACGCGGCGTTTGATCTGGGTCTAAACTGTTTGTCAAAGAATTGGAGTGTAAAGGTTAAACGACAAGGTAAAGGACAATAGACACACCAGTGCCGCCAGTACTTTATTTTATTTGGGAACAAGTCCGTGAAATCAAGACCCCCTCCAAACCCAAATTTATATAGAGAAAACCGTGGTTTTCAGGGGTATACATGTTTTTATTTATGCTGCCAGACATAGGTTGTGGGTATTCCTTAGAACCGCCTCAAAGAGTCGTCTCTAACGAGCGCCCCCGACCTATGTGCTCCGAAAGTTTGTTGGTACTCCTTTGAACCCACTCAATGAGGCGGCTGTAACGAGGACCCTGGACCTATGTTTGGAGAATAAATAAAATAAAATATCACAAATTTTCATCGGAAAACTGGCCGTTTTGGAGGGATGAGAGAATGCACTCTGTAAGATGGGTGTGTCCCATTTATGACATCATTAAGCTTCAGCTCTGCTTCGCGTTGGGTGGCTTTCATTTTTGTAAGTATCACAAACCACTGGACCAATTAAGGTCAGATTAGTAGTATAGAATGTGGGGGTTCTGGGAAAAAAAAATTTCATCGCCGCACTCGCAATACTGTGGGGCCCACCCACCCCCCGGGTTGGCCCCACCGAGTGGGATGCAATAGAATAAAATATTTGTTTGCACTCTGGCTGCCATATCGCATGTGCAGTACACTCTGGCTGCCACTAGGTTCTGGCACAGAATTTATTCAGACGCTCCATTCAGCCTTCCAACACTGGCACAGATCAATGCATAAGTATATAGCAGCACACTCTGGCTGATACAACCACAGTGTCTAAGGTAAACAGTCCATAGCAACGGCGCTCATACAGGAGCGGCGGTGTGTGAGTTTTGGTTTCACTAGGCGAGGCAAATATATTCAGTAAATTGATCCATACATTCTCGAGTTGTTTCCCTTGACATACAACTACCTATCTAAGGTAAACAGCCCATAGCAACGCGGCGCTCATACAGGAGGGGCGTTGCTATGGGTTGTTTGAAGTTGTTAACATGTAAAATTAGACTGCTGTAGATAGCTCAAGGTCGTCCGTTGGTATATTGATTTACTTCACAATGCTCTTTGGTGAAAAAAGCTTGGGCAAAATCAAAGGGCTCTTATATGCTAATTCGCGAGAATGAAAAGGACGGCGTGTGATATATGTACTCGCCGGTCGTGACCAGCCGGCGCTCTTTTAAGCTCGCCAACAGCCCCACCGGCCGGGGTGTGTTTGTATTAGAAAAACATCGTACTTAAAACATACAGCACAGAAATGATAAAGTGTCTTGGATTCCTGTGGGAACCCTGCAACAAAAAATGCCGCGGAGAATTGTGTGGGCGGCACAATAGTGTCAGTAAGAGGGTAGGAAGAACAGAACCACTACTATGCACAAAGTGTGGAGTGTCGGTGAAAACACACCATCTACTTTGTATGCAATGTGGTGTTAAATCAGTTATTACCATAAATTACATAAACAAGAATCGTAGGGTTCAAAAAGAGTTTAGACGACTATCTGCCATTTCTATCTAGTATAGTTAAAAAAGAGTTTAGATGGTTATATTCTAATTTATTTCCTATTAGAGAATTGTTAGTATATAGGTAAAGTCAAAGAAAAAAGCTGAAAGATTTTCTAAAGTATTTCCTATTAGAGAATTGTTAGTATATAGGTAAAGTTAAAGTTAAAGATGCAGTAACATGGCTACTATGGATGAATACATAGAGCAGATACTGGCAGAAATACCTGATAATAATTAGACTCTCCATCGACTCACCATCATGTGGTTCAAAACATCTTGGATGAACCTATCCCAGATTCTGTCAAAGGGCGCTTGTTAAAGCCCTTACAGCCTGAAAAAAACGACCTACCCGACCACCACGCAAAAAGAAGGCCGACAAGAGAAAGGCCATTGAAGAGGAATTTGACCCTATCTCCCGCAAGAAAGTCCTGAGATATGTGAAGGAGTATCAGGATGGACTTGTTTACATCTGCTGAGCAGATAAAAGAAAAGCTAGTCTTCAGTCAGACCCCCTGGGTCATTGGCGACTTCTTGAGGGGCTGGCAGATGGACGTGCCTGCCAATAATTCTCATAGTGCAGACCCCAGGACTTTCCTCGAGGCTGTGGAGCCCCAAATCAGTAGCAAGCTCGAGGAAGAGATCGAGGCGCTGGGTGGCGTGAAGTTCCAGTTGGCTCTCAAGATTCAGCTTCGGAAGGACAGCCCAGACGGTAGTGAAGAGTACACAACCGTGCTGCGCCACAAACAGGAGGCCCTTCTCCAGGCTAGCGAAATCAAGGGGGCTCTCGATAAAACCTTCCCACAGATCCAAGAAACACTCGAAAAGTGGACACAGAGAGGGTCTAGCTGGGTTGTAGATCAGGTACAGACCCTTTGGCTGGACATTGCCAGATATCAGCCTCTTCGGGGTAGGTCCTACATTCCACTCCCAGCAGAATTTAGATATAAGAAGGCACTGGTTAACATAAAGAACAAGGACCATTACTGCTTTCGATGGACGCTCCGGAGCGGCTCTGGCAAATCCGCCACCACCATATCACCCAGAGAGACTATGTTGGTATCCTACCAATGATGGTCTGAACTTTGAAGGGATTGATAGTCCCACACCCATCTCTCAGATCTATAAAGTGGAGCAGCAGAACAACCTAGCCATCAATGTCTTTGGCTGGGACAAGGGCATCACTGTCCTTCGTCTCAGCACACAACCACAAGAGATACCAGGGATCAATATGCTGCTGATCAGTGCGAATGAAAACGCTTCCACTACACCTGGATAAAGAACTTCAACCGCCTCCTCTACAACCAAAGCAAGCACCGTGAGCGCAAGTATTTCTGTGAGGGCTGTCTTCATGGTTACACGAGAGAAGACCTGCTGGAGGCCCATAAGCTTGAGTGCGACGGCTGTCCGGGTGGAGATGCCAGAAGAGGGTAAGAACAAGCTCGTCTTTCAGAACCACCACAAGCAGCAACCAACCCCATTCGTCATCTATGCAAACTTTGAGGCTCTCGCCACCAAGATCGAGGGCCCCGAACGCGATCCTACAAAAAGAAACACCCAACGAATAGAACAACATGAGGCTTGCAGCTACTGCTATATCGTGGTGCGGTGCGATGGAACAACAAAGCCGCCTGTCGAGTATCGCGGCCCAAAAGCAGCAGAGCACTTCTTAAAATCACTCCAGGAGGAGGAGTGCGAGATTAAGAGCGTGATAGCCAATCCTAAAAACATAAGGATGACACGAAAGGACTGTCGGCCCAATAACAATGCCGCGAATTGCTATATATGCGAAAAACCGCTAGACGGTGACTCTGTCCACGACCACTGTCATATCACAGGTAAATATCGAGGGGCAGCTCACAACGCCTGCAACCTTAAGCTGAGGCTAAGCCCAAAGACCACCGTCATTCCCGTGGTGTTCCACAACCTCAGGGGGTACGACTCCCACCTGCTCATGCAGGCTATCTCGAATGTCGAAGGCAGAGTCTCCTGCATCCCCAACACAGACAAATACATCTTCTTCTCTCTCGGCCAGCTCCGTTTCATCGATAGCGCCCAGTTCCTGCTAGCTTCCACTGACAAGCTGGTGGCGGCAAACCAACCTGGAGCTTTCCAGATCACGTCCCACTACGAGCCAAACCAGCAGAGGCTCCAGCTCTTGATCCGGAAGGGTGTCTACCCCTATGAGTATATGGAGTCCTGGGATCGCTTCGCCGAGACCAAGCTCCCTCCGAAAGAGGCATTCTACAGCAAGCTCACCGACGAGCACATCAGCGACGACGACTACACCCACGCGCATAGAGTAGGGGAGGTCTAGGGGTGTAAGACCCTGGGGGAATACCACGACCTCTACAATCGCACAGATGTTCTCCTGCTGGCAGATGTCTTTGAGGAATTCCGAAAGACATGCCTGACGCAGTATGGCTTAGACCCAGCACACTACTACTCCAGCCTGGGGCTTTCATGGGACGTCCTTCTCAAGAAGACAGGAGTGGAGCTCGAGCTACTCACTGATTACGACCAACATCTATTCATCGAGAAGGAGATGCTTGGAGGTATCTCAATGGTCTCAAAGTGCTATACCAAGGCCAACAATCCGCAGGTCGAGGATTATGACCCAGAAAAACCTAGTAGCCATATCTTATATTTCGATGCGAACAATCTCTATGGATGGGCTATGAGCCAGGCTCTTCCCATCAGAGACTTCCAGTGGGTCGATGCATCGGAATGCCAGCGACTCATAGAAACCTTTGCAGAACAACCCGCAGACAGTGAAGAGGGCTATATCCTAGAGGTAGATATGGAATATCCAGCAGAGGCACAAGGCACACAATATCTATCCGCTAGCACCAGAGCGTCTAGTGGTCAAGAAGGAGTGGATGTCGGAGTACCAGCGCGAACTTCTCAATGGAGCTTTGCGGGGAGCACCTACAGAGGTTGAGAAGTTGGTACCCAACCTTCGCAACAAAGACCGTTACGTGCTCCACTATCGGAATCTCCAGCTATACATGTCTCTGGGTATGCGTCTGACCAAGATTCATCGTGCCCTCCGGTTCCAGCAGAGCCCCTGGATGGAGCCTTACATCCGGATGAATACTGAGCTCCGGAAGAAGGCCATCCTTGACTTTGAGAAGGATCTCTACAAGCTCATGAACAATTCGGTCCTCGGCATGACGGAGAAACTCCGCAGGCGTGTCGAAGCCCGCGCCAACGAGGAAGATAAACTCAGGCGTCTCATCGCCAGCCCAGCCTTTGCCAGAGCCAACATCTTTGACGATGATCTTGCAGCAGTCTAGATGCATAAGAGCCGTCTAGTGCTCAATCGACCGATTTACGTAGGTATGAGTATTCTGGACCTTTCAAAGACCCTGGTGTACGATTTCTATTACAACAGGCCCCAGAGGCAGTACGGAGAATGCTGCAAGCTCCTCTACACAGACACTGACAGCCTCCTCCTCAAAATCGAGACAGAAGATGTCTACGAGGACATGGCCAAGCACCAGGGCCTCTACGACACGTCCGACTTTCCGAAAGGCCACCCGCTGCACAGCACAGAGAACAAGAAGGTTCTCGGAAAGCTGAAGGACGAGTGCGCCGGGCAGTCAATCGCCGAATATGAGGGCCTGGGGCCGAAGATGTACTCCATCCTCCAGGCATCTGGAAAGAACATCAGGAAGGCCAAGGGTGTGAGAAAAGCAACTGTCAAGAAGCGCATCAGGCATGAGCAGTTCACAGAGGCTCTCTTTGAGAAGCAAACCTTCCGCCATGGCATGGATGTTCTTAGGTCAGAGTGCCATCGCATCTACGGGCAGCATCTCAACAAGGTGTCGCTGTCGCCCTTCGATTCCGAGCGTTTGATCGCAGAAAATGGGGTGGATACACTAGCTTATGGTTACAAAGAACGTTACGCAAGAAGAGTAGGATGCATTCTTAGAGGAGCCGCTCAGCGCTTGAGAACCCCTCCAGAGGAAGCTGAGTGTCGGGAGGCACAACAAGAAGTTCTTCGCGCACAAAACCGCGCTGAGGTCCATCCTGCAAGTAATACACCACGGGCTTGTCGGGCTTGGTCACTGTGCGCCCGAGCCGGTGCACATCCAGGAACCATATGGGATCAGTCGCTCGCCCCCCCCCCTTCAAGCTCTCAGGCTGGTACAAATAGCGAACGCCGACACCGGAGGGGATTTTTGTCTCCTCGAGACCAACAGGACGACCAGGAACTACAGAGGAGGGTTTTTGTGTCACTGATAGCACCCTTATGGCCTCAGAGGGCTTTTTGCCGGTCAGTCTGGTGACCTCGCCATTCAAGGCTGCCACAACGGCAGGCAACCTTTTCACCCACTATGTAGACCGCTGACTAGGCTGCACCATCTCCTGAGCGTACTGGTGCCCAAAGAGCCGCTCAGCCAAGGTACGATTGAAGCGCTCAGCAATGCCCTGGTCCCGATGGATGTTAACCTGACCGCGCCGAACCTGGACAGAGTGCTTTGCCAACAGCTGGCTGACAGAGCCCATGAACTCACGGCCGGGGTCAACCTGGAGCAATTCGGGCCACTTCAACGGGCTCCGTTTGTAAATCCGAGCCAGGCCATCGGCGACCTCTGTCACAGTCTTGTTGATCAGGGGCTCAGCCTCCTTGTAACGGCTGGCGACGTCAACAACCGTGAGAGCGTAGCGGAAGGTTTTCCGCCACACTCGGTCGTGTGGCAGAAAGAGCAGATCCGCCTGGTGTACTTCGGTCGGTGTGGCGATGTCAAATTTGGCCGTGGCATGTGCCGTGGGGTAGGAAGGTAGATCTGCCAGATAGCCTGTCTTTTAAGCCAGTCCTTAGCCCGTTGTTCACTCACTTTGGCTACAGACGCCAGCTTCACAATGGCAGCGAGCCCCTTCCAGTAGCCCTTTGGGCCATAGTATATGGCAGAGAGCTTACTGTCGGCCATTGCTACTAATGTTTTGCAACAGCCTGATAAGTCTCCAAAAAGAATGAAAAACTAAAACTCGCCTCACTATTTTGATCGGCAACGACGCCGGCATGGCCTCAATTGGAGTTTGCAAAACACCGGTGATTACTTAAGTACTTAAATAATTAGTTTAGTTTGTACTAATTTATTTTAGTTCGATTGCGATGAAAGCTACAAGCTTATTGAATCGCTCTCGAACACTCATTCCGGGTGTTTCCGAGAGGCACTGGCTTTTTCACCACTGCTACCCATTTATACCTGGGTGGAGTGATGCAGTGTCATTACGTGTCTTGCCCAAGGACAAACCTCGATAGCGGTGGCCGGATTCGAACGCACAACCTCTCGATCATTAGTCGAACGCGTTAACCACTGCGCTATCGAGGCTGACATAAATAATTAAGTATTTGTAAGCTGATTAATCGATTACTTGGTGAGTTTGTAGGCCACAAGGCCGGCCGCGGCTATCCCCAGGATGACGAAGGCAATCTCGCGGTCTTTCTGGTCGTCACTCGGGTGGTAAAAGTCGGAGAGCAGGGACCATACCCACATCACGGGGTATGAAGTCTAGCTTCGTTCCCCCATCGCCATCTTGCGCATTGACAAGCATTTTACCATCAGTTGCCGGGGTTGTCATAGTTGTTGTTGCTGCTGAAGGCATCACTCCAAATAGAATGGATCTGGCCTGGTTTCACGGGCCGGGGTTTATCCTGTTGCGCAGATAACTTCCTATTCGACTTGTCATTTTTGCTGTTGCTCTGAGCAACTTGTCGCCGCGATAGGCTAACATGTTGCAGAACAACTACAGCAATACCACCCGCAAGACAAATCCCGATGATCCATGGGGTCCAGGCTCTTTGTCCTTCTGGCAGAATACCGTGATGTTCCTGTTGTTGCTTTGCAACATGTTGATCTGCAACAACAACATCGTTAACGGCGCCATCGTTATTCGTGACATTGTGTTTTTCTTTGGTTTCCTGAAGCTCCTTGAGCAGTCGTTCTTGCTTGGCCTTTCGAGCGGCGGCGCCGGCACGACCGGCTGCAACCTTTTTCGGGTCTTTAGGCTTCGTCACTCTTTGCGTTACTGGTTCCGCCAGTACAGGCTGCGCCAGTGGCGTCGCAACATCCGCCAGCTGAGTTGCAGCGTCCGGCTGTTGATCCATCATCGTATTCTCCGCCATCATTGTATGATGAATTGATGGGGCAGCAATGTTCAAATCTGGCATGCACGAGAGTGATTAACGTTGCTGTGAGCGGAGCTAACCACGAGCCATAGCGGCGATAGAGTTCGCTGGCAGCGCCTTGAAGTGCGCTACCTAGAAACGGATCGCTTCCAAAATCGCGAATGAGCCATTGTTGGTCCGGGATCGGGAAGAACATCCCGACCAGTCCCGCATAAGCCCGAGAGTCGCGTTCGAAATCGTCTTTGACATGTCTGCCCCTAATCGGGCGGAGTAACGGGCGTAGAACCTCTCGACCTCAGAGTCACTCAGCTCCTCGACCTGGTCGACGGTCAAGCCTTTCCGTGAGCCACAATTCCGTATTTCCTGGCCGACCCTCCTGCTACTGCTGCAGCAAGCCTTTCGCCGTATTCTTGCACCCTGTCATATTGCCGGGGCTCTGCTTGTTGCTTTGCTACTGGCTGTGCCAGTTGCGTGTCTGGCGCCGCCGGGTCGTCAAGTATCTGGTCTATCAGCTCGTCACAGTCCATTCTTTCTAACAAGGGCGGACCTGTCTAAAATGGAGTCGCAGGCATGCGCATACATGCGCGGCAAACATCTGGATCACCCGAGAAAGGATCAAAACGACAGCGAAAAGCAGCGCCACATGCAGGCTAAGTACAGCGATTACGGCCGCTACTGAGCACATCGTTGTTGGCGTTGCTTCGCAACAGCTACGCAACTGCTTCGCAACGGCTAAGCAATATTAATCATATAATAATTACATAATCAGCGGGTTAATCAGTCTTCAACAGAAGCTTAGCGTGTTTTGTCTCGACTAGCTGCTGCCGCACCAACTCCCGTCCTCGTGCGGGGATCACATCATTTTCACGCAGACAGTCTCCGAACGAGTCACGATCCTTGCAGTGGAACAAACAGACCCAGCGCGTCGGCTCGCGCAAGTCTTTCAAGACGGAGTTGTACTTCTGCGTGAGGACCCAGACAGACTGCTCCGCGTGGCGGCCCGAGAACACCAGCTCTGACAGCATGTCTTTCTTCTTCGTCATAGCCCTCTTAGCGCTGCAGTCGTCTATGATGTACAGGGTCGGCTCACCCTGGAACACCCGGTAAAACGCTCGTTAGTAATCGTGAAGGCGCTCACCGGGGTCTAGAACGTAAATCCCAGGGTCCGTCCAGATATAGGGGCGCTGCTGATACGTCCTGTTGTACCGTATGGTGGGACACAGAACAAAAACGTGCTGAAATAACCCCCGGTAGGGGCCTTTGAGCAGATCGAGGATTAAAACAGTTTTTCCGCATCCCGTCTGCCCGCTGATTGTCGCCGAATGGGCCGTGCGCGGTAGGAACCCTTTTAATTGTTGCTGCGCAACATCAATGAACTAATGAGACGAACCGGCCATCTTCGATGTTAAGCTGTACATCCATGATGACGTAGAGGTAGATGTTCAATGCGCCTGCCGCCTCGGCTCATTTCGTTATGTGGATGTTCACACCTTCGCTGGCATTCTCTATCCGCCTGCCGGAGCCATGGAGCCGGTCGTCGTCGCTTGTCCTGAGGTCAAGCCACAACGCGTACTTGCTGGTGATGTATTCTGCAAGGCTGACGTCGGCTAGGGCCAGGTCTTGTTCGACCGTTGCCACTTCAGGGTGTCGTTTGCTGCAGACTGGGAAGAGCTTCCTCGCTTCATCAAACATCTGGTAAGAGCGCATCCCTTGGCTGAAGGTTTGTTTGGGACCCCCCTCGATGATGACCTCGACCTTGTCGATTTTCGGGTTATAGAAGGCCTCAGTGTCGCGAGCGAAGGGCTGTTGCGCGGCTTCAGCCTCAAAGAGTACCAGTATGCCCTTCATACTGCGGGCGGGCACGTTAAGATTGATATTCCAGAGGGTGTCGCTCTTGTCTTTGCCGATTTTGCGGTGCCGCAGTATCCGGTCATACAGAATCGAAATGCGGCTTCGGTACTGGTTGTTGATCATTTTGGCCAGCTCTGGCAGGGTGACAATGTCATACTCAAGACAGATGTTTCCAATGTCGAAAGAGGCACCTCTGCCTGTGGCCTGGATCACACGGTTGTAGTCGTTGAACGTGAGCTCATACTCGAGCCGGTCGCCCAGCGCGCTCTGGTAGAATGGCATGTGGCTCTCGAGCAGCTCGAAGTCCAGTGGGATGTAGAAGCGATTGCCGAAAGCATCGGCGACGGCTTTGTCCACTAGAACGGACTCGTCTTTGTCCCCAGCATTGATTCGGATCCTCGTCGTATTTCGTTCATTCGACGTATCAATGCCTTGATACTGGCCATTTTTCCTCTCTGAAGCCGTCCTCCAGAGATCGCAGTAGCAGTGGTACATGTCACTGTCGTCGATGCAGAGGACCTCATTCCCCGAAATTTTAATGACGGTCTTTTTCACGAGGGCGCGGCCTTGGTTCTGAACCATAGTCCGATTTTCATCTTCGCTGTGCAGCGTGATCGTGAAGGCCAACCTCGCGGTCCCTGGGACGATGACATCATGTTGGCCGAGGTTGAGGAATCGAACCAGAAGCTGCTGGTTCGGGCCGATCGTGCTGGGGTTGTGAGTTATCGTCACCGATTGCCTCACCCCTTTCACTCCAAGGAGTTCGCGGAGGCATCGGTAGGGGTCAAGCTTTCGTCCGTACTTGCTTGATGACATGGTGTCAACAAGTTTGTTTTAAACTGCGCGACAACCTTCAAATGCACAACCATTATGGCTGACTTTGAAAACCCCACATTCGAAGACTGGCCCGACCCTTATGATGGCGCGACGATGACGCGCAATCGTTCAACCTGCCAGACGCTGTTATGGACCCACCACCAGACGTAGAGCAAGGACTACGCGCGGCCGGGGACAATCTTCAGAACCTCCGAGGCGAGTTAAGACGGACAGCACTTTCTGACCAGAAGAGGCGCCTGGTCGATACTTTCTACAAAGAAGTGAGCCGTGCCTATAAAGGGTTGCGCCTCGAAGACAGTATCGACTATGACCAGTTTGGGATTGATGACGATGGTAAAACACTCTATTGGACCCCCGGCGACAACAAGATTCCTATCACTGCGACAAGGGGAGGATTCCAGTTTCTGGCTCTGTCCACACTGGCCTCGAAATATGGAACAGGCGGCATAAATGCAATTCGGCAATCACTGGGGCTCACTGACTATAAATCGATTATGCCGCGTCTCCACAAAGAGGCTGTGGATACATTCCAAAAAGCAGAGGAAATCCTCCAAAAAACATTGAATCCGTCGAGATGACAGAGCTCCTTGGCGTAGCCCACAACGTTATTCAAACAACAGGAGATGTCGAGACCGCATTGAAGACATTTGATGATCAGCCTATCGACAGCGCGTGGGTCACTCAGGCCAAAAGAGAGCTTGCGGGGCTTGAAAAGGCTATGACTCGAACCCGAGATGAGTTGGCGAACAACCTGGCTAAGTTGTCAAAGGTCGACGAGGGAAAATCCCAAGTTGAAAAACACTTGGCCAGGGAGCGGCGGAAACTGACGGAAACGGCGAACAGCGCAGCTCTCCGGTCCCAGATTAACAGAATCCGTGAGACATTCAGGCGGCTCCTTCATGAAGACACAACGCTGGCTGAGCGCATTCGCACCCTCTTTCGCGAGCAGGGAATTACAATCGTGAGCATCCTTACAGCAGTTGGGATGGCAATCTCGACCCCAGTGCTTGCGCTCACCGGCGGCGGGAGTGTACCGGCGCTGGCTCCCAAAACACCCGGCAAGGGCGGGGTTAAGGAGTGGGTTAAAAAGCACCTACAGTCCCTCGGGCGTGCCGTGGCCAATTTGGCCGGCAAGACCGCGGCTGCCCTGCCTGGAATCATCGGGTTCATCGTCTCTTGGCTCTTGAGCACGCTAGGGAAGGCCGCTTCATGGTTCGCAGATAATTTGTGGGTCTTGGTCATTGGCGTGGGGGTCCTTCTTCTCGTGACCGCGCGACCAACCAAAGCGCCACTAGGCCGAGTGCAATCCCTGCGACTATGAGAGCTGTTTTTTCTTCTTCATGGTCGAGACCGGATTTCCAGTCTGCTGGCGAAGCAATCGCAGCAGACGTAGGCGAACCTTCGGGCGGTGGCCCTGCGAGTACTCGCGGATCGGTCCCGGCTGGTGAGGCAGTTTTCCCCTGGAATGTCATTGAGCTGCCAGCACTGCTGGCGCTGATCGGTGTTGCCTTGTTTATTCCTTGGTTGTGGCCGATGACAGCGTCGGACCCCGCTATTTGGATTTGGTTATTATAACCTTGGACATTGCCGGGATGGAATGCCATGTCGCACGGTATCAAGTAGACCCCTCTCCCGCAGACGTAATCCAGTGGTGTGGATGTATATTGCGACGTCTTTTGATAGCGATCGATGCTGCTGGGGATATCGACGGGTGACGTCTTCGAGATTGAGTCGTTGAGGCGCTCGACACCCGCTTACGTCGAACCTTCTATTTTATCGAGAATGAACATCGTCCACGCCTTTGAAATATCCCGTTATGTCTGATTGAGTCCTTGGGGTGGAAGAACGGCCCCTGTGCTTGATGCTCCATCCTATATTTACCCGATGGCTCCATATAACTCCCATATGAGCCGAGCCCTTGACACCCATGGTCTAACTTCTGCCTCCAATCCGTATCAGGTGAAACGGCGAACTCCTCGCAAGGCCGCTTGTAGGCCCTGGAGTCATACTGGTTATTGAACCATGAATTGGACTTGCCCCCAGGGAGGGCGGCTTTTAGCTCCTCGACGCCTCATCGTATAATAGACATGAAAGCAATACAGGCTTGCAAGAAGGGGCTCCTCTACTTGGAGATGGTCCTGGAATGAAACACCAAATCCGGAGGTTTCGCACCAAACCGCAAAGTTCAGCTGGCACTGCCACCAGCTGAAGGGGGCGTGCTGCCAGATGTCCCACGCCTTGTTGGCCATATTGACGTACCCGGTAAGCGGAGGGTTTTGATAATCGTCGCAGACGTCCGGGTAATTAGAAAGGAAGTGACTTCCCTTATCGTCAACAATTATGACTAGGGTGGGCGCCACTACTGCTGACTCCTTATATTTGAAATGGCCGCCTGCCTGATATTTTGCCGAGCCTTTGTATCCATACCCATTTTGGTGGTGTTGTGCTGTTCAAGTTAATAATTTTATTATTATGTACATCACTGGCGTTCAAAATGATGTGCCAATCAATCTTGCCAGGACTCTGTCTGCGGGTGAGCTAGAGATTGCTCTCTGCGAGTTGACGTATTATCACTGGTGGTACAACTTATGCACGGCGAAAAGAAACAATAAGGTCTCAAATAACAAGACTGAAAAAATAAAACCTGACGGGTATTATAACGTTTGTGAGTTGAACGAAAAGGTGGTTCAGTGGTTGGGCGCCGAACTCGCTCTAGATGAACCCTCTGGTCTACTGCGCTTGATAGTAAAGTCCGGCGGAGAAGTCATAAAAATGAACCGCGAATAAGCTAATCTCTTAGAATTTTCCAACAATACTTTCAGAGCTCGTCCCTCTACCTTTACCTTTGCCAATGACGACCTAAAAAGAATGAACCCCTCCAGACGTTCACTGTAGGGAAGCCACACAAGCTGGCCGTCCATCGTGAGGTCTATTTTCACCTTGCTGAGTTAAGTACTTCAGACAATCTGCATAACGGTCGCCCCTCTACACTACTTAGATCCATCCCTGTCGAGAACGAAAAGTGTCGATCTAATAGAACTGAATCATTTCCTGTCCTACGGTACAAGAGGTTGTCGTCAGGGTCTATTTCACAGCTAACTATCTCACTCAGAGATACCAACGGGGAGATGTTACCATTCGAGTATATGAGCGCAACCCTACATATAAGGAATGGTTGACGCAAGCGGCCCCGGTGGGATCAGAAAATGCCCTTGGGTGGCTTTGGCTGATCTTGGTGATACTGAAGGGTTCGGTAAGGACGGGAAGGAAGATAAATTGTATGCCTTCCAGCTCTCTGATGGGGTCTACAAAAGAAAAGAGGTCGCCCAAGCGGGGTCATTGAAATTCGGTGAATTCACCGACGTAGATACCTCACATGCCGTTCCAAAGCGGGTTCATACGCTGGCGTTTACTGGGAGCAAGTGAGTTGCCTTTGCGGACCCCGTCCAACAAACAGGGTAGCTTATTGAAATGCAAATCTCGTCTCCGTACGTTGAGACCGGAAAGCAGCACAAAGTTAGGAAGGTAGTGAATAGTGGCACTCGACTATGCTCGTATATCCCCGGGACGAAAAACATTGTCGTTTCCGAAGATAACGTGCTAAAGACAAGCAACCTCCGGCAGGGAATCCTGAAAATAGTCTTCGAATTCCCCCCAGCGGGAATCATTGGTATGGACTTGCCAACACCATCGATCATCCTTGATTTAATTCTCGGAGATAGACCCGACGACTTTGTTGATAAGTTACCCGGCTTCAAGCTCAAGTGGATTCAAGCAAATGCTAATAAAGAAGTTTGGGTTTATACACAAGTACAAGAAACGCCTCGAGTGCAGTTCACTCTTGGGGGAATCCAACACCAAGTTGAATACCGTCATTTAGACCTACATAATATTTTTATAGGCCCAGTGTCTCTCAAAAGGCTGCGATTTACGCCCGGTGCACTCACAGCAGACCAAGCAATAGTCATTATTAGCCAGTAGTCTATTTAAACTCACAAAGCTCGAGGGGTAGTATACGATGGGCCTCTACCCAGGACTTGAAACCGGAGATAATCACCGACTTCAGCATCTGGCCGAGGTCAAAGATTTACACCAAATGAACTCCCGTAATAAGTAATATTCATTTAGAGCGAAAGGTTAGATCATATTAGTACGATGACTCTCTATCCACCACTTGATACTGGAGACAAACACTGCCTTCAGCACGTGGCCGAGGTCAAATTCCGTCTCGAAAAAGAACGAGACTTCAGAGCCTTACTGTACAAGAAATACAGACGTGGGGCTAATGTTGTTGATGGGATTGATACCACGCTTACTGTGGCTAGCGTAGGGCTCGCTGCTTCTGGCGTCGGGCTTTTGTCAACTATCATCGCGGTGCCTGTCGCCCTTGGCCTTCAAGCTGGAGCGATTGTGTGTGGTTTGCTGGGTGTTGACGGGAAATTTATTGGCCGGAGGCTCCAAACAAAAGCGAAAAACACAATGAGATTCGTATCTTGGCTGAGTCAAAGCTGAACTCAATCGCAGACCGCATTTCTATCGCCCTGAACGACGATAATATATCTGAAACAGAATTTCGCCTGATTCTGTGTGAAATCGACAAGTTCAGTCAGATGAAAGAAGAAATTCGTCAGCGCCAGAAAGGGACTGTTGGTTTGTCGGAGGAGGAAAAAAAGAAGTTGTTTCAACGTGCGAGAGACGAGGCGTTAATGACGGCCCGTACCAAGCTGTTGGAAGAGTTGGACAAAATTGGTCACAGTGGCAACTGAATATTTCTTGCTGGCGAGCTTAAAAGAGCGCAGGCTGGTCACAACCGGCGAGTACATATATCACACGCCGTCCTTTTCATTCTCGCGAATTAGCATATAAGAGCCCTTTGATTTTGCCCAAGCTTTTTTCACCAAAGAGCATTGTGAAGTAAATCAATATACCAACGGGCGACCTTGAGCTATCTACAGCAGTCTAATTTTATATGTTAACAACTTCAAACAGCCCATAGCAACGCCGCCGCTCCTGTATGAGCGCCGCGTTGCTAAGGGCTCTTTACCTTAGATAGGTAGTTGTATGTCAAGGGAAACAACTCGAGAATGCATGGATCAATTTACTGAATATATTTGCATCGCCTAGTGAAACCAAAAACTCACACACCACCGCTCCTGTATGAGCGCCGTTGCTATGGGCTGTTTACCTTAGACACTGTGGTTGTATCAGCCAGAGTGTGCTGCTATATACTTATGCATTGATCTGTGCCAGTGTTGGAAGGCTGAATGGAGCGTCTGGATAAATTCTGTGCCAGAACCTAGTGGCAGCCAGAGTGTACTGCACATGCGATATGGCAGCCAGAGTGCAAACAAATATTTTATTCTATTGCACCCCACTCGGTGGGGCCCACCCGGGATTGGGTGGGTGGGCCCCACAATATTGCGGGTGCGGGGATGAAAAAAATTTTTTGTCTCAGAACCCCCTCTCTGTACAACTAGATTTTATATGTAACATCCCTGACTCGCAGGAATAAAAGTTGATGTATGGTAAAAACCCTGATAAATCTTCTCCCGAACTCTAAGCAAGATGACTCAAAGAAGCAAATTGGTCCCTTCTCACATGACCCAGATGGCTGCCATACCCATATCTGGAAAAAAAGCTTCAAAAATATTATTCTCCAGAACTACAAGTATTAGGGCCTTGAAACTTGGCACACAGTACAAAGGACTTACACCCTATAAAATTTATGTAAATGATGACCCTTGACTGACCATGGCCTATTTTACAACATGGTCAACTTTGTTCATTTTGGCTATTAGAACGTTAAATCTTTGAAAAAATACAAAGTACCAAACGAGGTTTTTGAAACTTACAACAAATGGGTGATGTGATAAGACCTTTCTTTTGGCATCAATTTTCCCAAAAGGCCGTATGCCCCACTAAATCATTGAGTATCAACCTAAAGAGTGTCATAACCTGTCACTCAGTTATTTATGTATCTTAGTTGAGCGATTCAGAACTATTTGTCCACTTGTAAGAGAGATTGTTAATCATTGGGCTGCTTATTCTTGAATACATGGCTGTTTATTCTGGAGCAATGCGACAAGAACAGTATACCATATATCTGTCTGCTTTCAATAAAGATTCTTAACTTATTCCTTTCTTACTTCTAATCCTATACACAGATAATCGGTACTCGCGAGCACATAAGCCCCCGCCCATAAGGGCTTAGAGAAATAGATTGGACTGCACGGTGCTTCCACGCAGGGCTGGAACAGACCGCACACGAGTATTGGTAAACTGCTTATAATGTCTAAGCATGCCTAGGCAAAGCTTTGCGAGTTGGACCGTCCCTGTATCTTGTAACAAGGTGGTAATACGAGAATAAAATTTTTGCGCATATTGGTGGCCAAAGAAATGTTACAGATGGAGTCAATTGCCAGGTGTCTCAATTTCATATTCGAGGTATGCTGATAGATGGAGGGTATTGCCACTATAATGTGATGGGAATTAAAACTTTGATAACAACTGCATACTGCTATTGTCTATATAATTTGAATTTGCGTATTTGACACACGAGGGTCCTTCAAAAAGTTTTGTCACTGGGATTTTATTTCCTAAACGTTCCATTTAATGTTTTCCCTATTGCAGGCCCTCAAATTACCCCTACCCCACTGCCGAAACGCATTTTGTAACCTTTGGATCTAATTTCTAAAAGCTGTTTAGTAGTCTTCTTTGGGTATTTGTTGGAGGCACTGATAAATTGCACTGCCAACTGCACTTCTGGACATATATTTCTTTCTTGAAAGCATTTTTTTATGCCTTGGAAACAAGAAAAAGTCGCATGGGCTCAGGTCAGAAGAATAGGGAGGATGACTATTCAGCAGCCAAATTCGACCTCAAAACCCCAGACTTTTGAGAGGAGGCATTGTCATGGATCAGGTGCACTCCTGACCAACCTTTGCTTGGCTGCTTCTTATTGTTGACTTTCTTTAGTTAAGCTTTCTTAAAGAATCTCCCAGTGAATGTATGACCAGAAGGACAAGCCACTTGAACCACTGGCCCACTAGAAATGAAGAAGATTGCATACAACATCTTCTTGAAACTGATGGTTCTCTTGGCGATACAGGAGCGCTTTAGATCCTTGCGCTTCCACTATTTGTTATCAGCTTTTCTCTGTGGCTCATACAGATGCACCCAGGTTTCGCCACCTGTTAACAAGTTAGAAAATAGAATTGTTTTCTAAGGAAACAGATGTCCCCCCAACCACACTCATTATTTCAAATTCTGCTTTTACCCTTTACTTTTACTTTTTCAGCCCTGTGACCTTGAAAATTAGGTCAAGGTCACCAAAATCTAATCGGTTCTTAAGATCAGCCCACTGATATAATGTACCTAGTTTGAACCAAATCCATCCACTGGTTCAGGAGATAGAGTGCAGACAAGGCAATTTTCAACAGTCTAAGTCCCGTGGTGACCTTGAAAATTAGGTCAAGGTCACCAACATCTAATCAGTTCTTAAGACCAGCCCACTGATATAATGTACCAAGTTTGATCAAAATTCATCCACTGGTTCAGGAGAAAAGAGTGCAGACAAGCCAATTTTTTAAAGTCTAACTCCCGTTGTGACCTTGAAAATTAGGTCAAGGTCGCCAAAAGCTAATCAGTTCTTAAGACCATCCCACTGATATAATGTATCAAGTATGAACCAAATCCTTCCATTGGTTCAGGAGTTAGAGTGCAGACAAGCTTTTTTGGTCTAAAATTTGACAATGGTTTCAGCCCTGTGACCTTGAAAATTAGGTCAAGGTCACCAAAATCTAATCAGTACTTTTCCCCCTCCCAATGGTGTATCTGTGTAAGTTTAATCAAAATCCATCCATCCATTCAGGAGATAGAGTGCAGACAAGAGGCAACGCCGACGCCAATGCCGACAGGATCCGCACCAAAACCAATATGTCCCCCTCCCTTTCGGGTGGGGGGACATAATAACTCGTGTGTCACAGTTTTTGTATTTTTTCAAGAGCTGGGGTGCATTTAAGGCGTTGCTTCTTTTGCTCCTCAGTGAGCAAATGGGGCACCCACCTAGCACAAATCTTTCTTAAGCCCAAGCACTTTGTCAGAATGGTATGCACGCTGCCTTCTGATATGCCAATGCATTTAGCATTCTCTTTCACTGACAGTCGCGCATCTTCTTCGACCGCTGCCTTTACAGCAGTGACGGTTCCCTTGGTGACTGAGGTCTTGCGCCTACCAACTCGGGCATCATCTTTAACCAATGATTTACTAGCTTTAAAAGATTTGATCCACCGATAAACTGTGCGCTTTGAAATGTATGTCACACAATTTTTCAAATATCTGACTTGAACCTATGTCAAGCCTAACACGGCATTTAATGTAGCTGCGAATTTCAGCTTTTCTGTCCATTTTACAATGTAACTCGTAAATTGGCCAGTGTATATGACTGCATGTATTTCAATTCGACATATCTCGGGCATTATAAAAGGAATTTGCACGAAATAAACTGTTGAAAGTCTATCCAAGTGCAATGAAGCGTCATAAGAAATGCATATGATAAAACTATGGAAACCTATTAGAGACAAAAAATTTTGAAGGACCCTCGTACATGTGTGTGTGTGTGTGTGTGTGTGTGTGTGTGTGTGTGTGTGTGATATTCTAAAAGGCAGTCATGAAGTGCATAAGGTTGGTGGTCAATTTCACTATTTCATTAGATTATAGTTGAATACGAGGGTCCTCCGAAAAATTTTGTCACTAATAGGTTTCTGTATTTTTATCGTATGTATTTCTGTACGCTTCATTGCACTTGAATATACTTTCAAATAGCTACCGATAACAATTCATTTCGCGCAAAATGCTTTTATAATGACCGAGATATGTCAAATTAAAATACAAGCAGTCATATACACTGGCCAATTTAGGAGTTACTTTGTAAAATAGACAGAAAGGCTACAATTCCAAGCTACATTTAAATGCCATGTTAGCTAGACATAGGTTCAAGTCAGATATTTGAGTGTGTGGCATATACAGTTTATCGGTGGGTCAAAGCTTTTAAAGCTGGTAAATCATCGGTCAAAGATGACGCCCGTGTTGGAAGACCCAAGACCTTCATCACCAAGGCAACCATCGCCGCTGTAAAGGCAGCGACTGTCAGTGAAAGAGACAGCTAAATGCACTGGCATATCAGAAGGCAGCGTGCATATCATTCTGACGAAGTACTTGGACTTGATAAAGATTTGCGGTATGTGGGTGCCCCATTTGCTCACAGAGTAGCAAAAGAAGCAACACCTTAACTGTGACACCCGAGTTATTTCTAACTTGCTAACAGGTGACGAAACTTAGGTGCACATGTTAGAGCCACAGAGAAGAGCTGATAACAAACAGTGGAAGCAGAAATATCAAAAGCGCCCCTGTATTGCCAAGAGAACCATCAGCTCCAAGAATATGCTGTATGCCACTCATGAAAGGCCACAATCTACGAATGCAGCCGCCTCAAGTCACCTATAGAAAGTAACATGTAGGCACACACAAAAACAGACGAAACATGAACCAACGGCACAAAGCCAAATAACAAATAAGACACTGCAAAAGAACGACCGTAAAACTACTCGGGGGCTTCAACTCAGGAGTTTATGAAATTTCAACCTTTGCCCTCAGTTCTAGTACAGTATCAAACAAAATAACAATAACAAATTGATCTGCATGGAGGCTTTCTAGCTCAACAGTTAGTCATGATAAAATACAAGGTAAAGTGTTTATGTATAGATTAATATTATCATGAATCAGGGTTGAGGACTCAACAAGAATCCGACGTCAGAGCAGAAGAAAACCACCAGTTAGATCAGAGGGTCGAACCCAGGAAATAGCCAGCTCCACCCTTCCCGAATTCAAAGGATTTCGGATGGGGCCTTCATCAGAGTCCTGAGTCCGGCTCATCGCCGTGCAACCAAAGAGTGCAGCAAAGTTGTCCACTGTTAAAGCATGCAGTCTGTCGCATAACATCCATGCTATAACCGATTTTCTTTTAGGAATGTGAATGCATGCGTATTTGTTTTCCACAATTCTCCAATCTGCAAACTAGGATCCTGCCTAGTAAAGTCCAAATGTGTGGTAATCATAGATGTGTTAAGCATTTTCTGCTGTTTTTTCTGATTTGTCCATTAAAAATGCTTTACAAATTCTTTCCACTGACCGTTCCAAGGCGGTTCTTCTGTGGCGGTTTATTTATGTTGTTGTTTGTTACTACTTACTGTGTGTAACACTTGTGTCTTTTTATTTTGGATGGCCATTTGGCCATTTTGTGGGAAAGTAACTGTCCTTATGGCCATCCTTTGTTTAGGTTTCCATTATGGTCTGGTCGCTTCATGTTTGTCTTTCTTTCCCTATGGTGTCTTTGATGGGTGGTGTAAGTTAATTGTATCGATTCCTGATCTTTGTTTTACTTCTACTTTACAGAAAACATCCCATTACTCTGCTCAATATTTGATCGTATTTGTATGGGAATCTTCGGAAATTTCAGGTACTGGATATGAACAAAATAGAAGTGAAGGCAATGATCAGGAATCGATACAATTAAACCCACAACTCCCGTCAGAGACACCAAAGGGAAAGAAGCACAGACATGAAACAACTAGACCCTAATGGAAACATCAATTTGATGTGTAGATAACAATGGGGCTTGATCCAGGTGTTCTGCATTATTTTGTTGGAATTCTGCATGCCTTAGGTTGAACGTCATACAAAATATACCTTCCTGTGTCAAAACAATGTGCCTGTGCCAATTGTAATTTAATGTGTACCGAGAAAATGGTGCTGGTTTGTTGAAAACCTTGTCTAGCTTTCTATACCAGAATGAAAAAAAAAAATTTTTCCCTCATATTTTGACTTAAAACACATTCCACACGTTTTTCGGACAAATCAACGGGCCAGGCGCCTGTGATCAGGAATCGATACAATTAACCCACAGCTCCTATCAGAGACAACAAAGGGAAAGAAACACAAACAAGAAACAACAGACCCCAATGGAAACACCAATAGCGGAAAGCCAAAAGGACAGTTGCTTTCCCACAAAATGGCCAATAAGCTATCCAAAATAAAATAATATAAGCGACACAAACACCCAAAGACAAACCATAACAAAAATAAACCGCGACAGAAGAACCGCCTTGGAATGGTCAGCGGAAATGACTTCCACTGGGGAGCTTAAATCGATTTTACGTGGCCACAATCCTGGCCCCTACTTCCGTCGCGATTAAGACAAATAATTTGTTCAGTCCACATGAAGGTCTCCTAACTCATCAGTGCAACATCTCCGTGAACACAAAAATCAAACAACCACAGAGATGACACAACGGTGAGGACTCGACAGCAAGAAACCACTGGAGCAAAAGGAAACCAACAGTTAAGTCCGATGGGCCCGACCAGAGACAGAGCATCAGGTACCAACCAACACAAGCCTTTACGCTGGAACCGTCATAGAATCTGAGGCCTGACCCACCGGCGTGCAATTAAAGAGGGAAGCAAAGTTGTCAACCGTGATTGGGTTAACTACCATGCATGCAGTATGTCGTATAACATTTATGTTGTACCCAATCTTTTTATATAAAAGAATGATTTTTCGAAATTGGGTGCTGAAGTCATTGCGGTTCTATATTTTTATGAATTTATATACTAAGTCACCATAAAATTCGGGTTCCGATAGACCTTGTTGCAGAAGAGATTTAAGTCCAATATTGAATTTTGAAATTAAATCAGAATGACGTCTATAAAATTTTGAAAAGGCTTTGCGTAATTCATGATACCGATAACCCTGATAAAGAAGTTTAGCCGTTAACAATTTATTACGAGTTACATGACTAGACACTCAGGCAAATCGAATTAAATGCGAAATATATACGCCATAGGTTGCCGCACAAGGAACATTACCATCCAAGAAAGGAAAATTTACAATCTCAAAATCAAAATCATCGCATTTGTCATAAATTTTGCCAGAAACAAACCATCTACAATAGACAGATGTAAATCAAACAAGAGGACCATGATGGCCCTGGATCGCTTACCTGATCCATAGAGTAACAAGTGGGCCCCGGGGAGGGCCATTACTGACCCCAGGGCTACAATGTGCATAATGTTGAGGGAGGTCTAAAAAGGTGAAGCTTCATACCAAATATCACCAAAGGCTATAATATGAACAATCTTGGCAAAGGTCCACTAGATGAAGCTACACACCAAATATCTAAGACATGGGCCTTGCGGTTTCAGAGAAGATGGTTTTTTTAAAGCTATTCCCTAAGTAAGCCTAAAACAAGAGGGCCATGATGGCCCTGGATCGCTCACCTGATCCATAGTGTAACAAGTGGGCCCCAGGGAGGGCCTTTATTGGCCCAAGGGCTTTAATGTGCATAATGTTGAGGAAGGTCTTAAAGGTAAAGCTTCATACCAAACAAAAACAAAGGCTATAATTTGAACAATCTTGGCAAAGGTACACTAGACGAAGCTACACACCAAATATCAAAGACCTGGGCCTTGCAGTTTCAGAGAAGGAGATTTTTATAAAGATATTCCCTACATAAGCCTATGCACCAGGGCTATATAAGTCTATGTAAAACATAAAGGGGGGGGGGCATTTGTGGCCCCAGGGCTATAATTTGAACAATCTTGGTAGAGGTCCACTAGATGAAGCTCCATACCAAATATCAAAGACCTGGGCCTTGCAGTTTCAGAGAAGAAGATTTTTAAAAATTTCCCTTTATAAGTCTATGTAAAACCAAAGGGTCTCTTGGCGGCGACATTTTTGACCCAGGGCTATAATTTGAACAATCTTGGTAGAGGTCCACTAGATGACGATACACACCAAATATCAAAGACCTGGGCCTTCTGCTTTCAGACGAGAAAATTTTTAAAGGTTTCCCTATAAAAGCCTATGTAAAACCAGTGGGCCCTGGCGCGGGGGCATTTTTGGCCCCAGGGCTATAATTTGAACAATCTTGGTAGCGGTCCACTTGACGAAGCTACTTACCAAATATCAAAGACCTGGGCCTTCTGGTTTCAGACAAGAAGATTTTTAAAGGTTTTCCCTATATAAGCCTATGTAAAACCAGTGGGCCCCGGGGTGGGGCCAGTTTTGGCCCCAGGGCTATAATTTGAACAATCATGGTAGAGGTCCACTTGACGAAGCTTCATACCAAATATCAAAGACCTGGGCCTTCTGGTTTCAGACAAGAAGATTTTTAAAGGTTTTCCATATATAAGCCTATGTAAAACCAGTGGGCCCCGGGGCGGGGCCGTTTTTGGCCCCAGGGCTATTTATCCATCCACTGGTTAAGCAGGAGAAGCTCTGGTGGCCATTTTGGTCACCCGAGCGGAACAGTATGAGCAATTTCGGTAGAGGGACACCAAACGAACATTCCTGTGAAATAATTTCAAAATCCATCCACTGGTTAAGGAGAAGAAATCGTTTAAAGGTTTTTCTATTTTTAGCTATGGCGACCATTTTGTTCACCGGAGCGGAATGGTATGAGCAATTTTGGTAGAGATTCACCAAAGGAACATTCCCGTGAAATAATTTCAAAATCCATCAACTGAATAAGGAGAAGAAGTCGTTTAAATTTTTTTCTATTTTTAGCTCTGGCGGCCATTTAGTTCACCCGAGCGGAACGGTTTGAGCAATTTTGGTAGGTCACCCAAGGAACATTCCAGCGAAATAATTTCAAAATCCACTGGTTAAGGAGAAGAATTTGTTTAAAGGTTTTGCTATTTTTAGCTCTGGTGGCCATTTTGTTCACCCAAGCGGAACTGTTTGAGCAATTTCGGTAGAGGGTCACCCAAGGAACATTCTTGTGAAATAATTTCAAAATCCATCCACTGGTTAAGGAGAAAAAGTCGTTTAAAGGTTTTTCTATTTTTAGCTATGGCGGCCATCTTGTTCACCCGAGCGGAACGTTTTGAGCAATTTTGGTAGAGGGTCACCTAAGGAACATTCCTGTGAAGTAAATTCGAAATCCATCCACTGGTTAAGGAGAAGAAGTCCTTTAAAGGTTTTTCTATTTTTAGCTCTGGCGGCCATTTTGTTCACCCGAGCGGAACGGTTTGAGCAATTTTAGTACGGGGCACCCAAGGAACATTCCTGTGAAAAATTTCAAACTCCATCCACTAGTTAAGGAGATGTGTGTGTGTGTGTGTGTGTGTGAATTCGGGTTTAACGTCGCTTTCAACAGTTTTTCAGTCATATCACGACGGTGTCTGGTTGCGACAAGGAGCTCAATGCTCACTTTTATAGTGCTGCCTCACTGAAGTATCATGTCCCAGACACATTACATGATACCACACCCAGTCACATTATCCTGACACTGGGTCGACCAGTCCTAGCTCTACCTCGTAAATCTGAGTGCCAAGCGAGGAGCAACTAGTACCATTTTTAACGACTTTGGTATGTCGCGGCCCGGGATCGAACCCGTGACCTCCCGTTCCCCGGAGCGGACACTCTACCAACTGAGCTATCGGGGCCGGGAAGAAGTCGTTTAAAGATTTTATATATTTTTAGCTCTGGCGGCCATCTTGTTCACCCGAGCGGAAGGGTTTGAGCAATTTTGTAAGAGGGTCACCCAAGGAACATTCCTGTGAAGTAATTTCGAAATCCATCCACTGGTTAAGGAAAGAAGTCCTCGAAAAGTTTTTCTATTTTTAGCTCTGGTGGCCATTTTGTTCACCCGAGCGGAACGGTTTGAGCAATTTTGGTATAGGGTCACCTAAGGGAACATTCCAGCGAAATAATTTCAAAATCCATCCACTGGTTAAGGAGAAGAAGTCGTTTAAAGGTTTTTCTATTTTTAGCTCTGGCGGCCATTTTGTTCACCCGAGCGGAACGGTTTGAGCAATTTTGGTAGAGGGTCACCCAAGGAACATTCCAGTGAAATAATTTCAAAATCCATCCACTGGTTAAGGAGAAAAAGTCGTTTAAAGGTTATTCTTTTTTTTTAACTCTGGCGGCCATCTTGTTCACCCGAGCAGAACTGTTTGAGCAATTTTGGTAGAGGGTCACCCAAGGAACATTCCTGTGAAGTAAATTCGAAATCCATCCACTGGTTAAGGAGAAGAAGTCCTTTAAAGGTTTTTTCTATTTTTAGCTCTGGCGGCCAGTTTGAGCAATTTTGGTAGAGGATCACCCAAGGAGCATTCCTGTGAAATTAGATCAAATCTGTCCAGCAGTTTTGGAGAAGAAGTTGTTTGAAGCAAAAGTTGACGACGGACTCACGGACGACGGACAAAGACCGATCCCAAAAGCTCACCTTGAGCACTTCCTGCTCAGGTGAGCTAAAAAAACCAAATGGCCCCGGGGCAGGGGCATTTTTGGCCTCAGGGCTATAATTTAAACAATCTCTTTACAGAGGTCCACTAGATGAAGCTTCACACCAAATATCAAAAACCTGGGCCTTGCTGTTTCAGAGAATAAGATTTTCAAAGATTATCTCTATATAAGTCTATGTAAAACCAAAGGCCATGGGGCGGGGACATTTGTGGCCGGAGGGCTATAATTTGAATAATCTCGTAGAGGTACCCTAGATGAAGCTCCATACCAAATTTCAAAGACATGGGCCTTGCAGTTTCAGAGAAGAACTTTTTTACAGATTTCCCTACATGTATATAAGTCTATGTAAAACCTAAGGGTCTCGGGGTGGGGGCATTTTTGGCCCCAGGGCTATAATTTGAAAAATCTTGATAGAGGTCCACTAGATGAAATTTCACACCAAATATCAAAGACCTAGGCTTTGTGGGTTCACAGAAGAAGATTTTTAAAGATTTTCCCTATATAAATCTATGTAAAAAAAGGGCCCTGAGGCGGGGACATTTTTGGTCTCAGGGCTGTAATTCGAACAATCTTGGTAGAGGTCCAATAGATGAAGCTCCATACCAAATATCCAAGAAAATTGGCCTTGCAGTTTCAGAGAAGATTTTTTAAGATTTCCCTATATAAGTCTATGTAAAACCAAAGGGTCTTGGGGTGGCGGCATTTTTGGTCCCAGGGCTATAATTTGAAAATCTTGATAGAGGTCCACTAGATGAAATTTCACACCAAATATCAAAGACCTAGGCCTTGTGGTTTCACAGAAGATTTTTAAAGATTTTCCCTATATAAGCCTATGTAAAACAAAAGGGCCCGAGGTGGGGGCATATTTGGCCGCAGGGCTATAATTTGAACAGTCTTGGTAGCGGTCCACAAGGTGAAGCTTCATACCAAATATCAAAGACCTGGGCCTCGCGGTTGAAGGGAAGAAGATTTTTAAAGATTTTCCCCATATAAGTCTATGTAAAAACAAAAGGGCCTGGAGGTGGGGGCATTTTTGGCCGCAAGGCTATAATTTGAACAGTCTTAGAAGCGGTCCACAAGATGAAGCTTCATACCAAATATCAAGGACCTGGGCCTTGCAGTTTCAGGGAAGAAGATTTTTAAAGATTTTCCCCATATAAGTCTATGTTAAACCAAAGGGACCCGGGGCGGGGGCATTTTTGGCCCCAGGGCTATAATTTGAACAATCTTGGTAGGGGTCCACTAGATGTAGCTTCATACCAAATAGCAAAGACCTGGGCCTTGCAGTTACCGAGAAGATGATTTTTAAAGATTTTCCCAAAATAAACCAATGTAAAACCAAAGGGCCCTGGGGCGGGGGCATTTTTGGCCCCAGCACTATAATTTGAACAATTTTGGTAGGGGTCCACTAGATGAAGCTTCATACCAAATATCAAAGACCTGGGCCTTGCGGTTTCAGAGAAGAAGATTTTTTAAGGTTTTCCCTATGTTAGCCCATGTAAAACCAAAGGGCCCCGGGGCGGGGGCATTTTTGGCCCCAGCACTATAATTTGAACAATCTTGGTAGGGGTCCACTAGATAAAGCTTCATAACAAATATCAAAGACCTGGGCCTCGGGGTTTCAGAGAAGATTTTTAAAGATTTTCCCTATATAATCCTATATAAAACCAAAGGGACCCGGAGCGGGGGCATTTTTGACCCCAGCACTACAATTTGAACAATCTTGGTAGGGGTCCACTAGATGAAGCTTCATACCAAATATCATAGACCTGGGCCTTGTGGTTTCAGAGAAGAAGATTTCGGTGAAAAAAATCTATTTTTGGCTCCTGTGACCTAGATGTGCAACGGATCGAAACCATTTGAACAACTTTGAAAGGGGACCACCTAAGGATCATTCCTGTGAAGTTTGGTCAAAATTCGATCAGTGGTTTAGGAGGAGATGTCGTTTGACGAAATTGTTTATGGACGGACGGATGGACGGACGGATGCACGGACGCACAGACGGACGGACTGACGACGGACGAAAAGTGATCCCAAAAAAACGGGGCCTCGGTATCAGAAGAATTTGCTTTATTTAACTGAAGTTCTGGGGGGGTAAATTTGACTGATCAAACCATCGAAATAGGTATTGTCAATATTTAATAACTCATCCAAATATCTAGAAGTCAAGCTAAAGGCTTCAATGATTTCAGATTGGTTTTCAACGGAAAGGGACATCATGAAGTCTCTTTCATTACAAAACAAGAACAGATCAGCCACAAGGGGTGCACAATTTGTACCCATCGGAATACCCACAACTTGTCTAAATAACTTAGTACCAAATCTTATGTAAATATTGTCAAGTAGAAAGGTGAGAGTTTCACACACTTTCTGACATGACCATAAAGTATCATTTTTATCCTCTTCAGAAGCGAAAAAAGCATTTCTTACAATACACGCAAGATAGAGGGAGCAATACAGAATACCCATGGGCCATGGTGTCTGCAATATGGCCAATTAGTCATCACCATACGACTGGGCGACCCTACAGTGGAACATCATCAATGTTCTCATTGCCTCCCTTGAAATCAGCAACCCACTTCTTTAGCCGAATAGGAAAGTGTGTTTTCAGCATGGCATCTGTCCATTCCTTTGTATAAAAAAACAGCTTCCAGAGACATACAAGGAACACAATGTTGACATCTACATGACCTTTGTTGACCTTACCAAAGCATTTGACACAGTCAGTCGTGAAGAACTTTGGTTTGAACGATGTGACAAATGGAGTTAAAGGAAATGGGAACATCTGACAATTTTTTCTGCCATTTTTCAAAGGGAGACAACTTTCCGGACTTTCTGTTCGCTTTTCTATAAGCCTATCACACTGAAAAAGGGGTCTACTCTTAAATTCTTTCCTTTAAGAGTTGACCCCTATTGGTATGGGAGACAAAAATACTTTTTCAGGAGTTGCCTCCCCTGAAGGTGTTCCCGTTCCCCTTAAACAAGGCTGTGTACTAGTGCTAATACTGTTCAGTATGGTGTTTTCTGCCATGCTTACAGATCCTTCCAGGATTAGGATAATTCAATACCTATTTAGTATTGCTTCGACAGGGGCTTAAGATGCAGTCTAAAGATGCATTCTAGAATGTTAGTCATATTCTTTTTGCTGATGAAACTGCACAGAATGCTCCATCAAAAGAGTGAGTGAGTTTTACGTCTCACCAACAGCTAAGGTCATACGGAGATGGGACCTCGGTTAAAAGACTCATCCGAAAGTCTGGAGAAACCAGGGATCGATCCTGCGATCCCTGGTTTACAAGGCGAGTAGCATAACCACTGCACCAAGGAGGCATCTTCCATAAAAAGAAAGATGCAAAAAGGTGTGGATCACATTCAACTACTGTCAGGGGAGATAACTCAAATACCATGGCACCTAGAGTTGTGATTCTTGTGCCTGGCACGCCTGCTCAACCTCGTGTATAAATGCACCCAGTACCATCAATATATCTCAAAGGGTATTCGAGTTACAGTAACCGCAAGGTGATCACAAGCAAATACTGTCAGGGGAGACAACTCAAATACCATGGCAGACAGATTTGTGGTTCTTGCACAAGACATGCCTTCTCAACCTTGTGTACAATTGTGCCAAGTACCATCAATATATCTCAAAAGGAATTGAAGTTACGGCCGTCATAAGGTTTTGTCTATGGACAGACGGACAAAAGATGGATGGACAGACAGACAGATGAACAAATGCCAGGCTGATCGCTTTATCCCCTGAACCTATTCGGTCGGGGGATAAAAAGGAAGTAGAATAAATGCATGTCATAATTTAGTTTATACTAATTTATTTTAGTTCGACTGGGATGGAAGCTTCAAGCTTATATAATCGCTCTCGACCACTTATTCCGGATGTTTTCACGCGCGAGAGAGAGGCAGTGACTATTACACCAATGCTACCCATTTACACCTAGGTGGAGTGAGGCAGTGTCATTACGTGTCTTGCCCAAGGACACACCTCGATACCGGATTCGAACGCACAACCTCTCAATCACGAGTCGAAGGCGTTAACCACTGCGCTATCGAGGCTGACTTATAATACTTTCTACTGACCTACAATACACATAGGCATTGTCCCTTGAAAAATTGATTGGGCTGCTGCATGATGCTTCCATGCAGAGCTAAAATAAACCTCATAAGAGTACTGGTCTAAGCCTACCCAGGCAAACTGGTGCGAGTTGAACAGTCCCTACAAATAAACCCTATTGGTTTGTTTGGGCAGTAGAGCTTGAAACATCATTTATCATATGACATCGCGTCTGAGAGTGTAATTACACCATGTATTATTTTCGATAATCCACTAGTGGATTAAATATGCAAATTAGCTAGATACGTCCCGTAACGTTACATGTACGACGTCCTTAACGACGTCGCGTTTACTAATGGCGGAATATTGACATTTTTGTAAACAATCGTGAATAAAATGCGCTTTAAATGTCATATGATAAACAGAATCTTGCATACTTGCTCTGTGTTATTGAATTTATTAAACTCGTTGAGGAAAAGGGATAAAATGCTTGGCAAAGCCTCGCATTTTATCCCTTTTTCTCAAATTGTTTAATAAATTCAATAATACATGAACACTCATGTAAGATCCTCTATTTCATCTCTGTTAGGGACCGGGATGCCTCTCTTCAATTATCTACCTTGGTAGATTATGCATATCTTATAAGTTCATCACCACCAGGGTTTCCCTCATTTTAAAATTCTGAGAGTCCCTAGGACTCTCTGTGATCAGCCTCAAGGGTCCCATCCTAAATTCAGGAGTCCTAAATGTTAAACAGGAAACAAGAGCTGTCACTATAAGTGAGCAATACCCCCATGGGAGCCAATTTGAGGAAAAAAAGTGCAGACTAACCCACAAACCCACACACAAACCCACAAACAAACGGACAGTGCATAAACTATATGCCCTCCTACGGGGGCATAAAAATTTAACAAAATTGTACGGGGGCATAAAAATTTAACAAAACTGTCGAAGAAATGTGAAAGTAGTTTGCATCACAAGGTTTAAGAACGCATTTTTCAGAAAATAAAGGGCCTTAACTCCTTCGCAGAAAATGAAGGGCCGCAACTCCTTCGCAGATAATAGAATCAACATGATAATTGTGTTAGGCACCCCTTTACCTCACAGGGAATGCATGTGCAAAGTTTCAACTCAAATGGTGAAGAAATGTGGAAGTAGTTCGCGTCACAAGGTTTTTGAACGCGTTTTTCAGAAAATCAAGGGCCGTAACTTCGTCGCAGGTGATAGGATGAACTTGAAAATTGTGTTAGGCACCATTTCACCTCACAAGGAATGCATGTGCAAAGTTTCAGAAATGTGGAGGTAGTTTGCGTCACAAGATTTTTTAGCACATTTTTTGAGAAAATCAAGGGCCATAACTCCAACACGCTTCATCCGAGCAGAATCAATTTTCTGTTAGGCACATCTACATATCATTGCAAATGCATATGCAAAAATTTAACAAAATTGTTGAAGAAATGTGGAAGTAGTTCGCGTCACAAGGTTTAAGAACGCGTTTTTTCTGAAAATGAACGGCCGTAACTCCTTCGCAGATGATAGGATCAACGTGCAAATTGTGTTAGGCACCCCTTTACCTCACAGGGAATGCATGTGCAAAGTTTCAGCTCAAACAGTGAAGAAATGTGGAAGTAGTTCGCGTCACAATGTTTTCGAACGCATTTTAACTCCGTCATAGATGAGAGGATCAACATGAAAATTATATTAGGCACCTCTTTACCTCACAAGGAATGTATGTGCAATGTTTCAGCTCAAACAGTGAAGAAATGTGGAAGTAGTTCGCATCACCAGGTTTTCGAACGCGTTTTTCAGAAACTCAAGGGCCGTAACTCCACCACAGATGATAGGATCAACGTGCAAATTGTGTTAGGCACCCCTTCACCTCACAAGGAATGCATGTGCAAAGTTTCAGCTGAATCAGTGGAGAAATGTTGAAGTAGTTCGCATCACAAGGTTTTTAGCACATTTTTTAGAAAATAAAGGGCCGTAACTCCTTTGAAAATGATAGGACCAACATGAAAATTGTGTTAGGCATCCCTTCACCTCACAAGGAATGCCTGTGCCAAGTTTCAGCTCAATTGTTGAAGAAATGTGGAAGTAGTTCGCATCACAAAACAAGAGGGCCCAGAGGGCCCTGAATCGCTCACCTGAGAAACATTGTCTCTGGTGCATTCTTGGCCCAAGGGCTATAATTTGAATAAACTTGGTAGTCGTTCACTAGATAAGGCTTCAGACCAAATATCAAAGACCTGGGCCTTCGGGTTTCAGAAAAGAAGATTTTTAAAGGATTTCCCTATAAAAGCCTATGTAAAACCAGCGGGCCCTGGCGCGTGCGCATTTTTGGCGCCAGGGCTATAATTTGACCAATCTCAGCAGTGGTTCACTAGTTGAAGCTTCACACCAGATATCAAAGACCTGGGCCTTCTGGTTTCGGACAAGAAGATTTTTTCAAGTTTTTTCCTATATATGCCTATGTAAAACTAGTGGGTCCTGGCGCAGGGTCATTTTTGGCCCAAAGGCTATAATTTGAAAATCTTGGTAGAGGTCCATCAGATGAAGCTTCATACCAAATATCAAAGACCTGGGCCTGGCGGTTTCAGAGAAGATTTTCTAAAGATTTTCCCTATGTAAAACCAAAGGGCCCTGGGGCGGGGGCATTTCTGGCCCCAGCACTATAATTTGAACAATCTTGGTAGGGGTCCACTAGATGAAGCTTCATACCAAATTGCAAAGACCTGGGCCTTGCGGTTTCAGAGAAGAAGATTTTTAAAGATTTTCCCAATATAAGCCCATGTAAAACCAAAGGGCCCGGCCCTGGGCATTTTTGGCCCCAGCACTATAATTTGAAAAATCTTGGTAGAGGTCCACTAGATGAAGTTTCATACCAAATATCAAAGATCTGGGCCTTGCTGTTTCAGAGAAGAAGATTTTTAAAGATTTTCCCTATATAAGCCCATGTAAAACCAAAGGGCCCCGGGTGGGGGGGGGCATTTTTGGCCCCAGCATTATAATTTGAACAATCTTGGTAGGGTCCATTAGATGAAGCTTCATACCAAATAGCAAAGACCTGGGCCTTGCGGTTTCAGAGAGGAAATTTTTTAAAGACTTTCCCTATATAAGCCCATGTAAAACCAAAGGGCCCTGGAGGAGGGGCATTTTTGACCCCAGCACTATATTTTGAACAATCTTGGTAGGGGTCCACTAGATGAAGCTTCATACCAGATATCAAAGAAGATTTTTAAAGATTTTCCATATATAAGCCTATGTAAAACCAAAGGGCCCCGGGGCGGGGGCATTTTTGGCCTCAGCATTATAATTGAACAATCTTGGTAGGGGTCCACTAGTTGAAGTTTCATACCAAATATCAAAGATCTGGGCCTTGCGGTTTCAGAGAAGATTTTTAAAGATTTTCCCCATATAAGCCCATGTAAAACCAAAGGGCCCTGAAGTGGGGGGAGTTTTCACCCCAGCACTTTAATTTGAACTAGAATCGCGCAGTCGATGGCACGCCATCGCATATCCCCACGGTTTTTAAAGATACGCCACTATATAAGTTCTCAACTGCAACTCCCACCCAAACTTAAGATCAAAATTCTGAAAGTGTCATGCACTCCTCAGACCAAAGACCTATCAGTTCCCAAAGTTTCATGTTTCTATCTGAAATGGCGTAGGAGGAGTTATCCGGTAACCGTTAAAAAGGGGGTTATGGGGGTGAAAATCCAAGTTTTTGACCTCTGGTGACCTTGAACCTGACCCTAGGGGTCAAATTTTGATTGTTATGTATTCTACCCATTATGCCGTTCGATTTGATATGTCACACGACCAGGTTCTGAAAACTTTGATTTTTTACCCCGGGGCACCCCACCCCCTGGCCTAGCCCCTAGGGGTAGGATCAAAATTCCGAAAGTGTCATGCACTCCTCAGACCAAAGACCTATCAGTTCCAAAAGTTTCATGTTTTTATCTGAAACGGCATAGGAGGAGTTATCCGGTAATCATTAAAAAGCGGGTTATGGGGGTGAAAATCCAAGTTTTTGACCTCTGGTGACCTCAAACCTGACCCTAGGGGTCAAATTTTGATTGTTATGTATTCTACTCATTATGCCGTTCGATTTGATAAGTCACACGACCAGGTTCTGAAAACTTTGATTTTTTACCCCCGGGGCACCCCACCCCCTGGCCTGTCCCCTAGGGGTAGGATCAAAATTCCGAAAGTGTCATGCACTCCTCAGACCAAAGACCTATCAGTTCCAAAAGTTTCATGTTTTTATCTGAAACGGCGTAGGAGGAGTTATCCGGTAATCATTAAAAAGCGGGTTATGGGGGTGAAAATCCAAGTTTTTGACCTCTGGTGACCTCAAACCTGACCCTAGGGGTCAAATTTTGATTGTTATGTATTCTACTCATTATGTCGTTTGATTTGATATGTCACACGTCCAGGTTCTGATTTTTTACCCCCAGGGCACCCCACCCCCTGGCCTGACCCCTAGGGGTAGGATCAAAATTCCGAAAGTGTCATGCACTCCTCAGACCAAAGACCTATCAGTTCCCAAAGTTTTAAGTTTCTAGCTGTAAAAGTGTGGGAGGAGTTGTCCAGTAAGACGGACGGACGGACGTACGGACGACGAAGACAATTACAATATCCCCACTTTTTCTTCGAAAAGCGTGGGGATAACAATCTTGGTAGAGGTCCACTAGATGAAGCTTCATTTCAAATATCAAAGACCTGGGCCTTGCGGTTTCAGAGAAGATTTTTAAAGATTTTCCCTATACATGTATTATCCTATGTAAAACCAAAGGAACCCGGGGCGGGGGCTTTTTTTGCCCCAGCACTATAATTTGAACAATCTTGGTAGGGGTCCACTAGATGAAGCTTCATACCAAATATCAGAGACCTCGGCCTTGTGGTTTCAGAGAAGAAGATTTTTTTTAGTTTTCGGTGAAAAAAGTCTATTTTTGGCTCCTGTGACCTAGATGTGTAATGGACAGGAACCATTTGAACAACTTTGAAAGGGGACCACCTAAGGATCATTCCTGTGAAGTTTGGACGACGGAACAAAAAGTGATACCAAAAGCTCACCTCGTCACCACGTGACAGGTGAGCTAAAAAGTGCGGACTTACAAACCCACAAACGCACAAACAAACGCACAAACAAACGGACAGTGCAAAAACTATATGCCCTCCTACGGGGGCATAAAAAAGTTAATTCTTTCTGACATAGACAAAACTGCTCTGAATAGTTTGTAAATCATCAAAATTAAACTTATTGTAAGTGTAATAATCCTAAGTATTGGGACAGACAGCTGTAAGCAAACAGTACAGACCCAGAGCAGTCTGATCAGGGTCTACACTGTTTGCCATCCTGTCTTTACCTTTTCTATCCCTTGCAGGACTGCAAGACAAACTTGTTTACATTTTGGAGAATTACAGCAAGTCCTCAAGGGGTCTGAATTTTCATTTTTATGACACTGCATTTGGTTTTGTTTCAGTTATGAAATGCATCCGTGTTGTGCATTAAAATTTTATGTATCCTAGATCCACTGTCACGGCTCCATGAGGACTCCCACTGCCTCATTCAAAGAGTTCCAGGCAGACTTTATTTAAGGAGTCAGAGACTCAATATCCTGTGTCAGGAAAAACCACTCACTGACAACTGCATCAGGGAGTCAGCTCTTTGGCTCAGCTATGCTTTGTTCCTTTGTTATGGATTTTATGTCCTAAGATCTCAATGTTGATGGAAAAGTCCAACAAAATTGGAAGCAACGTCTCCAAAATGACATATATAGAGGATTTACATGGGTGTTCATGTATTATTAAATTTATTGAACAAGTTGAGGAAAAGGGATAAAATGCAAGGCTTTGCCGAGCATTTTATCCCTTTTCCTCAACTAGTTTAATAAATTATTGACATAGAGGATCTTACAGGAGTGTTCATGCATTTCTGAATTTATTAAACTCGTTGAAGAAAAGGGATAAAATGCTCGGCAAAGAGCCTCGTATTTTATCCCTTTTCTTCAACGAGTTTAATAAATTCAATAATACATGAGCACAAATGCAAAATTCTATTTTATATCATATGACATTTAAAACGCATTTTATTCACAATTGTTTAACAGAAATACCAATATTCCACCATTAGGAAATGTGACGTTATTAAGGACGTCATACATGTAACGTTACGGTGAGTATCTAACTAATTTGCATATTTAATCCACTAGTGGATTATCAAATTTATTACATAGAGTTTATTTGTTGTTGTTTTTTGTCCATTACGCTGAAATAATTCACAAGTGTTCTGAGGCTTCCGAGTAAAAAACGAGAGAGCGAACGAGTTTTTTTACATGAAATCCTTAGAACACGAGTGAACTAGAGCTGTCAGTGAAACTGACTAGGGCCCCGGCAGCGCTATCAGGAGTAGGAAAATGTTGATGTTAAAAAAGACGTTTTTTTTTTTCCTTTCACCTCTAAGTATGACCTTGACCTTTGAGGTACGGACCTGGGTCTTGCGCGTGACACACTGTCACATTATGGTTAATATTTCTGCTAAGTAATATTTAAATCCATCCAGGTATAAGAAAGTTATAGATTGGACACAATGAAAAAGACGCTTTTTTGACCTTTTATCTCTAAGTATGACCTTGACCTTTGAGGTACGGCTGTGGGTCTTGCGTGTGACACTTCGTCACATTATGGTTAACATTTCTGCCAAGTAATATTTAAATCCATCCAGGAATAATAACAAAGTTATTAATTGGACACAGGAAAGACCCTTTTTTGACCTTTAACCTCTAAGTATGACCTTGACCTTTGAGGTACGGACCTGAGTCTTGCGCGCAACACTCCATCACATTATGGTTAACATTTCTGCCAAGTAATATTTAAATCCATCCAGGAATAAGAAAGTTATGGAGGATAAAAAAATTTGTGGACGGACAGACGGACAGACAGACAGACAGACAGACAGACGGACGGACAGAATGATGCCAAGTAATATTTAAATCCATCCAGGAATAATAAAAAGTTATGGAGGATAAAAAAAATTGTGGACGGACAGACGGACAGACGGACGGACAGACAGACAGACAGACGGACGGACAGAGTGATTACTATAGGGCACCCACACTTTCAGTGCGGGGCCCTAATAATCAATCAAAACAACAAAATAAACTGTTTATTACATTTCCATTCAAGTTTTCCCTTTGAATTTTCAAATTCAACCATTCTTATTTCCAACTTAAAAAGTTCCAGTCAGGGTATGGATTTCAGGAGGCGTGGTTTAGTTTGAAAATCAGTCACCATCTTGTTTTCATTTCAATGCAAAAATCATCCTGTCCTTGAAATACAGATGCACAAATGTCATGAAATGAGAACTGTATTTTCAAGAAAATAATACTTTATCTCTGTGTTGCATGTCTCTCCCAAAAAACGTCAAAGGGACGCGAAAATTTAAGTCTGATTTCTATGGTTGAATCAGATTTTCCGCCAAACGTCAACTTTTGTTATTGTTGTTACCAACGACGTCAGCAACGTCTCCTAGCACTTATGACGTCAAAATGTTCGAAATGAAATAATTCACTGTTGAACAATTATCGGGTTTTCTTTCACCGAGAAAAGTAGGTATTCATTGTTAGGAATGTAATAAATGACGTTATTACATTCTCAGACGCAAGGCCTATACAGTGTTGACGGGGACGTTAAACCTCAAAACAAACAAACAAACAAAAACAGACGAAAGGTCATATGATAAATATTGTTGACTGGGACATAAAGCATCAATTCAATTTTCAAACAAACCAAAAAAATACACCTAGATTTGACCTACTTTTGAGGTATTTAATTTGCAAGTGTAAAAATTTGGCAAATTTCAGCACTTGCTTATTTCATGTTAATACAGATGTAAATATTCATAATGAACACCCTTATATGCCCCACTTTATATAGAGAAAAGTAGGGATTAAAAGAGTGTATCCTATTTTTATTACCACGGCTCAAAAACATAGAGTGTGGATACTTGTTAGAACCAACTCATTGAGGTGGTTCTAACAAGCACTTGCAATCTATGTATGGCCCAAAAATAAGCAAAATATCTCAACTTTTCTTTTGCTTAAAAACATAGACTGTGGATACTTGTTAGAACCGCCTCATTGAGATGGTTCTAACAAGCACTTTCAATCTATGTGTGGCCCAAAAATTAGCAAAATTGCTCAACCTTTCTTCTGCTTAAAAACATAGAGTGTGGATACTTGTTAGAACCAACTCATTGAGGTGGTTCTAACAAGCACTTGCAATCTAAGTATGGCCCAAAAATTAGCAAAATATCTCAACTTTTCTTCTGCTTAAAAACATTGAGTGTGGATACTCGTTAGAACCACCTCAATGAGGTGGTTCTTGCAATCTATGTATGGCCCAAAAATAAGAAAAATATCTCAACTTTTCTTCTGCTTAAAAACATAGAGTGCAGATACTTGTTAGAACCACCTCATTGAGATTGATCTTACAAGCACAATCTATATATGGCCCAAAAATTAGCAAAATATCTCAACTTTTCTTCAGAAAAAAAAAACCCAACTTTTGGAGCCATGGTAGACCACAGTATCTCACATGGATGTTACAGAGGACTCTTGTTATAATGACATGTTCCCTAGCCATTTGTCAGTACAAAGAATTTGCCAGTTTTAAGAATCGCAATAAATAGTATAACAGGTAATAACGGGCCTTATTATTCCAAGAAACAAATATCCCACGCATATATTTCACGGAGTATTTTTAAATAAGTGCACAATATTCCTGAATAATTTCATCAATTAGTCTTACATTAAGCTAAGGATTCCTTCCATCTAAATTGTCATTATAACAAGTTTTGCCGTTATATCAAATATTGGTATACAGAGGGTTGAGTGTATCTTAATGACAAACAAGAAAAATGCCTAACGGCATTATGGACGGGTTTTTCAGTACAGTTTTGACGTCACCAAAGCTGCAACCTGCATATATAGCAAGAGTTGGCAGAAGGCAACATAAGCTCGCCTGTAGGGGCCTAACCAAATAAAATTTCAATTATGCCGGGTTTTTTTTCCCCAAAAATGACATTTTGTTTTGTAAAAGAGTTCAAAAGACTGCAGCAATTCATACACAACATTATATGAAGCACTACAGCGCTGACAAAGGTTTTCTAAAAATAGACAGTGACCTTGACCTTGAGCTCGGGACCCTTAAAGTAGACCCTTAAAGTAGATATTGCTTGAGATAACAACAATTTGTTATACCCAATATTTGAGTGAGTGTGTGCGTGCTTGCATGCATGCATGCGTGAGTGAGTGCATGCATGCATGCATGTGTGTATGAATGCATGAGTCCATGTATGCATGCATGTGTGACATGCATACATGTGCGCATGCATGTGTATGTGTGAAAGCATGCTTGAACTGAAATTTATAAATTTGAAGAAAAAAAAAAAAAAAAAAAATTTACAAACTTGCAAGTAATAATAACGCTTATGTGTTTTTAAGAAAGAAAAAGAAATAAAAAAAAAGAACATTCCTCCACCTGGAATTCAACCCAGGACCCTCTGGTTCAGAGTCAAGCACTCTATCAACTTGCAAGGGAAGAAAGGGAGGTAATACAGAGTAAAACTTCTTAAATTTTTATGAAGTAAGGGAGGTAATACAGAGTAAAACTTCTTAAATAAACTTAAGTTAGAAAAATGGTAATTTTCAACAATACTTGGGTCCTTGGTGCCAATAATGGATTGCATATGAAAGAGGCACTATAAATGAAGCAACAGTCCTAATATGAAAGCGATCCATCAAAGAATAAAAGCAATATATTACTTTGAATAAAGGTCAACCAAAAGGTAAATCTCGAACGATGTCCGCCCGCCCGACGCCCACTCGCTCGCCCAGACATCGCTTTTCTAAAGGACGGATTTTTTTTAAAAACCCGTCAAAATTGACAGAAAAACATGTTCACTTTATTTCATAAACTGTCTTGAGATCATTTATCAAACTTTGTAAATTCTTCTTTTTATCAGTGTCACAATCTTTTTCTATATACTCCTCCAGTTTCCTAAATAATTCCACACCGTCATTCTTTTCTTTCGAGCTTAAAAACTGCACTGTCAGAGAGAAACGTTTTGTATTTTTCAAATGATCTAGGAAAGTCAACACATTCTCCCCATCTTCCGTCTTGAATTCATGATTAAATGTGTTCAAAAACTCTCCAAGAAGTCCAAACCCAATCTCATTTGTGAAAATAGTTTCCAATCTTACAGCTCCTATTTCTAACAAGTAGATATACTGTTCTGATGTTTTCTTGTTGAAACGTTTCCACTCTCTGACAAAAGCCTGAGATGATGTTGGGTAGCACTTCTCCTGAAACAAATAGATCAGGGGCCAGTTGTTCAAAACTAACGGCGTCAATAGTTAACGTATTGCTAAAATTTTTATCATTTATTATGGCAAATATGCTAATATTTTTGCTGAAAAAATGTGAGCAGCTTTTGCATCCGCAAAAGCTGCTCACATTTTTTTCAGCAAAAATAACAAAATTTTAAATATTAAACTTGCTAGAGCAGTTAATAATATGACCATTAATGAGCTCGTTAAGCTAATGATGCTTTGAACAACTGGCCCCAGGTTTACAATTATGTGTACTGTACACCCCTCTAAACCCCACTTTGTCTAGAGAAAAGAGGCTGTGGGGTTTACAGAGGTACAAATCATATTCCTTATTTAGCTCAAAAACATAGATTCTGAGTGCTTGTTAGAACCGCAATAATGAAGCTAATCTAACGAGTACACAGAATAAATGTTTGGAGTAGAAATAAGAAAAATATATATACAGTAAAATTCTAAATTAAGACCAGACCACCGTTGGGACTGTTCAAAAGTGGTCTTTAAGACCACTCTTGAACAGTCCCAAAGACTGTGTGTGGAGAACACAAAGAAAATATAACTGAATCTTTCTCAATAAGCTTTTAACAGCAGATTTAGTCTTAATTTTAGGTGGACTTAATAGCGGAATTTTACTGTATATTAAACAAGAGGGCCCAATGGCCCTATATCGCTCACCTGTTTGGACCCCAGGTGCATGATTGGCAGGAATTATGTAAGTGACCACTTGCCGTCGCTACATGCCAAATATCTAAGCTCTGGGCCCTGTGGTTTCAAAGAAGAAGATTTTTTAATCTTTTTTCCATTATGAGTCTATGGGAGCTAAGGGGCCCCGGGGCGTGGCCCATTTGGACCCCACAGGCATGATTGGCAGGATTTATGTAGGTGACCACTTGCCATTACTACATGCTAAATATCTAAGCTCTGGGCCCTGTGGTTTCAGAGAAGAAGATTTTTGAAGCTTTTTTTTTCCATTATGTGTCTATAGGAGCTAAGGGGCCCCGGGGCGAGGCCCTTTTGGACCCCAGGGGCATGATTGGCAGGAATTATATAGGTGACCATTTGCCGTTGCTACGTACTATATATCTAAGCTCTGGGCCCTGTGATTTCAGAGAAGAAGATTTTTTAAGCTTTTTTCCATTATGAGTCTATAGGAGCTAAAGGGCCCTGGGGCGTGGCCCGTTTTGAACCCAGGGGCATGATTGGCAGGAATTATGTAGGTGACCACTTGCCATTGCTACATGCTAATTATCTAAGCTCTCGGCCCTGTGGTTTGAGAGAAGAAGATTTTTGAATCTTTTTTCCATTCTGAGTCTATGGGAGCTAAGGGGCCCCGGGGCGTGGCCTCTTTGGACCCCACGGGCATGATTGGCAGGATTTATGTAGGTGACCATTTTCCATTGCTACATGCTAAATATCTAAGCTCTGGGCCCTGTGGTTTCAGAGCAGAAGATTTTTGAAGCTTTTTTTCCATTATGAGTCTAAAGGAGCTAAGGGGCCCCGGGGCATTGCCCTTTTGGACCCCAGGGGCATGATTGGCAGGAATTATATAGGTGACCACTTGCCCTTGCTACGTACTTAATATCTAAGCTCTAGGCAGTGGGGTTTCAGAGAAGAAGATTTTTTAAGTTTTTTTCCATTATGAGTCTATGGGAGCAAAGGAGCCCCGGCACGTGGCCCATTCGGAACCCAGGGGCATGATTGGCAGGAATTATGTAGGTGACCAATTGCCGTTGCTACATGCTAAATATCTAAACTCTGGGCCCTGTGTTTCAGAGAAGATTTTTGAAGCTTTTTTCCATTACGAGTCTATGGGAGCTAAGGGGCCCCGGCGCATGGCCCATTTGGACCCCAGGGGCATGATTGGCATGAATTATGTAGGTGACCACTTGCCGTTGCTACATGCTAAATATCTAAACATTGGGCCCTGTGGTTTCAGAGAAGAAGATTTTTTAATCTTTTTTCCATTATGAGTCTATGGGAGCTAAGGGGCCCCGGGGCGTGGCCCATTTGGACCCCACAGGCATGATTGGCAGGATTTATGTAGGTGACCACTTGCCATTGCTACATGCTAAATATCTAAGCTCTGGGCCCTGTGGTTTCAGAGAAGAAGATTTTTGAAGCTTTTTTTCCATTATGAGTCTATAGGAGTTAAAGGGCCCCGGGGCGTTGCCGGTTTGGACCCCAGGGGCATGATTGGCAGGAATTATGTAGGTGACCACTTGGCGTTATTACATACTAAATATCTAAGCTCTGGGCCCTGTGGTTTCAGAGAAGAAGATTTTTTAAGCTTTTTTTCCATTATGAGTCTATAGGAGTTAAAGGGCCCCAGGGCGTTGCCGGTTTGGACCCCAGGGGCATGATTGGCAGGAATTATGTAGGTGACCACTTGGCGTTGCTACATGCTAAATATCTAAGCTCTGGGCCCTGTGGTTTCAGAGAAGAAGATTTTTGAAGCTTTTTGTTCCATTATGAGTCTATGGGAGCAAAGGGGCCCCGGGGCGTGGCCCATTTGGAACCCAGGGGCATGATTGGCAGGATTTATGTAGGTGACCATTTTCCATTGCTACATGCTAAATATCTAAGCTCTGGGCCCTGTGGTTTCAGAGCAGAAGATTTTTGAAGCTTTTTTTCCATTATGAGTCTAAAGGAGCTAAGGGGCCCCGGGGCATTGCCCTTTTGGACCCCAGGGGCATGATTGGCAGGAATTATATAGGTGACCACTTGCCCTTGCTACGTACTTAATATCTAAGCTCTAGGCAGTGGGGTTTCAGAGAAGAAGATTTTTTAAGTTTTTTTCCATTATGAGTCTATGGGAGCAAAGGAGCCCCGGCACGTGGCCCATTCGGAACCCAGGGGCATGATTGGCAGGAATTATGTAGGTGACCAATTGCCGTTGCTACATGCTAAATATCTAAACTCTGGGCCCTGTGTTTCAGAGAAGATTTTTGAAGCTTTTTTCCATTACGAGTCTATGGGAGCTAAGGGGCCCCGGCGCATGGCCCATTTGGACCCCAGGGGCATGATTGGCATGAATTATGTAGGTGACCACTTGCCGTTGCTACATGCTAAATATCTAAACATTGGGCCCTGTGGTTTCAGAGAAGAAGATTTTTTAATCTTTTTTCCATTATGAGTCTATGGGAGCTAAGGGGCCCCGGGGCGTGGCCCATTTGGACCCCACAGGCATGATTGGCAGGATTTATGTAGGTGACCACTTGCCATTGCTACATGCTAAATATCTAAGCTCTGGGCCCTGTGGTTTCAGAGAAGAAGATTTTTGAAGCTTTTTTTCCATTATGAGTCTATAGGAGTTAAAGGGCCCCGGGGCGTTGCCGGTTTGGACCCCAGGGGCATGATTGGCAGGAATTATGTAGGTGACCACTTGGCGTTATTACATACTAAATATCTAAGCTCTGGGCCCTGTGGTTTCAGAGAAGAAGATTTTTTAAGCTTTTTTTCCATTATGAGTCTATAGGAGTTAAAGGGCCCCAGGGCGTTGCCGGTTTGGACCCCAGGGGCATGATTGGCAGGGATTATGTAGGTGACCACTTGGCGTTGCTACATGCTAAATATCTAAGCTCTGGGCCCTGTGGTTTCAGAGAAGAAGATTTTTGAAGCTTTTTGTTCCATTATGAGTCTATGGGAGCAAAGGGGCCCCGGGGCGTGGCCCATTTGGAACCCAGGGGCATGATTGGCAGGAATTATGTAGGTGACCACTTGGCGTTATTACATGCTAAATATCTAAGCTCTGGGCCCTGTGGTTTCAGAGCAGAAGATTTTTGAAGCTTTTTTTCCATTATGAGTCTATAGGAGTTAAAGGGCCCCGGGGCGTTGCCGGTTTGGACCCCAGGGGCATGATTGGCAGGAATTATGTAGGTGACCACTTGGCGTTGCTACATGCTAAATATCTAAGCTCTGGGCCCTGTGGTTTCAGAGAAGAAGATTTTTGAAGCTTTTTGTTCCATTATGAGTCTATAGGAGTTAAAGGGCCCCGGGGCGTTGCCGGTTTGGACCCCAGGGGCATGATTGGCAGGAATTATGTAGGTGACCACTTGGCGTTATTACATACTAAATATCTAAGCTCTGGGCCCTGTGGTTTCAGAGAAGAAGATTTTTTAAGCCTTTTTTTCCATTATGAGTCTATGGGAGCTAAGGGGCCCCGGGTGTGGCCAATTTGGACCCTAGGGGCATGATTGGCAGGAATTATGTAGGTGACCACTTGCCGTTGCTACATGCCAAATATCTCAGCTCTGGGCCCTGTGGTTTCAGAGAAGGAGATTTTTTAAGCTTTTTTCCATTTATAGGAGCTAAAGGACCCCGGGGTGTGGCCCGTTTTGACCCCAGGGGCATGATTGGCAGGAATTATATAGGTGACCACTTGCTGTTGCTACATGCTAAATATCTAAGCTCTGGGCCCTGTGGTTTCTGAGAAGAAGATTTTTTAAGCTTTTTGTTCCATTGTGAGTCTATGGGAGCGAAGGGGCCCAGGGGTGTGGCCAATTTGGACCCCAGTGGCATAATTGGCAGGAATTATGTAGGTGACCACTGGCTGTTAATACATGCTTAATATCTAAGCTCTGGGCCCTGTGGTTTCAGAGAAGAAGATATTTTAATTTTTTCCCATTGACAGTCTATGGGAGCTATATGTTGCCATGGCAACCAGAATTCCAATCTGATCAGCCCAAAAACCTTATGCAGCCTTTCCCCCTACCTGATGATGCTTCCCATGAAATTTGATCAAGATTGACCATGGGGTATTAGAGATATACTTATTTGAAATTGTTTACGGATGCATGCACGCACGCACGCACGACGGACGACGGAGACAAAAAGTGATCACAAAAGCTCACCTTGTCACTACTAAAAAAAGCATCCAAAAAATGCTAGTTCTAGAGATATGAAGGACATCATTCAAAGACATAATTTGATGTGTTGTCATAATGAAAGTTGTAATGATCCTAAAAGTTGGGACAGATAAGCCTAAGTAAACAGTGCAGGCCCTTCAGGAACAGTCTGATCTGAGTCAACTCTGTTTGCCATTCAGTCTGTGCCTTTTGAACACCTTGCTGGATCATAAAACAAATTTGTTAAAATTTTAGGAGAATTATAGCAAGTCCTCAAGGTGTCCGAATTTTCAGGATTTTGACAGTAGTTGTTTGTGTATTCAGTTTAGCCACACCCATTTCTGACTTTGAACCAATCAAATTACTTGATGTAATTTATTCTCACAAAGCCATAAACTCAATGTCGAACAGTGTAGATCCTGATCAGATGGCTTCTTCAGAAGCCATCTGATCTGGATCTACACTGTTTCCAACGATAGGGGTTGTCGTGAACATTATGATAAGAGTTAAGAACAAAAATCAGAGAATGCTTAGTACCATTTCTCATGTGTTGACTCAAATGGCCAAACTTGTAAAGCATGCAAGGGAGATAATAACAAAATGGCTAAAATGGTTCAATCTTGTATTAGTTCATGTTCTTGGGCTATCTCTAGAGCTGTTATAGCGACGCAGTAGAGTGTTTGTCTGTTACTGTTGGACCGGGTTCAATCCCCAACCAGGTAAGAAGTGATTACTGTAATGATCCTAAGTAATGCGACAGACCAGCCCCCAAGCAAACAGTGCAGACCCAGATCAGGAGCAGTCTGATCAGGGTCTACACTGTTTGCAATTCCGTTAGTATTTTTTGGACTGCTTGCTGGAGCTTGACACAAATTTGCTAAAATTTTAGAACTACAGCAGACCTTCAAGGTGTCTGTATTTTTAGGATTTTTAAGGTAGCATATGTTTTCTTTTCTTATAATTATGGTTCCAGTATGAAAAGCACTTCTGTCTACCCATTTTTAACTGAATAGAATCTTCCTCAAGATACATCATCACGAAAACACGCCTATATAATTATGACCCCCTTGAACCCCACTTTTATATAGTAAAACTGGGGTAAACCTTATTTTTCTTACTTCTGCTCAAAAACATTGATTGTGGGTACTCGTTAGAACCGCCTCATCGAGGCGGTTCTAACGAGTATCCACAATCTATGATTTGCGCAGAAATAAGAAAAATATCACAATTTTTCATCATAAAATTTTCATTTTTTTCGGCGATAAAGGTGGCAATGTATTTGTATAGGTGTGTTTGCGTAATGAAATTTAGTGGTGTCAGGTTGTGCAAGTTTTAGAAATTTGATTAGAAAATGGCTAAACATTTTGCAAAACAATGATGGCCCTGATCAGATGCCATGTTCTGTAGCACAATAATTCTAACTGGTTTGGAAATCCTAATCATAAAAAATACTCTGATAATTCAAAGTGGTCTGGAAATCTTAATCATACAAATACAGTAGACTCTCATTATCTCAAACTCTGATAACTCAAACAAAGACTTAAATCAAACTAAATTCTGTATACTGTCATGATAGTTTTGCTATATGTTCCTTATATCTCAACTCCTTTTATCTCAAACTACTGTCATCTCAAACCAAATTTTCCAGTTTGACAGTTGGAGTTTGAGATAACGCGAGTCGGCTGTACCCTCATAATTCATCGAAGTGTTTTAGAAATCCATATCATATCAAATAATCCCATAATACAAAGCTGTATGGAAACCCTTATCATATGAAATACTCTGATAATTCAAAGCTGTATGGAAATCCTTATTAAATGAAATATGATAATTCAAAGCTGTTTGGAAATCTGCATCGTATGAAATATTCTGATAATTCAAAACTTAATGGGAATCCTTATCATATGAAATATTCTGATAATTAAAAGCTGATTGGGAATCCTTATCATATGAAAATACTCTATCAATTGAAAGCTGAATGGGAATCCTTATCATATGAAATTACTCTATCAATTCAAAGCTGAATGGGAATCCTTATCATATGAAAATACTCTATGAATTCAAAGCTGAATGGGAATCCTTATCATATGAAAATACTCTATCAATTCAACGCTGAATGGAAATCCTTATCATATGAAATACTCTGATTATTTAAAGCTGAATGGAAATCTTATCATGTATTATACTGTGATAATTCAAATCTGTTTAGAAATCTTGATCATATCAATTTATTCTGGTAATTCAAAGCTGAATGGAAATCTGCATCATATGAAAATACTCTATCAATTCAAAGCTGAATGGAAATCCTTATCATATGAAATACTCTGATAATTTAAAGCTGAATGGAAATCTGCATCATATGAAATACTCTGATAAAATGAAATATGATAATTCAAAGCTGTTTGGAAATCTGTATCATATGAAATATTTTGACAATTCAAAGCTGAATGGAAATCCTTATCATAGGAAATACTCTGATAATTTAAAGCTGAATGGAAATCTTATCATGTGTTAAACTGTTATAATTCAAATCTGTTTAGAAATCTTGATCATATCAATTTATTCTGGTAATTCAAAGCTGAATGAAAATCTGCATCATATCAAATACTCTGATAAAATGAAATATGATAATTCAAAGCTGTGATAATTCAAATCTGTTTAGAAACCTTGATCATATCAATTTATTCTGGTAATTCAAAGCTGAATAGAAATCCTTATCATATGAAATACTCTGATAATTCAAAGCTGAATGGAAATCCTTTTCACATGTTATACTGTGATAATTCAAATCTGTTTAGAAATCTTGATCATATCAATTTATTCTGATAATTCAAAGCTGAATGGAAATCCTTATCATATGAAATACTCTGATAATTCAAAGCTGAATGGAAATCTTATCATGTGTTATACTGTAATAATTCAAATCTGTTTAGAAATCTTGATCATATCAATTTATTCTGGTAATTCAAAGCTGAATGGAAATCTGCATCATATGAGTACTGTGATAAAATGAAATATGATAATTCAAAGCTGTGATAATTCAAATCTGTTTAGAAACCTTGATCATATCAATTTATTCTGGTAATTCAAAGCTGAATAGAAATCCTTATCATATGAAATACTCTGATATATTGAAATATGATAATTCAAAGGTGTTTGGAAATCTGTATCATATGAAATATTCTGACAATTCAAAGCTGAATGGGAATCCTTATCATATGAAAATACTCTATCAATTCAAATCTGAATGGAAATCCTTATCATATGAAATACTCTATCAATTCAAAGCTGAATGGAAATCCTTATCATATGAAATACTCTATCAATTCAAAGCTGTTTGGAAATCTGTATCATATGAAAACACTCTATCAATTCAAAGCTGAATGGGAATCCTTATCATATGAAATACTCTATCAATTCAAAGCTGAATGGGAATCCTAATCATATGAAATACTCTATCAATTCAAAGCTGAATGGGAATCCTTATCATATGAAACTACTCTATCAATTCAAAGCTGAATGGAAATCCTTATCATATGAAATACTCTATCAATTCAAAGCTGAATGGGAATCCTTATCATATGAAATACTCTATCAATTCAAAGCTGAATGGGAATCCTTATCATATGAAACTACTCTATCAATTCAAAGCTGAATGGGAATCCTTATCATATGAAATACTCTATCAATTCAAAGCTGAATGGGAATCCTTATCATATGAAACTACTCTATCAATTCAAAGCTGAATGGGAATCCTTATCATATGAAACTACTCTATCAATTCAAAGCTGAATGGGAATCCTTATCATATGAAATACTCTATCAATTCAAAGCTGAATGGGAATCCTTATCATATGAAATACTCTATCAATTCAAAGCTGAATGGAAATCCTTATCATATGAAATACTCTGATTATTAAAAGTTGAATGGAAATCCTTATCCTATCAAATACTCTAATAATTCAAAGCTGAATGGAAATCCTTATCATATCAAATACTCTGATAATTCAAAGCTGAATGGAATTCCTTATCGTATGTTCTGTATTGAAATCTGTATCATATGAAATACCATGATTATTCAAAGCTGAATGGAAATCTTTAACATATGAAATACTCTGATAATTCAAAGCTGAATGGAAATCTTTATCATATGAAATACTCGGATAATTCAAAGCTGAATGGCAATCCTTATCATATGAAATACTCTGATTATTCAAAGCTGAATGGAAATCTTTAACATTTGAAATGCTCTGCAAATTGGAAGCTGAATGGAAATCTGTATCCTATGAAATACTCTGATAATTCAAAGCTGTTTGGAAATCCTTATCATAAGAAATACTCTCGACTGATAATTGATATGTTCAAAGAGCCATAATTTTGTACCAAGTTTGACAACATTTCAGTGTTTCTTTTATGTGAAAGGGTGCAGACAAGCTATTTCTGGCCAAATCTTGACAGTTTGGGGGGCCTGTGACTTTGAAAATAAGGTCAAGGTCACAAAAAGCAAGCCAAATCTTTGGTAGGCTGCAATGATATAACGTACAAAGTTTGAAGCTTGAGCAAACATCATCTATTCATTCAAGAGATAGGGTGCAGACAAGCCAAAATTGACAGTTTTGGGGGCATGTGTCCTTGGAAATAAGGTAAAGGCCACCTAATTCAAATTAAATCTCTGGTCGGTTTCAATGATATATTGTACCAAGTTTGACTGAATTTCATTGGTTCATGAGATAGGGTGCCATTTTTGGCCCAAAATTGACCCTTTTTTGGGGGGCCTCCACCCTTGAAAATAAGGTCAAGGTCATCAAAACCTAATGAGTGTTTTCCTCTATCCTAGTGAAGCAACCATGCAAGTTAAGTCAGAATCCATCAATAGATTCAAAGTTACGGTTCATGTGTTCTGCATGACGTCTCATAGTGCTCTAATATCTGTCATAGTGTGTGAAGTCTTGTGAAAATATCTCATATGGTATCAGAGTTATGGAGCGGACATAAATCTATGATAGAAATGGCTGTTCAATGTTCAAAGGGCAATATCTCCAAAAGTAGGACAAGAATTCCTCCGAAGGCTATGTCACACCTGTGGTGGCGCAAAGTCACCAAACCATGACATCTAGGCCAAGGTCAAACATAGATGCTTGCATAAAAGCTGCCACTCTTAAATGCAAGCTTGTACTAAGTATCATTAATGAAGTTCAATTAATTCTTGAGAAATGAAGTTTACCATTAGGGTGAACGCTAGGGTGGTTGCAATATTTTACAAAGTCAGTGAACCATAAAATGTAGGTCAAGGTCAAATATGGATGCTTGCATTTAAGTTGCCATCTCCAGATACAAGTTTGTACCAAGCATCTTTAATGAAGCTCTTATAGTGCTTGAGAAATTAAATTGACCATTTGGGAGAAATCTAGGGTGGTCTCAATATTTTACAAAGTCAGTGAACCATAAAATGTAGGTCAAAGTAGAAGTAAAACAAAGATCAGGAATCGATACAATTAACTTACTCCACCCACCAAAGACACCAAAGGGAAAGAAACACAAACACCAAGCGACCAGACCACAATGGAAACCTAATCAAAGGAAGGCCATAAGGACAGTTACTTTCCCACAAAATGGCCATATGGCCATCCAAAATAAAAAGACACAAGTGATACATACAGTTAGTAACAAACAACACCATAAATAAACCACCACAGAAGAACCGCCTTGGAACGGTCAGTGGAATGATTTCCACTGGGGGGCTTAAATCGATTTTACGTGGCCACAATCCTCGCCCTTACTTCCGTCGCGATTTAGACAAATAATTTGTTCAGTCCGCATGTGCAACATCTCCGTGAACACTAAAAATCAAAGAACCACAGAGGTGAGACAATGGTGAGGACTCGACAGCAAGAAACCACTGAAATGCTGGAGCAAAAGAAAACCAACAATTATATATGGATAAACAAGTCATATATGGATGCTTGCATTTAACTTGCCATCCCCAAATACAAGTTTGTACCAAGTATCATTAATGAAGCTCTTATAGTTCTTGAGAAATAAGCTTGACCATTAGGGTGAACGCTACTAAGGGTGGTTGCAATATTTTACAAAGTCAGTGAACCATGAAATGTAGGTCAAGGTCAAATATGAATGCTTGCATTTAAGTACCATCCACAGATTCAAGTTTGTACCAAATATCATTAATGAAGCTCTTATAGTTCTTGAGAAATAAACTTGACCATTAGTGTGAACGTTGGGGTGGTCGCAATATTTTACAAAGTCAGTGAACCATAAAATGTAGGTCAAGGTCAAATATGAATGCTTGCATTTAAATTGCCATCCCCAGATACAAGTTTGTACCAACTATCATTAATGAAGCTCTTATAGATCTTGAGAAATAAACTTGACCATTAGGGTGAACGCTAGGGTGATCGCAAATGTTGACACCTTGACAAAACCTGGGGCCAGTTGTTCAAAACTAACGACGTCGTTAGTTAACGTATTGTTAAAACTTTGATCATTAAATGTGGCAAATATTCTGAAATTTTTGCTGAAAAAATGTGAGCAGCTTTTGCTTCTGCAAAAGCTGCTCACATTTTTTCAGCAAAAATACCAAAATTTTAGATATTGTAGTTGCTAGAACAGTTAACAATATGACCACTAACGAGCTCGTTAAGCTAACAATGATTTGAACAACTGGCCCCTGGCTCCTATATCACCTCATGGTGTTGTACATATCTATGAAATTTCATGAAGATATCTCAAATGGTATCAGAACTATGGAGCAGACACAGAACTATGATAGAAATGGCTAAGTTCAATGTTCAAAGGGCAATAACTCAAAAAGTAGGAAAATCAGAGTTATGGTTCATATGTACTGCATGTTGTCTCAACATATCTGTGAAGTTTCATGAAAACATCTCAAACAGTATCAAAGTTATGGAGCGGACACGAAACTATGAGGCACTGATGGACAGACGCGCAGAGGTACGTACAGACTTTACTAACAAAACGGGTTTATGTGGCAACTTGTGGTGGTTTTAGTACTTTTGTGACAATTGAAAGCGATACATCTCCATAATTTGCCCCATAAACCCATTTTTACATGGCTATGTCTCAGATTTAAGTGTCAATTGAATAAAACCCATTCAAAATGCACCGAGATTGTCCAAAAAGTGTCCGATCTTTGTAGCTCCTAAACCCAATCTATTGGTACGGACAGACACTCAAAATTTTGGAGGGTATAACATAATACCCCGCCACTTTTGAGTGGCTGAGCATGGCCACATTTGGGAGTGGCAGAGCACGGCCACTTTTGAGTTGCAGGACATAAATAGCATTCATGCCCCTAAGTTATCTAAGCACAACATGTGCTTGTGATTTGTTTGTTTGATTTCAGGTTTAACGTCCCCGTCAACAGTGTATAGGTTATTTTGGAGATGTTGCTTCCAATTTTGTGGGACTTTTACCTGACATTGGGATGAAATGACATCTCAAGTCCTGTCGCCCAATGAATCCAATAAGGTTTATAAGCATGGACAGTTCGACTCGTGCACCGTTTTGCCTGGGCAGGCTTACATCATCCACGCAGTTTATCAGTACATATGTGCGGGTCGGTTTCAGCTCTGCGTGGAAGCATCATGTAGTCCATATATATCTTCAAGCCCGAATGGGCGGGGGTCGCCATATTTTTGTGATGCTTAATTCTTAGGTATCAGTAGGTCTGGCAGTACCTTAGGTATTTCATCTGTTCTTTGTTTGTTGGGGTCGTCTTTTTTCTTCGAGGCATGTGTGTTCCATGGCTGAGTAAACTTCATATCCGTCAGTCTGTCTTCCTTTTCTAAGGGCTTCAAGTGAGCTGCTTTCACTATGTCTCTGGATTAAACAAAGGATCAATTAAGGGGAATGGGAACACCGGACAGATTTTTCCGCCATTTTTCAAAGGGAGACAACTTTCGGAACTTCCTGTTTGCTTTTCTATAAGCCCTGTCCCGCTGAAAAAGGTGTCTGCTCTTAAAGAAAAGAATTTGCTCCCTAGGAGCAAATTCTTTCTTTCAGGAGTTGACCCCTATTGACATGGGAGACAAAAACACTTTTCCATGAGTTGCCTCCCCTGAAGGTGTATCCAGTCCCCTTAAATCCAGGGTCATCAGGTTGAAAATATGGTCTATAAAAGGGTTATCCTTTGGAAGCAAGGAATACACTGTAGAAGTGAAAAATACCAAGTGTACAAGCTTAGTAGTTTTGGTCAATTAGGCCTCATCAGTGACCCTTGGATATTTTCAAAACTACACAATGGAAACTATGATCCCAAAGGACAACAAAATATAAACTAAACTATAATGAAGGGCAGGACACTTTTATGGACTGCCACACATTCCCTTAACACCAGATATAGTGATGTGAAATATGTTCTAAACTAGAAATGTGACAATACAACACAAATGCCCCCGCCCAGGGGCCTACCTCCCCCTCTCCCGCAAAAAAAAAAACAAACTAGAAATGTGTCCAGACGACACAGATGCCCCCGCCAAGGGCCCCGCCTCACCCTGAAAATTCATGTTGCAACAAACATTAACATTAAACATTTCTGAGTCTGCGACCTTGACCTGAAGGTCATGGGCAGGGGCGGGGTTATGGCTGAATGAAACTTTTGACCTGCATCAATCATCATTCCAAATCCATTACATGGTTCAGGAAATATGGACTCTCAAAAAATATAATGTAAAAAAAATTCTATGTCTACCTTTAGGTAAGGGGTGGGGGGTATGGCTCAATGAAACTTTGGACCTGCAACTATTGTCATACCAAATATGAAGCAAATCCATTATAAAGTTTGGAAAATATAAGCTTAAATTTGAAAATTTTTATGTCTGCAACCTTGACCTTGAAGTCACAGGCATGGGTGGGGGTATTACTGAATAAAACTTTGGACCTGCATCTATCATAAAACCAAATATGAACCAAAATAATCATAAAAGTTCAAGTTCAACGTGGTACAAATACCTTAACCAAAGTCTAAAAGATTAAAAATTTTCTAAGTCTGTGACCTTGACCTTGAGGTCATGGGTATGGGTGGGGGTATGCTGAATAAACCATTGGACCTATATGTATCATCATACCGAATATGAACCAAATTCATTACAAGGTTAGGAAAATATGAGCTCAAGTTCTACCTGGTACAAATACCTTAACCTGGGTCTTAAACATTGAAAATTACAAAGTCTACGACCTTGACCTTGAGGTCATGGGTATGGGTGGGGGTATTGCTGAATAAAACTTTTGACCTATATCTATCATCATACTAAATATAAACCAAATCCATTGTATGGTTTTGAAAATATGATCTCAAGTTCTACCTGGTACAAACACCTTAACCTGTGTCTTAAACGTTAGAAATTTCTAAGTTCATGACCTTGACCTTGAGGTCATGGGTATTGGTGGGGGTATTGCTGAATAAAACTTTGGACCTATATCTATCATCATACTAAATATAAACCAAATCTATTGTATGGTTTTGAAAATATGATCTCAAGTTCTACCTTATACAAAAACCTTAACCTGAGTCTAACAGGATTTACGTACACACTTTCGTTCAGAAGGACGTACATTCTGAAACTGTACGCACGTACGGAAAACCAAAAATCTCTATGCCCCCAGCATCATCCGATGCGGGGGCATAAAAAGTGTTATCCTTCGGAAGCAAGGAATACACCATAAAAGTGAGAGCGTACACATGTACAAGCTTTTCTGGGCCAGACTAGCTAGTTTTGGCCAATCAGGCCTCATCAGTGACCCCATGTAATAATATCCTTGTAAACCCAATTTTAAACAGACAAAAGTGGATTCAATATGGATACAATATCAATGAAAACAATCAATAAGCAGAAATTGGGGTAATGGTCACCAAAATCTAATCACTTCTTTCTCCCATTCCAATGAAATAAATGTGCTAGTTTGGTCAAATCCCATCTATTGATTCATGAGATAGATTGCACACAATGCTAACTTTTTGAGTCTTTATAACGTAACCCTATTGGTTTCATTGGGCGACAGGGCTTGAGATGTCATTTCATCTCAATGTTGGGCAAAAATCCCACAAAATTGAAAGCAACGTCTCCAAAATGACCTTTACAGTGTTGATGGGGACGTTAAACCTCAAATCAAACAAACAAACAAACAAAAGTTTATAACGTAGTGACCTTGAAAATTAGGTCAAGGTCTTCAAAACCTAATCGCTCATCTTTCCCATCCTAATGATGTATCTGTGCTAGTTCGATCAAGTTCGAGTGATTGGTTACAGCAGTAGTATGCACACAGGCTTTTTATTGCTTAAAGAAATTTTACAAAGGAGAAATAACTCCAAGAGAATTGGCCAATAGCCAACCAGAATCTAATCACTTCTTTCCCCAATCCCAATGAAGTAACTGCTAGTTTGAACAAATGTCTTTACTGATTCGTAAGATATGAATGCACACAAGGCTAATTTTTAGTCTTCACAATGTGGTGACCTTGAAAATAAGCACCAAAACCTGACCACTTCTCTACCCATTCTAATGATCTGTGCTAGTTTGATCAAATTCCAGCTATTGGCTAAAGAGATATTGTGTGCACTAGCTTTTTATTGCATTAAGAAATTTTACAAAAGGCAATAACTCTAAGAGAATTGGCCCCTAGACCTTACTTTTTCCTATGCAGGTTCGTCTTATTAATATCATGATATCAAGGTTTCTGCAGAAGTTGATGAATAGCCAGCTATTCACCATATTTGCATTATTTGCTGGCTCCCAGCTTGCATATTGTCAATATTGGAAAAACAGGTAACCAGACCCCCCTGACCTTGAAAGGTCAGGGGGTCTGGTTACCTGTTTTTTTTCCAATAGGTAACCAGACCCCCCTGACCTTGAAAGGTCAGGGGGGTCTGGTTACCTGTTTTTCCAACACTGATAACCTTCAGACTAGGAACCAGCAGATAATGCAAATAAGGTGAATGCCTTTTCACGATATTAAGGGAAAAACAAAACGTCGAGGATGGATGGACAACATGAAAACAGTGTGTGTTGTGTGTGTGTGTGTCGGGGGGGGGGGGGGGGGGGGGGGGGTATAATAACTTAGATTGTAGGTACTCATTAGAACTGCCACATTTCATAAAAGAAGATGTCCCTGGGCAAGGGCAATTTTTTCTTCAAAGTTGGTCATAGGTCAAGGTCACAGGTCAAGATTTTTTGTTTAAATGGGGAGGCCCTTGTCAAAAGGAACATACATGCTAAACATGAAGGCTCTATCTCAATCAGTTCAATATAATAACTTAGATTGTAGGTACTCATTAGAACTGCCACATTTCATAAAAGAAGATGTCCCTGGGCAAGGGCAATTTTTTCTTCAAAGTTGGTCATAGGTCAAGGTCACAGGTCAAGATTTTTTGTTTAAATGGGGAGGCCCTTGTCAAAAGGAACATACATGCTAAACATGAAGGCTCTATCTCAATCAGTTCAAACGTTATGACCAATGATTTAAAGAAGGTCAATATCAAGGTCACACTTCAATTTTTTTTTTATTGTAAAGCCCTTGGCACAAGGATACTACATGCCAAATATGAAAGCCATATCTGAAACGGTTCAAACGTTATGACCAATGTTAAGTTTTTTTAAGTAGATCATAGGCCAAGATCAAATTTTTTCTAAGGGCCTGAAACCTTTTCTAAGGGCCTGAAGCTCTTGTCACAAAACGGCCCCACCCATCAGGGCTTGAAGAAACAGATGGGCTGCATGCTGCTTCCAAGCAGAGCTGAAACCGGCCCGCACACGAGTACTGGTAAACCGCTTAGAGGATCTAAGCCTGCCCAGGCAAAGAAGTGCGAGTCGGCCCGTCCATGCTAATAAACACTATTGGTTTCATTGGAGAGCAGGGCTTGAGATGTCATTTCATCTCAAGGTTTGGTAAAAAACCCACAAAATTGGAAGCAACGTCTCCAAAATTACCTTTACAGTGTTGAATGGGACGTTAAACCTCAAATCAAACAAACAAACCCTTGTCACAAGGAACCTAAATGCAAAATATGAAGGATCTATCTCAAACGATTCGAAAGTTATGACCAATGTAATTTTTTCAAACTTTGCCACAGATCAAGGTCAAAGGTTAAAAAGTTTTGAATGTGAAGATCTTGCCACAAGAAACTGACAGGCCAAATATGAAGGCTCTATTTCAAACAGTTCAAAAGTTAAATGTTATGTTTTTCTTGTAAGTAGGTCAAAGGTCAAGATCTTGTCACAGGTCAGAATTTTTTTAATGGGCGTAAAGCCCTTGTCACAAGGGACCTATATGCAAAATATGAAAGCCCTATCTCAAACCATTCAAAAGTTATGACCAATGATATTTTTTCTTCAAAGCAGGTCACAGGTCAAAGTCAAGGTCACAGGTCAAAGTCAAGGTCACAGGTCAAAAAATGTAAGACCTAGGCCTTGCAGTTTCAGAGATGATGATTTTTAAAGATTTTCCCTACTTAGCCTATAAAGATTTTCCCTATATAAGCCCATGTAAAACCAAAGGGCCCCAAGGTGGGGCCAAAAAATGGCCCCAGCACTATAATTTGAACAATCTTGGTAGGGGTCCACTAGATGATGCTCCATGCAAAATATCAAAGACCTGGGCCTTGTGGTTTCAGAGAAGAAGATTTTTTAAGTTTTCGGTGAAAAAAAATCTATTTTTTGCTCCTGTGACTCAGATATGCAACGGACCAGAACCATTTGAACAACTTTGAAAGGGGGCCATCTAAGGATCATTCCTGTGACGTTTGGTCAAAATACAATCAGTGGTTAAGGAGGAGATGTCGTTTGAAGAAATTGTTTATGCACAGACGCAGGAATGCACGGATGACGGACAAAAAGTGATCCCAAAAGCTCACCTCCTCACTTGGTGATGGTGAGCTAAAAAATACCATAATGAATTGGGACAGATTAGGCGTCAGTAAACAATGCAGTCCCAGATCAGACTGCAGGACAGATCAGACTGCTCCTACAATCTGACCAGGGTCTACACTGTTTGCCATTCCATCTGCACCCTTTGGACACTTTGCTGTATCATGAAACAAATTAAATTTTTAGGAGAATAACTGCATGTCATCAAGGTGTCCGAATTTTAAGACTAAGTTTTACAGTAGGAGATACCTTTATTTTGCGTAGGCTTTATTTCACTTCATTGCTGAGTTGTGGTTTTACCTCCCTTATTTAGGTCATTTTGGAGACACTGCTTCCGATTTTGTGGGACTTTTACCTGACATTGAGAAATGACATCTCAAGCTCTACTACCCGTGATACCGCCAGGTTTAAGGAGCAGCCCTGAGTGACTCACATCACTTTTCCTTGGCACCGCACCGGTTTACCAGTACTCAAGTTTGGTCAGTTTCAGCTCTGTGCAGAAGAACCATGCAACCCAATCTGTTTCTCCAAGATGGTGGTAGGCGCTAAAATGCCATGTGGTGGCTGTAGAATGTCTCCTGATTTTCTCATTTGCATTTGAAATGTCAAGCCCAGAGAATTCACATTGAATGCCAAGCCTCATATTCTCACTGACATGAAATGTCAAGCCTGATTTTCTGTGAAAAATATCAAAAGAAAAATACACAAGTGTAAATGATGCCATCTGCTCTGCAATTTCTTTGGCAATTTCAATTTTCTCACTTCAACTTCAACGAAATACTCCCCAACGCTACTGTGGACATCTACTGGAGAAGGTATCTTATGTGTATATTCTTTTAACCCTTGTCCTGCCAAGCCCGGATATGTTTTATCTTTCAAACAAAGTGAGTGTTTGAGTTTTACGTCCCACCAACAGCTAAGGTCATACATGTACGGAGACGGGATCTCGGTTTAATGACTCATCCGAAAGTCATGAGAAGCCCAGGATTGATCCTGCGATCCCTGGTTTGCAAGGCGAGTAGCGTAACCACTACACCACGGAGGCTTCCTTTCAAACAATGTGGATCCAGATCATATGGCTGATCTGGATCTTCATTGTTTTTCATTCAGTTTAAGAGACTTTCGGATGAGTCTTTAAACCGAGGTCCCGTCTCCATATGACCTTAGCTGTTGGTGGGACGTAAAACTAAAACTCACTCACTCACTCATTCAGTTTAAGAGTTTCTTGCAATGGCTTTGCACCAAGAAATCTGATTGGTTGATAATCCGTTGTAGGTTTAAATATTCCGCAGGTCAAGGGTTAAGCTCCTTAGTGGGATTGCTGAATTTACCTAAATTCTTCGTAACTTCCAACCTTCTGGTTGACAGCTCTAAATTTAGCATCATTTTCCCGCCAGTATCGTGCATCCGCTTCCACAGCTCGGTGCAACTCTCTCTCCAGCTTCTTGAAATCTATCTCTTTCTCATCATCATGAGAGACCACATTTTCTTTATGCTCCATCTTGAAATGTCGAGAGTGTCCCTGAATTTCATAAACAAATATCTCAACCCTTGTCCAGCTGAATATTTAAATATGCCACACCCACCTCTGATTATCAACCAATCAGACTACTTGATGCAAATTATTGTGACAAATTCATAAACTGAATGACAAACAAGGAAGATCCTGATCAGATGGCTCGAAGCCATCTGATCTGGATCTTCATTGTTTGAAAGATAAGTCATATCCGGGCTCAGCAGGACAAGGGAACAGATAAGCAGGGTATTTGTGTATTGTAAATACCCAATTAAGCTGAAAAACCCAACTTAAAAAATATGCTGAAGGTCAACAAAACCCAAGTAAAATCCAAGCTACCCAATTCATACTGACATACTTGAATGTAATTATTACAGATTCTAAAATTTCTGTTACATATTATGACCTACAGGTTGCCATCTTGAATTACCCAGATCCACCTAATACTTACCCAGATCCACCTAAATGATCTGGCCTATAAATTGTTATTCTGGTATTTTTATGTTTATATGATGGAATACATTCATCAGGACAAAACAAAATCAGCCTTATTAATTCTGATGTTTATAGATGGTAAATACACCATCATGTGAAAAGTCTGTGAAATGAACACTCCCTTAAACCCCACTTTATATAGAGAAAACTGGATTTAGGGACTCAGTGGGAGTGAACATTATTTTTTCTTATTTCTGCTCCAAAACATAGGTTGTGGGAACTCGTTAGAACTGCCTCAATGAGACGGTTCTAACGAGCACCCATATCCTATGTTTGCGCTCCAAACCACAGGTTGTGGGTACTTGTTAGAACCGCCTCATTGAGGCGGTTCTAACGAGCACCCACAACCTATGTTTGCAGTATAAATAAGAAAAGTACCATGGATTTTCATTAGAAAAGTAGCCATTTTGTAGATGAGAATAAATGCACTATGTCGCATGGGAGTGTTATCGTAATGCATACAGCACATCTATCAGGCCTCATTCTGACCACGCTTTTCCATGCCTGAAAATCCAGATTTTGCAGCTTCAATCCTTATCCTGCTGAACAAGACACAACTATTACCTTTGCAAACAGTGTAGACCCAGATCAGATGGCACTGTTTGTAATGCAGTTTGTGAAAATATCAAGTAATTTGGTTGACTTATAGTCAGAAATGGGTGTGGGTAAATAAATTTATTCAGCAGGATAAGGGTTAAATATTTTTTAAACAGACTAAAGGTTCAATAAATCAAAATCTAAAAGCCTGATATAAAGAAAAATATCAAGCTCTAAAATAGAAGTGGAGGCAATGATCAGGAATCGATACAATTAACCCACAGCTCCCATCAGAGACACCAAAGGGAAAGACACACAAACATGAAACAACAGACCCTAATGGAAACACTGTTAGCGGAAAGCCAAAAGGACAGTTACTTTCCCACAAAATGGCCAATAGACTATCCAAAATAAAATTATATAAGCGACACAAACCATAACAAAAATAAATCGCGGCAGAAGAACAGTCTTGTAACAGTCAGCGGAAACGAATTCCACTGGGGGGGGCCGATTAAGACCACCTAAAACAGAGACAAATTCTGGTTTAAAAACATTACATGTACATGTATTTAGAAGGGTGTAGTTATTCTTTCTTCATTAATTCTGCACACAATGTCCTCTGGTCAGGGACCACCCTTGGCACTGTTCAAAAGTGGTCTTAAAGACCACTTTTGAACTATCCCAAAGGTGGTCTTAATATAGGAATTTTACTGCATTTTGTTGACAGGGTCTCAGAGGCTTAAAATGACAAAGTAAAAAAATGAGCCCTAAAAATTTGTCGAAGAAAAATCTTACAAAAAGATAAACATGTCTGCTCATTTACATCTGTCATGCATACCATAAATTTCAAAATTAGCTCAGTACATTCACACACACCCCCCCTCCCCACTGGTACATTCTGTACTTTGCTGTCTGTTAAAAATTTTTATGGACCCGTTCCATGTTTCAACACTGAAGAGATCATTTGTCTCTGAGTGTAGCTGTAATCCTGAGCAGTTTCTTAACCCTTTTTTACCAAATGGAATCTTCCACCTTATAAATAGCGTAAGTCCATTTCCTAGTTTAGGGGTGTCAGGTTCTGTTTTCTTCAAAATTTACTTGGAAAATGCCTAAACTTTAAGGCCCTGATCAGATGCCGTGTTCTGCAGCGTCTGATCTGGGCCTGCACGGTTTGCCACGGTACCCGTTTAGGGGTTTCCAGTCTGAAACGGGTTAAAGACTGTCGACATTTCCTTTTTAACCCTCACAATCTTGTACTGTAAGCCAACAGTGTAGACCCTGATCAGACGCCATGTTATGTGGGATCTGATCTAGGTCTACTGAGTTGTGAATGCAACTACTTTTTTATTGCTTTACCTACAGTGACCAAACTTGGGGACTCTGCCAAACACAACAGCCTATAATACTTGTGTGTACAGCATACAATGCTTCAGATGTCCATTAAATTAAAACTAGAATTGCGCAGTCGATGGTGCACCATCGCAAATACAAGCTTTTTCTATGGACAACACACTTAGAAATGCATGTGTACACTGAATAGGACAATTGAGAAGTTACATTCACAAGCCTTTTCTAAGAAATTTGACCTTTGACCTCAACCCATGACCCAAAGCAATGTATGTACCAAGTTTGGTCACTAAAGGTAAAGAAATAAAAAATGCATAAGTGTTGCATTCACAAGCCTTTTCTTAGAAATTTGACCTTTGACCTCACCCCATGACCCCAGGGGGTCAGATGAAAATTTCGACACCTTCATGCACATTTGCAGTCCCCAAGCAATGTATGTACATGTTTGGTCACTGTAGGTAAAGAAATAAAAAAGTAGTTGCAGCCACAAGAAACATGACAGACGGAAGGACGGACACCCGTGACGAAAATAATATACCCATTTTTTTCTAAAAAAAAAAGCGGATATAAATATCGAGAATGTGGATGTGAAAAGAAATCCTTATCTTGTCCGAACGAAAGCTAAAGGATCCAAGGGAGATTTGTTTGTTTGATTTAACGTCCCGATCAACACCGTAAAGGTCATTTTGGAGACCCTGCTTTCAATTTTGTGGAACTTTTACCCGACATTGAGATGAAATGACATCTCAATCCCAGCCACCCAATGAAACCAATAGGGTCCAAGGGAGATAACAAGGATGGGAGGGTAGACCGAAAAATTATAGTCTTTAGCTACAGGCTATAAATAAATGATAAGAGAATGTCATTACAAAGTAAAAAGGGACAGATAAATGGAATGTCATTGAACAATACAAACATATCTCCATGTAATGTCTTCTTTCCATGAAGACATTACATGGAGCTTGATAGCTCACGGTAAGTGCACATGCCTCTGATGCTAGAGGCCCCCAGGTTTTGTTTGTTTGATTTGAGGCTTAACGCCCCCATCAACTCTGTAAAGGTCATTTTGGAGACGTTGCTTCCAATTTTGTGGAACTTTGCGGTTTACCAGTATCAGTGTGCTGGCCGGATTCAGCTCTGCCTGGAAGCATCATGCAGACCATATATTTCTTCAAGCCCCTATGGGCGGGGGCCCGGGTTCAATCTCCAGCGATGGTGATTATTTCAGTGTCCGAACATGCTATGGTATAAATTTTGTTTGTTTGATTTGAGGTTTAACGTCCCCGTCAACACTGTAATGGTCATTTTGGAGACGTTGCTTCCAATTTTGTGCAAGGTTGAGTGGCAAATTCCACCCCCGGTATTTACCATTGGCATATACCGGTATTTACCGGCCTGGAAAATATGCCCAAAGTGGCAAATATGGCAAATATGATTTTGGTCTTAAAATATTTTAGAAATCTCGACCAAGTCAGAAATTGAGATATTAAGCAGGTAAAAATAAAATCACAGGTATGCATTTAGCTGTGCCATTGACACTAATATTGATCCTAAGTTTTTGGATAGACAGTAGACAGGCCTCTTAAAGATTGTTCAGATCAGAACAGTCTGATCAGGTCCTTGACTGATTTGTCTGTTTACTTTCTCAACAACATGCTTTAACTTTTATCCTGCTCTTGGCGACAAGCCCTATCTTTGCAAACAGTGTAGATCCAGATCAGATGGCTTCTGAAGGATCTACACTGTTTGACATTCAGTTTATGAATATGTAGAAATTAATTGTAAACTGATTGGTTCAAAGTCAGAAATGGGTGTGGCTTAATTGAATATTCAGCAAGTTTGACACTATCCAAAGTTGCAAGGAGTTTTACATAAATTGTCAATTTGACATTACTTAACAACAAAATTAAGAACATGTTTATTTAGCTCTGCCAGTGACACTTGGTATATTGACCCTTAATCTTTGGATAGACACTAGACAGATAGAATTACTAAAACAACAAATTTAAGAAAATGTTTATTTAAAGTAGGTAGAGCATAGCCAGAGGCAAAGATGAAAACAAGAAGATGTCATAATTTGTTATTTGTTTATATATGGGGCCCAAACCAAATAGAAAAAAATAAAATCACTTTTTATTTATTTAATTTTCAAATAAATAACTAAAATCAGTGCTAAATCTAAATCAGCTTAATACTTTTGATTTTCAGATAATTAAGGTGTGTTGTTTAAACTACTTATACAAGTAATTTTTTGGAACATACTTGATGACCATCAATTGAATTTGCCATATTTGCCATAAATGCCATAAATGCCGGTAAATGCCAGTGGCATGGAAAATATGATATTTGCCGGCATTTTTGCAACCTTGATTTTGTGGGACTTTTACCCAACATTGAGATGAAATGACATCTCAAGCCCTGTAGCCCAATGAAACCAATAGGGTTTATTAGCACTGCGGTTCCTGGACAGGCTTAGATCCTCTTAGCGGTGTGCTCTAGTATAAAGGAAGACATAAACTTGTAACTTGTGTTCATAGAATATGTGATTCCTAATGAACTGTCTTCTACATCTCTTCTTAACTAATGTTTAACTAACTTCTGGTGCTGTTAATAATGTCTGTTAGGTGTATAGAAAGTAAAAAAAGGAAGAGTCAAGACCCCGATAGCTCAGTGGTAGAGCCTCCGCTTCTGGAATGGGAGGTCGCAGGTTCGATCCCCGGCCGCGCCATACCAAAGGCAGGGTTTTCCCTCATTCTAAAATTCTGAGAGTCCTCAGGACCCTTTGTGATCAGTTCCAAGGGTCCCATCCTAAATTCAGGAGTCCTAAATGTTACATAAGAAAAGCTGTTTACACTTTCTGACACTTACAAAACTGCTCTGAATAGTTTGTGGATCATCAGTGATGACTAAAGTTATACTTATTGCATTCAGTTATGTTTCAGTTATGAAAAGTGTCTATCTTGTAATACTATTAATGTATCCACTGTCAGGGGGTCCATGAGGACTCCCACTGCTTCATTCAAAGAGTGCCAGGGAGTAAGGGTGTAACGATATACCGATATACTGCGGTATGCGTGTTGCAGTACGGTATATCGGTACGCTGTTCTTAAGTGGTCGATATATCGTAGCAAGTCCCGGGTTTTATAAATACGCCATAAACGACACTCAATTATTGGGAAACAAGTACACCAAATAGACTGTCCGTCGTCTTTGCTTCCTGAGTTAAATTTTCGCCAGGTAATTATACAAAACCAGTCAATGCTAGACTGTGCTACTTCTGAAATCAATTTTTACAAGTAATTTCACGGAACCCAGTCCGTGTCATTTAAAGATGGCGAGCGAGGACTTCAAGCTTGTGAAGAATTCGAAAGCAAAATCGCCTATTTGGGACCATTTCAGTCTGAAAAAGCCAAATAACCGGGCAATCGATATCGACAGATCAATAGTTGTTTGCAACTACTGTAAAGAGGTCGTTAAAACGTCAGGCGGGACTACCAACCTAATGACGCATGTGCGCAGGCACCATCCCATGAAGCTGCAAGGACAAGGGCCTCAGCTACCCACACGGTCACCACGTCTGTCCCAAATTGGTCAACGGGATACAGAACAGGCACCCACAACAAACCAGCCAGCCCAGTCAACCCTACCAGGGATGCTTGGAGCGAAGTACAAATTCTCATCAACTAGGGCCACTTCAATCACTAAGGCAGTAGCCTACTTCATAGTTAAGGACCTTAGACCATATAGTGTGGAAAATTATCTTTACATCAGTACCATATTAATAAAGTTAAAGCACTTGCTTCTATATTATTGGTTTGTTTGTTTGGATGGAGGTGTTACATGCCTATCAACACATTTTTGCTTGTTACTGTAAGCAACGGCTTCTTTAACCATTTATCAAAGACAATTTTAGATAACCAATACGTATTGCAATCGGATTTGCCGTATCGCAATATATTGCAATACGCTTTACGGGGGCAATACTCAGCCCTACCAGGGAGACTTTTAGGAGTCAGAGACTCAAAATCCTGCTCCAGGGAAAACCCTGCCAAAGGCGTGAAAAATGGTACTAGGTGCTCCCTTGGCTGACACTATCAGGGGTTGTCCTAGGAAGACAAATGAAGGCAGGTAAGTATTTGTTAGAGGATACTTTGTTTGTTGCAATAAAAGCTCTACAATTTCGAATATGCGACGTTAAATAAAGCTTCTTTATCTTTTAAGACACAAGACATGACACCTGGGTCCCAACCCCCATACCCCTTGCATAGATGCATGTGTGCAGATTAAAGACCTCTGCCATAATTACTGTGTATGTTTTTATCCAGCAAGCCTGCAGTGTCCAAAATGAAATTACCCCCACCCACTCTCAGCCTAACATGCCTAAGGCGTCCTTATCAACCAAATTACTTTTTGCTTTTATTTGCCCCCTTTTCATAACAATATATAACTTTCATGTGCAAAAAGTAGACCGAAAGAAATTATTCAGTTCAACGGATGTATTAAGAGCTTGAACCTTTAAACAAAGTGATTTGTTACGTTTTATGCACCAACTCACGACTGTGTTTTCTTGTTGCAACAAGATATTGCGAAATCCGAGTTGCATCGAATGAAGAATCTCTAGTTGGCGAACACTAATGTCCGGGAATTGTCCGGGAAATCGCCGGGAAATGTCCGGGAAATGGGGGGTAGTGATACGTTATCCCTAATATCTCCACTTCGGGTGGTCAGAAATTAATAAAATTACTATCAAATAAAATTTTAAGCTCCATTCTAAAAGATTATTAAAAATAATTTACATTTTTAAACGTTTTAGGGGTCTATTTATTTAGTTAATTTGTCCGGGAAATTCTCGGATTTTGTCCTGGATTTTCGGGTAGTGGTGCGTTGACCCTAATATCTCAACTTCAGGTGGTCAGAAATGAATAAAATTAGTATCAAATAAATTTTTTAGCTCCATTCTAAAAGTTTATTAAAAGATATTTTTTTATTTTGAACATTTTAGGGGTCCATTTCTGAAGTTAATTGGTCCGGGAAATTCCTGGTTGTGTCCTGGATGTTGGGGTAGTTGTGCATTTTCATAGTATCTCTGATTGTGGTGATCACTAATCGATAACGATTGATATATATTAAAATTTTAAGTTCAGTTCTAAAAGAATATAAAAAAATCTTTCCATACACCTCATTGAGGCAGTTCTAATGAGTGCACACAACATGACTAATTTATAGAAGATCTCAAAGAATCTTTAATTACGGCAAACAGTGTAGAACTAGGTCAACGGTTTAACACATATATGCCTAGCGCCCCATTGTTGGGTCATTGGCAAACAGTGTAGATCTTGATCAAAGGTTTAACCCATATATGCCTTGAGTCCCACTTGTGGGACATTGGCAGATAGTGTAGCTCCATTGGCAGATCAGATACTTAACCCAGATATTTAATCCATATATGCCTAGCGTCCCATTTGTGGGACATAGTCAAACAGTGTAGACTCAAATGATCTGACGCTGCAAAACGTGTCGTCTGATCTGGGCCTACACTATTTGCTTAAACAACGCATCCATTTCTTGCTAGCAATGAATTAGGTGTACGGACTTTGACGGACCATTATGATCAGTAGCTGCATGCGCAAACCTTGGCGTCTGAGCTGGGCCGCTAAGTGCGACTTCTGATCTCGGTCTACATTGTTTGCTTAATCAACGACGAAATTTAACCGCATCCATTTCTTGCTGGCAATGAATTAGATGTACGGACTTTGACTGATTTGACGGACCATGATGCTCAGACGCTGCAAAACTTGGCGTCTGATATCGGCCGCAAAATGCGACATCTGATCTGGTTCTATACTGTTTGCTTAAACAACGAAATTTAAGCGCATCCATTTCTTCCTGACGATGAATTAGGTGTACGGACTATGAGCGATTTTACGGGCCATTTAATTTTCTAACGAGATTAAAAATGTGTTAAGTTAATTGCTTTAACTCATAATAAGTTGGCGCGTGCTGCTTACCTGGATTGAAATAGTAGAAAGACTTCATTCATTCACTTGTAAAATCGTAAAAAATTCCAGTCTGGTGATTCTGCAAAATGCCTGAGTATATTGATAACATGATTTGCTGTGAAAATCGTAATTGCAAAATTTGGTTTTATAGAATATGTTTAGGTCTGAATTCATCATCAAATCAATGGCAGTGTCCGTCTTGTGAGCAGCAACATGTGTGACATCATAAAAAGCTGTGTAATGGAAACCCATGTAAATCCAACTTTATACAGAGAAAAGTAGGATTTACAAGATGTGTGCAGTCTTTCTTTCGTTCGCACAAGTCGATAAACGAACCAATACCCCGGCATCCTGGATACAATCCGGGTTGTGGGTACTCATTAGAACTGCCTCATTGAGGTGCATAAAGAGATTTTTTATATTTTTTTAGAATTGAACTTAGAATTTTAACATATTTTAATTGTTATCACTAAGTGATCACCACAAACCGAGATATTATGAAAACGTTCAACTACCGCAAGATCCAGGACACATTCGGGAATTTCCCGGACAAATTAACTTCAGAAATGGACCCCTTAAATATTCAAAATGAAAAATATTTTTTAACTATCTTTTAAAATTGAGCTTAAATTTTTATTTGATACTAATTTTATTAATTTCTGACCACCTAAAGTCGAGATATTAGGGTTAACGCATCAATACCCCAACATCCAGGACAAAATCCGAGAATTTCCCGGACAAATTAACTTAAAAAATGGACCCCTAAAACGTTAAAAAAGTAAATTATTACTTTATTAAATTTTATAATAGAGCTAAAAATTTTATTTGATACTAATTTAATTAATTTCTGACAACCCGAAGTGGAGATATTAGCGACAACACACCACTACCTCCAATTTCCCGGCGAATTCCCGGACATTTCCCGGACAATTCCCGGACATTAGTGTGCACCTCTCTAGTTACACGAAAGTCGTGCCAATGAATCCGAGTCGTTTCGCCCCCAAAACATTTCATCCGATAGTCGTTTCGCCCCAAGATGTTTCCTCCCTGGACGTTTCCCCCTAGTCGCCCCCCCCCCGTCCCGCCCTGCCCCCCCCTCCCCCATGGTCGTTTCGTCGTCCCCCTAGTCGTTTCGCCCACTTACCAAAGTAAAAGTAATTTCGGCATCAGAAATATCATCCATCTTTAACAGGACAGAGGTGAGGGGAGGCAAATATTTAAGTAGCATCATCGCCCTGTCATGTCAGCCTTAGGATAACTTATCCTTAGTTACCGGCCGGCACCGTGTCTTAAGAGTGGCCACTCGGAGAGTTGTGATTAGAACTTGTTACAAAAATTATTGAGGTTGTTTTCTTCAAACATTTTTTATCATTGTGACCAATCACATTGTATTGCTTAGACATGTTAACGTAAGGAAGTATTTCGACAATAACATTCTAGTTCAATGAAAAATGGTCTGTTACTGAATTCATTGTTTTAATCAATTTTGGGGTTTACTCATATTTTTTTCTTATTTACATCCAAAGACAAAGGATATGGGTACTCGTTAGATCCCACTCATTATGGCGGCTGTAACCAACACCCACCACCTATGTTTGCAATATAAAGCTTAACATGCACTTTGTCTGGTTTGAAAAAAAAATGTAATAACAAAAACAGAGAACATTTAACCCCAAAAAAGAAGGAAGGAAGAAAAACACCAACGCATAAATAGATAAACACGAACGTGTTGCTTGACAGATATTTCATGTGATCTGGAATTCCGAGCGTCAATGCTAATTTGTGTGTTCAGAAAACATTAATGCCAAAAATGCTGTACAGTGATAAAAACAAACTATATATAAATAAATTTATAAAATTTATATATAAAAAAGAGATAAAGACAAACAATTTTTCAAAGAGCACGCGTTTTCATCCTTAAATCGTTGCTCGCCAACACTGTTAACACCAATTTAAAGCAAAACTGGTTATGGTGCAAACGAGATAATTAAAGATGTTTAACTTTGCAAAGAGCACGTGTTGTCACACCTCAGCATTAATCGCCTTAATAGTGTGATTAATAAGTCAAACCAAATAAACAATGCGATTGATGGTATTGATCAAAACAGGTAATACTTATCATCAACCCTAATTGAAATTTCCATTCAAACTATATCTTCTTGGAAGTATCTCTCCCCTCTCTGTCTCTCCCATAACGGTATGGATCGAAACAGGCAATACTTCTCATAATTCCTAATTTACATTGTCATATACAAAACCAATAGAAGGGGTGGGTGGGTGGGAATGGCTTGGGGGCTAAACTACTAGGGTTTGGGGGCGAAACGACTAGGGAGGAATCGACCAGGGGGGACGTCTTGGGCGCGAAACGTTTTGTTACCGTGTCAATGCTAAACTGGAGGCGACGACGTTCAGGTATGCTAGAAATGCTACAAATCCATAATTTATAGGGCTTGCCTAACTTAAGTTTAGCTATTCAACCACCAACACTCATTGAGGCGGTCATAACGAGCACACACAATCTATATTTAACGCCGGTTCTGGTTCCCCTTAATAGCCTTTCTGCGTAAAGGATTCCTTTTCGCGAAGACTTAACACAAATGGTTCTATGTTAAGTCAGTCATAAGGACAAATATTGGTTGACGCCATATATGATCATAGCTTGGAACAATTAGTGCACTTTGCAACTCGGGAGGAAAGTAGAAGTAAAACAAAGATCAGGAATTGATACAATTAACTTACTCCATCCATAAAAGACACCAAAGGGAAAGAAATACAAACATTAAGCGACCAGACCATAATGGAAACCTAAACAAAGGAAGGACAGTTACTTTCCCACAAAATGGCCATATGGCCATCCACAATTAAAAGACACAAGTGATACACACAGTAAGTAACAAACAACAACATAAATAAATCGCCACAGAAGAGCCGCCTTGGAACGGTCAGTGGAAGATTTCCACTGGGGGGCTTAAATCAATTTTACGTGGCCACAATCCTCGCCCTTTCGGATCTCATTCTTTCAACTCTGCCTGGCAAGTTTCAAGATGTCCACTCCCCGGACAAATTAAGTGACCATGGCGTGATAGCGGCAACAAGATCTTCCTGCCCCCACAAAAGATACATAGGAGGAAGGTGTATTTGTATCAGAAAGGTGATTTTGAATCTATGAGGAAGGATGCACAAAACTTTGCAAAAGAAAAATATTTCAACGGTCATTCTAGTTCTCGTTCGGTACAAGAAAATTTCCAGCGTATTACTTCTTTTATACTGGAGGCGGCAGATAAACACATCCCCTCAAAATTGAGCAAATTGAAATCTTCTTCCCTTAGATTACATCTGAGATAAGCCGAAAAATTCTCCGAAAAACTAAGACTCACGCAAAGGCTAAAAAGACTGGCAGTAAGAAAATTTGGTCAAAGTTCCAGGATCTGAGACGGGAAATAAAAAATGGAAGTGGAGGCAATGAAGGCTGATATTAAGACTCAGCATGATTCGTATGTGTATAATTTCGTTAGTGACATCAAGTCCAATCCTCGAGATTTATATCTGTACATTAATGGTCAAAAGAAGGACACCCAAGGTATTCCCCATTGAAAAAAAAAACGAAATGGAACAGGCATCACTGAAACTGAGGCAGAGCAAGCAGAGGGATTAAACGGTCAGTTCACGGGTGTGTTCAACAAAAAAGAGCACGACCATGTTCCCTTGCTTGAAAGGACGGCCCCGTTCACTGAGAACAATGTGGTAGCAAAAGAAGGTGTAGTCAAACTTCTGAAAGGCCTGAACCCTTATAAAGCATTATTGCCTGATAAGTTGCATCCCAGTGTCCTAAAGGAATTTGCAGACGAATTAGGTCCGGGTTTCGCACACCTTTTTCAACAGTCACTTGATTCGGGTGAAATGCCCAAGGAATGGTTTTTAGCAAATATATGCTCATTGTACAAGGAAGGTGATCGAACTTGTGCTGAAAATCATCGCCCTGTATCACTCACATGTGTACCTTGCAAACTTTTGGAACACATTGTTTGTTCAAATGTAATGGCCCACCTTGACCAACATTAAATATTATCTGATAGACAGCATGCTTTCAGAAAGAACCATAGCTGCTAAACACAACGGGTGACAATGATAAATGACTGGGCAAAAATCTTGGATAATGGTGGACAAATTGACACATTCATCTTGGATTTTGAGAAAGCTTTCGATACACCTCCTCATGAGCTTCTGAAAAGCAAACTTAAAGGATATGGCATTGGTGGCAAAACTTTAAAATTGATTGACGCTTTTCTATGCCATAGAGAGCAACGGGTGGTTGTTAATGGAAGTAAAGTAGAAGTAAAACAAAGATCAGGAATCGTTACAATTAACTTACTCCACCCATCAAAGACACCAAAGGGAAAGAAACACAAACATTAAGCGACCAGACCATAATGGACACCTAAACAAAGGAAGGCCATAAGGACAGTCACTTTCCCACAAAATGGCCATATGGCCATCCAAAATAAAAAGACACAAGTGATACATACAGTAAGTAACAAACGACGACATAAATAAACCGCCACAGAAGAACCGCCTTGGAACGGTCTGTGGAAAGATTTCCACTGGGGGGCTTAAATCGATTTTACGTGGCCACAATCCTCGCCCTTACTTCTGTCGCGATTTAGACAAATAGTTTGTTCAGTCCGCATGAAGGCCTCCTAACTCATCAGTGCAACATCTCCATGAACACAAATAATCAAAGAACCACAGAGGTGAGACAACGGTGAGGACTCGACAGCAAGAAACCACTGAAATGCTGGAGCAAAAGAAAACCAACAGTTAGACTCCGATGGGCCCGACTAGAGACATTTGGCCCCATGTCCTGTCTGGGGTCCCACAGGGGACGGTTCTTGGTCCACTACTTTTCTCCCTTCAAATAAATGATTTCTCACAGGAAATTGATTCAGAAATAAGGCTCTTCGCTAATGACTGTGTTTGCTACTGAAAAATAAAAACTTCGAAGATACAGTGAAACTTCAGTATGATATCGACGAATTGGGTAGCTGGCTGGGAAGTGGGGAATGCGGTTCCAAACCAGAAAATTACCAAAACAAAACATAGTGCACCCTGGATCGATATCACGATCAAGAATCTCATCAGAAAACGCAATCGAATGTATTTTCGTGCTCGCATGTCTAGCCTCCGTGACGTTAAGAACCATTACAAACGGTTCAGAGCACACGTGCAAAAGGTTATAAGAGATGTATATTGGAAGCATGTTTCCAACATCTTTACCTTTGAAGATGACAATACAGATCCCGATAGCCCCAAAAGAATGATGACGTTAAAAAAGTTTTGGTCATTCGTAAAGTACCTGAAAAAGGATGCGTTTGGGATCACTTCGCCAAGGGAAAATAAAATTCTAAAACCAGACTCGCGCAATAAGGCTAACATATGCAATAAACAGTTTCAATCGGCATTTACGCGTGAAACTGATGGTGAGCTACAATCCAAAGGTCAAAGGCCGTTCCTCTCTATGGGGTCATAACAGTTGACCCCAAGGGGTCGCTAAACTGTTGGGTAAGCTCAAGATTCATAAGGCATCTGGGCCCGACGACCTGAATGCCAGGGTATTTAAGGAATGTAGTGCTGAAATCTTTCCAGTATTGGCCTTTATCTTCAATGAATCACTTGCCCAGGGCACTGTACCAGATGACCGGCGACAAGCAAATGTCACCGTCGTGATATGACTGAAAAATTGTTGAAAGCGACGTTAAACCCGAATACACACACACACACACACACACACACACACACACACACGCACGCACACACACTCACACACACAAGCAAATGTTACCCCGGTCTATAAGAACGGGGGAAAATATGATGCAGCAAATTATAGACCAGTGTCGGTAGATCGGTATCATAAACTACGCAAAGCCTTTTCTAAGTTTTATAGACGTCATTCTGATGTGTTCACGGAGATGTTGCACTGATGAGTTAGGAGGCCTTCATGCGGACTGAACAAATTATTTGTCTAAATCGCGACGGAAGTAAGGGCGAGGATTGTGGCCACGTAAAATCGATTTAAGCCCCCCAGTGGAAATCTTTCCACTGACCGTTCCAAGGCGGTTCTTCTGTGGCGATTTATTTATGTTGTTATTTGTTACTTTCTGTGTGTATCACTTGTGTCTTTTTATTTTGGATGGCCATATGGCCATTTTGTTTTAAAGTAACTGTCCTTATGGCCTTCCTTTGTTTAGGTTTCCATTATGGTCTGGTTGCTTAATGTTTGTGTTTCTTTCCCTTTGGTGTCTTTGATGGGTGGAGTAAGTTAATTGTATAGATTCCTGATCTTTGTTTTACTTCTACTTTGGTTTCAAAATTCAATGTTGGACTTAAAACACTTCTGCAACAAGGCCTCTCGGAACCCGAATTCTATGGTGACTTAGTATATAAATTTAGAAAAATACATGCCTGTAATTACTTTAGTACCCAATTTCGTAAAATCGTTCGTCGATATATAGAGATTAGGTACAAGATAAATGTTATAAAACAGACTGCATGCATGGTGGTTAACCCAATCACGGTTGGCAACTTTGATTGCACACCGGTGGGTCGGGCTTAAGATTATATGACGGTTCCAGCGTAGAAACATAAATGGTATTTTATTTTATTTTAGTATTCTTTATGTTGGTTGGCGCCTGATGCTCCGTCTTTGGTCGGGCCCCTCGGAGTCTAACTGTTGGTTTTCTTTTGCTCCGGAGCAATTCTGTTGTTGTATGCTGTCGAGTCCGCAACCTTGTTTCAGCTCTGTAGTTTTTTTTATTTGTATGTTCTCGGAGACGTCACACTGATGAGTTAGGAAATTTAGAAGTAAAACAAAGATCAGGAATCGATACAATTAACTTACTCCACCCATCAAATACACCAAAGGGAAAGAAACACAAACATTAAGCGACCAGACCATAATGGAAACCTAAACAAAGGACGGCCATAAGGACAGTTACTTTCCCACAAAATGGCCATATGGCCATCCAAAATAAAAAGACACAAGTGATACACGCAGTAAGTAACAAACAACACCATAAATAAACCGCCACTGAAGAACCGCCTTGGAACGGTCAGTGGAATGATTTCCACTGGGGGGGGGCTTAAATCGATTTTACGGGGCCACAATCCTCGCCTTTACTTCCGTCGCGATTTAGACAAATAATGTTCAGTCCGCATGAAGGCCTCCTAACTCATCAGTGCAACATTTCCGTGAACACTAAAAATCAACGAACCACAGAGGTGAGACAACGGTGAGGACTCGACAGCAAGAAACCGCTGAAATGCTGGAGCAAAAGAAAACCAACAGTTAGACTCCGATGGGCCCGACCAGAGACAGAGCATCAGGCACCAACCAACATTACCTTGAATTAGATCTCTCTAATTCTCAATAAGCCTTTACGTTGGAGCCGTCATAGAATCTGAGGCCTGACCCACCGGCGTGCAATTAAAGAGGGAAGCAAAGTTGCCAACCGTGATTGGGTTAACTACCATGCATGCAGTCTGTCGTATAACATCCATGTTGTACCCAATCTTATTATATCGAAGAATGATTTTACGAAATTGGGTGCTGAAGTCATTGCGGTTATATATTTTTCTGAATTTATATACTAAGTCACCATAAAATTCGGGTTCCGATAGACCTTGTTGCAGAAGAGATTTAAGTCCAATATTGAATTTTGAAATTAAATCAGAATGGCGTCTATAAAATTTTGAAAAGGCTTTGCGTAGTTTATGGTACCGATAACCCTGATTAAGGAGTTTAGCCGTTAATAATTTATTACGAGTGTTGAAGTCAGTTACATGACTACACACTCTAGCAAATCGAATTAATTGCGAAATATAAACGCCAAAGGATGGCGCACGAGGAACATCACCATCCAAAAAAGGAAAATTTACAAGCTCAAAATCAAAGTCATCGCGTTTATCATAAATTCGTGCGGACTAAACCGACTCAGTTTAAGAAGACTGAGATAGATAGATAAATGTAACATGATGCAACTTACAAGAAAGCGGATCAAAAATATCAATGCTACCTATGAATTGGAAGGAACTCTCCTTGAAAATGTAGAAAGCATTAAATACCTTGGTGTGACAATAACGAATTATTTAAGGTGGAAAACTCACATTAATAGTGTTTGTACTAAGGCAAATAGGACCCTTGGCTTCTTGAGATGGAATCTGTCAGCATGCCCACAAGACGTAAAAGAAATGGCATAGAAGGGACTGGTTCGTCCAGTCCTGGAATATGCAAGTACGTCCTGGGATCCACCTACTGTTACAGGAACTGTAGAAAGTCCAAAAACGTACGGCCCGTTTTATCACATTACTGGCATTCTGGAACAGTTTAAGTGAGGATCTCTTAAAGAGCGGAGAAAACAAAGTAGGTTGACACTTTTATATAAAGGTCTAAAGGGTAGAGCCAGTATACCCATGGGTGACCTTGTTCCCTCTTCAAAGACAACACTTCGGAAAAAAAAACATTCATTAGCCCTTAAAAAAATTGGCACCAGGACTGACATCTACAAATTAAGCTTAATCCCTTGGACAATCTCAGATTGGAACGAGCTCCCCTCTTCTCTCAAGATGTCTGTAGAAGGTGCAGATGACTCCATCTCTAGATTCACCACCCTTGTGAGATCTAGGGACTAGTTCTGTCTACCGAAGGTCCTGGTGATGGATTGTCTAAGGACGTGTCACCAGTAAACAATTCTGATTCTGATTCTGAAGGTAGTGTCTAGAGTGCCGGTACCGCCCCCTAGACTCAGAGGCTAGAGTGCATTCTAGCCAATAGGTCTAGAGTGCCGGTACCGGCACTCCAGCCAAGTCTAATATAGCTGGCTAGAGTTCTGGTACTATATTAATTCTTTGTTATTTCCACCAACTGTCACAAAGAATTGAAAATAAATAGTTAAACATAAATACCATAGATATATATTATGTCATTTGAGAGAATCAGACAGACAGATGGAAAGACAGACAAATAGACAGATAAAGAGACAAAACATACCTCTGTTGTCTGTCGTCTATAACATTATGAAAAGGCTTTGCGTAGTTTATGGTACCGATAGCCCTGATTAAGAAGATTAGCAGTTAACAATTTATTACGAGTGTTGAAGTCAGTTACATGACTACACACTCTGTCAAATCGAATTAATTGCGAAATATAAACGCCAAAGGATGGCGCACGAGGAACATCACCATCCAAAAAAGGAAAATTTACAATCTCAAAATCAAAGTCATCGCGTTTATCATAAATTCGTGCGGACTAAACCGACTCAGTTTAAGAAGACTGAGATAGATAGATAAATGTAACATGATGCAACTTACAAGAAAGCGGATCAAAAATATCAATGCTACCTATGAATTGGAAGGAACTCTCCTTGAAAATGTAGAAAGCATTAAATACCTTGGTGTGACAATAACGAATTATTTAAGGTGGAAAACTCACATTAATAGTGTTTGTACTAAGGCAAATAGGACCCTTGGCTTCTTGAGATGGAATCTGTCAGCATGCCCACAAGACGTAAAAGAAATGGCATAGCAGGGACTGGTTCGTCCAGTCCTGGAATATGCAAGTACGTCCTGGGATCCACCTACTGTTACAGGAACTGTAGAAAGTCCAAAAACGTACGGCCCGTTTTATCACATTACTGGCATTCTGGAACAGTTTAAGTGAGGATCTCTTAAAGAGCGGAGAAAACAAAGTAGGTTGACACTTTTATATAAAGGTCTAAAGGGTAGAGCCAGTATACCCATGGGTGACCTTGTTCCCTCTTCAAAGACAACACTTCGGAAAAAAAAATCATTAGCCCTTAAAAAAATTGGCATCAGGACTGACATCTACAAATTAAGCTTAATCCCTAGGACAATCTCAGATTGGAACGAGCTCCCCTCTTCTCTCAAGATGTCTGTAGAAGGTGCAGATGACTCCATCTCTAGATTCACCACCCTTGTGAGATCTAGGGACTAGTTCTGTCTACCGAAGGTCCTGGTGATGGATTGTCTAAGGACGTGTCACCAGTAAACAATTCTGATTCTAATTCTGAAGGTAGTGTCTAGAGTGCCGGTACCGCCCCCTAGACTCAGAGGCTAGAGTGCATTCTAGCCAATAGGTCTAGAGTGCCGGTACCGGCACTCCAGCCAAGTCTAATATAGCTGGCTAGAGTTCTGGTACTATATTAATTCTTTGTTATTTCCACCAACTGCCACAAAGAATTGAAAATAAATAGTTAAACATAAATACCATAGATATATATTATGTCATTTGAGAGAATCAGACAGACAGATGGAAAGACAGACAAATAGACAGATAAAGAGACAAAACATACCTCTGTTGTCTGTCGTCTATAACATTATGAAAAGGCTTTGCGTAGTTTATGGTACCGATAGCCCTGATTAAGAAGATTAGCAGTTAACAATTTATTACGAGTGTTGAAGTCAGTTACATGACTACACACCCTGTCAAATCGAATTAATTGCGAAATATAAACGCCATAGGATGGCACACGAGCAACATCACCATCCAAAAAAAAGGAAAATTTACAATCTCAAAATCAAAGTCATCGCGTTTATCATAAATTTTGCATAAAAATAAACCCATCTACAATAGATAGATGTTAATCCAAAAACGAAGCCTCGGTATCGAAGAATTTGCTTTATTTAACTGAAGTTCTGGGGCGGGGGTGTAAATTTGACTGATCAGGCCATCGAAATAGGTATTTTCAATATTTTTAATAAATCATCCAAATATCTAGAAGTCGAGCTAAAAGCTTCAATGGTTTCAGATTGGTTTTCAGCAGAAAGTGACAGCATGAAATCTCCCTCATAACAAAACAAAAACAGATCAGCCACAAGGGGTGCGAAATTAGTACCCATCGGAATACCCACAACATGTCTAAATAACTTAGCACCAAATCTTATGTAAATATTGTCATGTAGAAAGGTGAGAGCTTCACACACTTTCTGACATAACCATAAAGTATAATTTTTATGCTCTTCAGAAGTGAAAAAAAAAAAGCATTTCTTACATTACATGCAAGAAAGAGGGAATCTTCTATCCCTAGGAAATGTCCAGGGAAGGCTGCAGTTCAAAGGCCTTAGTACCACCAAGTTCTTGCTGAAGAGTGTTAACATAGTGGAGCCGTCAACTATCACTTGGGTAATAATTTTATCTCTTTAATCCCTTTGCCATCGACACGCGCCAAGTGTCATATTTAAATCAATTGAATCAAATTTAAAAAGTATAAACCAACTATAATTGGCAAATTTCACACAATATTGACAATTTAACCATGCACAATTATGTTTAGTCGGGGCACAGCGATTCTAACAATTCACATGTGCATGCAGCAAAAACTCAGATCAGCCTGCATATCTGCGCAATCTGATCAGTCTTTATGCTCTATAGACAGCTATATAAGCTATATAAGGACCCAATGCTCTTTTAGACAGCTATACATGTAAGATATTTTGATGGGAAAGGTTAGGTTTGTGAGTCAGGACTCAGATACTATGACGGTTCCAGCGTTAAGGCTTACTGAGGACTAGAGAGAATCTATTTTTATGTGATGTTGTTTGGTGCCGGATACTGTCTCTGGTCGGGCCCATCGGAATCTAATTGTTGGTTTTCTTTTGCTTCAGCATTTCAGTGGTTTCTTGCTGTTGGGTCGTCACCGTTGTTTCATCTCTGTGGTTGTTTGCTTTTTGTGTTCTCGGAGATGTCGCACTGCTGAGTTAGGAGGGCTTCATGCGGACTGAACAAATTATTTGTATAAATCGCGACGGAAGTAAGGGCGAGGATTGCAGCTGCGTAAAATCGATTTAAGCACACACCCCACCCCTCGTTTCACTGACCGTTCCGAGGCGGTTCTTCTGTCGCGGTTTATTTTTGTTTTGGATTGTCTTTTGAGTGTGTGTATCGCGTATGTTATTTTGTTTTTGATAGCCAATGGGCCATTTTGTGGGAAAGTAACTGTCCTTTTGGCTTTTCCATAAGGGTATAGTTATTTCATGTCTGTGTTTCTTTCCCTTTGGTGTCACTGATGGGAGCTGTGGGTTGATTTTATCGATTCCTGATCATTGCCTTCACTTCTATTTTGTAACAGTGCTCACTACTCATCCAGCCCCCGTCCATCGGGCTTGGAGAAATAGATTGGGCTTCATGTTGATTCTACACAGAGCTGAAACGCTTAGAGAGTCTAGAAGCCTGCCCAGGCAGCGTGGTGCGAGTTTTGGTGCGAGTCGGTCGGTCCCTACATATAAACCCTTTTGGTTTGTTGGGGCGGCAGGGCTTGAGATGTCATTCCATCTCAACACCGGGTAAAAGTCCCACAAAATTGCAAACAACGTCTCCAAAAGGACCTAATAGTGTTGACTGGGACGTAAAACCTCAATTCAAACAAACACTACTCATCATATACTCGAAGCCATAGACTGCCCGTGCAAAAAGGTGGTGCTAACTTGCACCCACATGGTTTTAACTAGCACCCGCAATCTGTGTTTATTTTGCTGGGGAAAAAGTATTGTTTACAACGCTGTATATTGTGGGTAGTCGTTAGAATTGTCTCATTAAGCATTCACAATACAATTTTATATCTAAACAAGCAGCCCTCGCCCATCGGTGCTTGAAGAAATAGATGCGCTGCATGGTACTTCCACGCAGAGCTGAAACCACTGGTAAACCGCATAGAGGACCTAAATATGCTCTTGAAAGGGCTGTCCTTTGGAAGCAAGGAATGCACCACAGAACTAGAAAATATGGAGTGTACATGTTTTCTGGGCCAGACGAGCTAGTTTTTTTTTGGCCATTTAGACCTCATCAGTGACCCTCAAATATTTTCAAAATTCATCAATGGAATCAATGATCCCAAAGGAAACAATGATCCCAAAGGACAGGAAAATATAAACTACACTATGATGTAGGGCAGGGAGACTTTTTACGGCCGCCACACATTCACAGACACCAGCTGTAGTGACGTTAAATATGCTCTAGCTGTAGTGACGTTAAATATGATCTAAGCCGCCAAGGCAAAGCGGTGCGAGTCGGACCGTCCATTTCATTATAAATCCTATTGGTTTCATTGGTCGACAGGGCTTGAGATGTTGTTTCATCTCAATGTCGGGTAAAAGTCCCACAAAATTGGAAGCAACGTCTCCAAAATGACCTATACGGTGTTGACTGGGACGTTAAACCCCAAATCAAACAAACATCTAAACAAGAATACCAATACATGCTTTTGATCAGGAAATGAGAGCTTTGTAACAGTGTACTTTCTTTCGGTTTTCACTAGCATCCACAATCTATGTTTGAATCATAATATATGAAAAAAAAAATACCAGAACAAACGCAACGTTTTTATGTTATTGTGTTTAGTTGTTAGAAATGCATCATTAGACAGTTATTACTGGTACCCACACTAGTTGTGTTTTGAAGAATATCTCTCTCTCTCTCTCTCTCTCTCTTTCTCTCTCTCCTGGTGCACATGAACACAGAAAAGAATGACATCATCTCTCACACACACACGCACCCACGCAAGCAAACACATAATTATACACATGGCTACACAATGCCTGGCAATGTTTGGAGGAGGCAATGTTTGGAGGCCAAAATGGAAGTGGAGGCAATGATCAGGAATCGATTATATTAACCCACAGCTCCCATCAGAGACACCAAAACATGAATGGAAACATCAATAGCGGAAAGCCAAAAGGACAGTTACTTTCCAACAAACTGGCCAATAGGCTATACAAAATAAAATAATATAAGCGACACAAACACCCAAAGACAAACCATAACAAAAATAAACCGCGACAGAAGAACCGCCTTGGAACGGTCAGCGGAAACGAATTCCACTTGGGGGGGGGGGGGGGGGGTGGATTGGGGGGGGGGGGGCTTAAATCAATTTTACGTGGCCACAATCCTCACCCATACATCCGTCGCGATTAAGACAAATAATTTGTTCAGTCCGTATGAAGTTCTCCTAACTCATCAGTGCAACATCTCCGTGAACACAAAAATCAAACAACCGCAGAAGTAGTAAGGGCCCCACTTGGGCATCATGGACTGCGCATGCGCAGCATTTGTATCACTTCCGGTGAAACGTAAGCGAAACGATTAGATGACGAAACTACCCTAAATATCGGACGAGTGTTCGAATGACGTAACTCGCGGTAATTACGCCGTAAGTATCCTAAATGTTGAGGCGAAAGATGTTCCCGCGGATTGGCAAAGTTCGCCGTCCCCGATCTGGTCGGGGGTGATCGGGGTCTACCCCGTTCGCTCGAGCGATCCTATCCCAATATTTAGGGAGATACTACCCTGTATAGTATCGATGAAATTAAGTCTCTCACCCGCAAAACAATTATCGCCTCGAAAACCGGGAAAACAATGGAAGGTGTTGGAAGAGCTCGACTCGATGCGAGAAACTAGTAATGGACCGCGTCCCGGAAAAAAAAAAGTTTGGTTCGTTCGATTTGAGGTTTCACGTCCCCGTCAACGCCGTATAGATCATTTTGGGGACGTTGCTTCCAGTCGCGCGAGACCTTTTCCGGACATATCTACGACATTTGTATCTCGGAGAATCTTTCTCGGCTACGGAATTTATACGGATATCGTGGGGGCGTAGCCAGAGCAAAAAAAAAAAATATTGATCAATACAGAGCGACATAAATCAAGTTAGGGAAGACTATACCCTGCACTGTAAGCGAATAGTTTACACATTGATCAGATGTTGTGTGGCGTCTGATCCGGATCTACAATGTTTGCGAAACCAAACGGTCTTAGTTTTTATCCGAAGGGGATCGTGTTTGGACTCGTCTAAAGGAGACCTACACGATGAAAACATTCAACTGTGGCCTAATTACCTCCCTTCGTGGTTCAAATTATCTCCCTTTGGGTAATCTTTAAATGGCTCTATTTCCCTTATGACTGAACCGATTTGGGTGATCTGGGTATCAAACGAATTGTCTAAAGGAGACCTACGCGACGCAATCATCGGACCTTGGCGTAATTATCTTCCTTGACGGTTCAAATTATCTCCCTTTGGGTAACCTTTAAATGGCTCTATTTCCCTTATGCCTGAACCGATTTGGGTGATCTGGGTATCAAACGAATCGTCTTAAGGAGATGAAATCATCGAACCGTGGCCAAAATGCGGGAAATCGCTTTTAACTCCCTATAGAATGGCTCGAAATTGAAAGGTATACTAAGTATTGGTGATGAACTCAAAGATCGCATCACGTGAACACCCCCACTAAACCCCACTTTTTACGGAGAAATCTGGGTGTACATTATTTTTCTTATTTCTGCTCCAAGACCACAAAGAGGCGGTTCTAACGAGTACCCACAACCTATGTTTGCAGTATAAAAAAGAAAAATATCATGGATTTTCATAAAAATGTCGCCATATTTGGAGATGTGAAAAATGTCGCACGGGTATGTTATCGTATTGCGAAAAATGAATCAGCATCACACACGCACACTCATACACACACACACACACACACACACACACACACACACACACGCAAGAACACACACACACACACACACACACACATACATAATAAACACACACACACACACGCAAGAACGCACGCACACGCACATACACACACACACACACATACACACATACACACATACATACATACATACATACATACATGACTCACATAAACAGCAGGCGTTTTAAAATTACGGGAATTAAACAAGGGGCCAGAAAACGCATAAGTTTACATGTTTATTGAACCGCAAGGCATGCATAAGTACATAAAAAGAATACAAGAGAACGCGACAGGGCAATACAGTGATACATACGTGTTAGATGAGGCAAATATATGCTTTTTTCATACTTTAAATCCATTTATCATATCTACATATATACACTGACTTTTTACGATCGCAATGTAATTACAACTGATCTTTCAACATCGGGAATGTATATGTTAACCAGTCTTTATATACACGGTACATCTTTGTCATTTGTGCACTGGAATCTTTTAAAAGAACGGGTTGATAGTAGGCGTCCGTGTCCATTTTATATATCCTCCATACATTCCATCCAAATGGTGGGTTTCCAACGGTTTCCGTTTCTCGAAACAAGTGGTCCACTTTCGCCCATTGACTATTGCTTAGATAAACGACGATTGGACCTTTCCTTTGATCATTCTGGAGTACACTAGCGTCCAAATCACTTTCAATGTCTTGATCCGAAGAACATGGGCCACTGGTCCGAGGCTCTATTGAAATACGATCACCTGCTATCCGATGTTTTGTTCCTGAAAGAGCGTACGAGACACAAACGCCAAACACATCACTGACGACTTGTCTGTCTGACAAGGTATCGGCTTTGTTGTCGACTAGGACGTACGAATACGGTTTTGACGTAATGTCATTGTAAATCTTCATGAACGTGGGTTTGCTTTTATCAAATATCCTGTCCGCCATTATTCCTATCTGTCGTCTGTCGGCTGGACTTCGATATAAAACCATATACTGGGCATTTCTACTGATACTAGTGTTATGTTTACCCTTAGGGAAAGCGTTTTGTAACAACAAGATAACGCTGGCGTTCCTATGTCTGCCTTGAGTAAATAATTTGGAAATGATCGGACTGTCTACGGCGAGATCCATTAAGTCGTCCAAGACAACGATGTTATTATATCTCGTGTCTAAATCACTCAGGTTGTTTTGAAATTCTGGAAGGCCTTCTCGAAAGGTAATTTCCTGTTTCAATGTTCGTTTCATTTCTTTGAACATATCTTGATACTGACCATAAAACCACTGTATTTTACGAGGTTTGTTGCCCACTTCGTATTCAATATAATCCCTTTCTAGAAGTTGTTTGACGAAATAGCTTTTTCCCGATATACTTGGCCCCACCACCATAAGAGAGAATTTGTGACGGAATCGAAACATCGGGTATGGCTCTGGTAAAATGTCGAGTCTTCTCTCTGTGGACTTGTGAGATTGTTCTAGTATCTGACGGTCATGCTTACGCCTGATTTTGTTCGCTTTGTTTTTTACTGCTAAGCTTGGCAACCTTGTTTGTAGCGTAGGAGCGGGAGGACATAATACTGCACACTTGAGATAATCAGCGCGTTCTCTCGCATCGTTGAGCTGATGTACCATTTGCAGATGACTGCTTAAATTAATAACACCTGGCCTTTGACACACTGGACACACGCGTGTATATTTGTACGGCATGATTAACTTTTTATTCACTCGTTCCATTCTTACGTCCTTGGTCTCTGAGCATTCAATAAGTCAGGGTATAGTGGGATACAGTGAGGATACAGCGGGGGGTACAGTCAGGATACAATGGGGATACAGTCAGGATACAGTCAGGATACAGTGGGGGTATAGTCAGGATACAGTCAGGATACAAAGGAGATACAGTCAGGTATTTTTTCGAATGGACTTGAATGGCTGCTTAGTTGATATATTAACAACCACTGAATCAAAAATTCGTTAGCCGAATAGGTCGATGATAAAAAAATGGGTTAATGACATGTCCGAATTCGCTTCTTGGGTGAATCTTTCTAAAATTAATCCATTCATTTCCCCGCTACCTGTCATTCGCATCTCGACTTGCTTTTTCGATAGCTCGATTCAAGCCGGGCAAGATTTTCTCTAGAGTCCTCCACTGTCTCAAGTTCAAAGGAATACCGCGAATGGTAGCCGTTCGGTTTAAGAAGAGACGAATGTCGAGAACGATGTCGTCGTCTCTGTTGCACACCGAGATTATTACATTGTCCGTTAGATAAAATTGTTCCAAATACGAGCAAGCCGTCTGGTTAGCTTCCACTTTGACATGGTAATCCAAGGGAGGGTCTTGACTTCAGTCGATACTAGCCAAGACAAATATAGGAGAGGAAAGCGTGATAACGATAATACCAATAACGCTTATCCATTTGACGGTTCTTATAGGACGCCACAGCTGTTCTTGTTGGACTTTATAAGTTTGTTCTTGATTGCTCGTCATGCTCGTCAAGTTCCTCTTTCCAACAGTAGATAAACCAGTTTGCGCCTTCTCTAGCTTCGAATCGCAACTTGTAATTGGGTATCAGAGGTTTGGCTATGTATTCGTGACAGAGGCACAACAAAGTCAGAATCATAATGAAAACGTCAACTCGTCTTCTTACGTCCCATACTTCTTTCTGATTGGTTTTTATTTTAGAACTCAAATAGCTTTTGAAAGTCACGTTTGATTATAGATTATACGTTCTATTGGAAAGGTCAACTATCAACACTACCTATAATAATTACGCGTATTCTTTCTACTTTCTCCAACCAGTCTTCTACAGTCACACGGTGTACTTTTCTCAAATGAGAAACGATATACAACACATTCTTTCTATGACATATAGGACATTCGTATACGTATCTGTGAGGCATATTTTCGCAACAGCTACATAATGCATTGTTCATTTTGTCGTTTTACGCATTCAAAGCTCCACCTCCATCTCAAAGACCCCTACTGACTGTTTACAGCATAAGTATTATAAGTCGGTTATTAATAGCAACCAATCAAAATATGTCGTAGCCATATTAAAACATAGGCCTTTAGCCATTAGAAGTTATTGTCTGTTAGAATGGCGTAGAGCTTTGATCGGGTATGTTGTTTTAAGCTTTTTATTAGGGTTTGAAGCAGTTTGTTTGCGTTGTGCATGAGTGTGTGTATGTATGTATGTGCGTATGTACATGAGTGTGTGTATGTATGTATGTGCGTATGTACATGTGTGTGTGTGTGTGTGTATGAGTGTGCGTGTGTGATGCTGATTCATTTTTCGCAATACGATAACATACCCGTGCGACATTTTTCACATCTCCAAATATGGCGACATTTTTATGAAAATCCATGATATTTTTCTTTTTTATACTGCAAACATAGGTTGTGGGTACTCGTTAGAACCGCCTCTTTGTGGTCTTGGAGCAGAAATAAGAAAAATAATGTACACCCAGATTTCTCCGTAAAAAGTGGGGTTTAGTGGGGGTGTTCACGTGATGCGATCTTTGAGTTCATCACCAATACTTAGTATACCTTTCAATTTCGAGCCATTCTATAGGGAGTTAAAAGCGATTTCCCGCATTTTGGCCACGGTTTGATGATTTCATCTCCTTAAGACGATTCGTTTGATACCCAGATCACCCAAATCGGTTCAGGCATAAGGGAAATAGAGCCATTTAAAGGTTACCCAAAGGGAGATAATTTGAACCGTCAAGGAAGATAATTACGCCAAGGTCCGATGATTGCGTCGTGTAGGTCTCCTTTAGACAATTCGTTTGATACCCAGATCACCCAAATCGGTTCAGTCATAAGGGAAATAGAGCCATTTAAAGATTACCCAAAGGGAGATAATTTGAACCACGAAGGGAGGTAATTAGGCCACAGTTGAATGTTTTCATCGTGTAGGTCTCCTTTAGACGAGTCCAAACACGATCCCCTTCGGATAAAAACTAAGACCGTTTGGTTTCGCAAACATTGTAGATCCGGATCAGACGCCACACAACATCTGATCAATGTGTAAACTATTCGCTTACAGTGCAGGGTATAGTCTTCCCTAACTTGATTTATGTCGCTCTGTATTGATCAATATTTTTTTTTTTTTGCTCTGGCTACGCCCCCACGATATCCGTATAAATTCCGTAGCCGAGAAAGATTCTCCGAGATACAAATGTCGTAGATATGTCCGGAAAAGGTCTCGCGCGACTGGAAGCAACGTCCCCAAAATGATCTATACGGCGTTGACGGGGACGTGAAACCTCAAATCGAACGAACCAAACTTTTTTTTTCCGGGACGCGGTCCATTACTAGTTTCTCGCATCGAGTCGAGCTCTTCCAACACCTTCCATTGTTTTCCCGGTTTTCGAGGCGATAATTGTTTTGCGGGTGAGAGACTTAATTTCATCGATACTATACAGGGTAGTATCTCCCTAAATATTGGGATAGGATCGCTCGAGCGAACGGGGTAGACCCCGATCACCCCCGACCAGATCGGGGACGGCGAACTTTGCCAATCCGCGGGAACATCTTTCGCCTCAACATTTAGGATACTTACGGCGTAATTACCGCGAGTTACGTCATTCGAACACTCGTCCGATATTTAGGGTAGTTTCGTCATCTAATCGTTTCGCTTACGTTTCACCGGAAGTGATACAAATGCTGCGCATGCGCAGTCCATGATGCCCAAGTGGGGCCCATACTACTCGCAGAGATGAAACAACGGTGAGAACTAGACAGCAAGAAACCACTGAAATGCTGGAGATGGAAAATACATGTACGTATTGTTGAGCTAGGAAGAATTCTTTCATTTGATCCATGTCCGTCCGTCCGTATTTTCCGTCTGCAAACATCTCATAAAGAGTACTATTGAGTGCGTGCAAAAACGTGTTAGAAAATATCAAATATGAAGTAGACAAAGATGTTTGATTAAATTTTGTGTACAATTTAGAATTTAATTTGGACTAGGAAATCCGAAATAACAGTTTGTGGTAAGGATGAAGGATGATTTTTTTTTAATAAAACCACATTCGGCCAGTGGGTTTTGAGGAGCCCCAAACAGTGAAGGTATAAAATACGAAATCAACCTGATTTCGCGAAATCGACATATTTAGCAAAATCAGCCTGTCAAAACACAGATATTGTGGGTACCCGTTAGAACCGTCTCATTGAGCATCCACAATCTATGTTTTGACTAGAAATAAGAAAAGAAAATGTAAACAAATTTCATATGAACAGAACAGAACAAGAACTTTATTTTGTAAATCATTCTCAGGCCACTCACAGGTGGCATAAGAGAAAAAGTTTTGACATAATATATCAACAGAAAATAACATGGCTGCAACAAGCATCAGACTGTGTAATTAAACGTGCATGTATTCATAGCGACATTGTACGAGTTCAGGGCGGAGTGTACATTCTCAGCGTGTGCACATCGTGTGCACGGCATCGCGTCGGCGAAGATGCAACGTCGTTGCAACGACGATGAGGCGACGCCGCTCAAACGTGTAGTGCTCGCTGTGGTTGGTTTTTAAACTTTCAACAGTATATGATACCCAGGAATATGGACCGATCCACGGGAGTAGGGCTCCCTTCGGGAGTAAATCATAAGAGGCACATGCCTTTGATGATTTAATGAAAAATGCTACTTTTGTAAATATGACAAAAGCCATTTGGTAATCAAAAGCACAAAATCCCCAAATGAGATAATTGGATTTTGGACTTCACACCTCAGGCCAGTAAACACGCTCCATAATTCACACGTTACTACCAAAGACTGTGAGACTAACAGGCACGTACTGTTTATTCGTGCCAATCAACGCATTCACATGTATTTGTTTAATAACCAGTGCTTCAGCTGAAGTGCACGACCCGCCGGATGCTTTTAGCTTTATGAGTGTTACCATATATGGCTATGGCGGCCATTTTGGTCATGTGACCTGGACCTAAAACGGTTCCCCCAATAAATGCGCCTTACCATATATGGCTATGGCGGCCATTTTGGTCATGTGACCTGGACCTAAAACGGTTCCCCCAATAAATGCGCCTTATCGTAAGGAGCAAAAATATGTCTTATACTTTAGTACTGTATTATGAATCATTTGCAGGATAAAATGCATTCTCACTTTTCCAATACAAAAGCATATGTGTCAAAGTTTGACCTAGGCAGAAAGAAGGTCAAGGTCAACCCAGGGTCACCATTTTAGCAATTTATGATGGGCCTACGTCCCAGATGCTATTTATCAAGTTTCGTGGAAATCTGCCCAGTGGTTCTGGAGAAGACTATTGTTGAAGGGTTTTTACCATATATGGCTTGGCGGCCATTTTGGTCATGTGACCTGGACCCCATGAGCAAATTTTGGTTTCCCCCATCCCATAGAGGCTCCATATGAAATTTGACTTCAATCGGCCCAACGGTTTCCGAGGAGAAGCAGTTCGAAAATTTTCACATTTTTTCGCCTCGGCGAGGCTATACTAAATGGAATGTAATATTCCTCAAGTTCATTGGTTAGATCTCATTGATATCTATCAGTATGCCAAAAATTGTTTAAATATTCCAAGCGATTAAGTCACTATCACAAATTTTCACAAACGGGTTACGGACGGACAGACAGACAGACCATATATGGCTTGGCGGCCATTTTGGTCATGTGACCTGGACCCCATGAGCAAATTATGGTTTCCCCCATCCCATAGAGGCTCCATATTAAATTTGACTTCAATCGGCCCAACGGTTTCCGAGGAGAAGCAGTTCGAAAATCTTCACATTTTTTCGCCTCGGCGAGGCTATACTAAATGGAATGTAATATTTCGCAAGTTCATTGGTTAGATCTCATTGATATCTATCAGTATGCCAAAAATTGTTTAAATATTCCAAGCGGTTAAGTCACTATCACCAATTTTCACAAACGGGTTACGGACGGACAGACAGACTGACAGAATGACCGAATGACAGAATGACACGGTGATTTTAGGGCACTCTTAGAAATCAACCGACTTCAGTCGGTCGCTTTTTCTGCGGGTCGTGCAATTTACGGCTCACTTCTGCGCAATTATCAAAACTTTAAGAATTACGAGAGACGAGTCTGTGTTGAAAAATACTTTACATAGAAACACACATTTATAATTGAAAAATATGGAATGCGTTTACATTATAAAACATATCCTAAATGTTTTGCGTAAAACAAGATATGAGCATAATCTATCTACTGTGACTGTCTGTCTGTCTGCCTCCCTGCCTGTCCGTCGATCTGTCTTAATTAATGCAGATTATTTAATGAACATGTCATGTTTTATTGGTGTCAACAAATTAAATCATTTAAATGAAGCATCCATGTGAAATATTGATGTTTCTTATTCATTACGAAAAACACGCCTATACAAAAACATTGTAAATTTTACCACCAAAATATGAAAATTTTCAGATGAAAAATTTCTATAATTTTCTTATTTCTGCTCAAAACATAGATTGTTGATACTCGTTAGAACCGCCTCGATCGCCTCGACGAGGCGGTTGTAACGAGTACCCACAATCTATGTTTTTGAGCAGAAATAAGAAAAATAATGTATACCCTTCAAACCCCTGTTTTGCTATATAAAATTGGGGTTTAAGGTGGTCAAATTTATACAGGCGTGTTTTCATGATGATATTTGTCCTTAATTTTGGTTCTTACATAGAGGATCTTACATGAGTGCTCATGTATTATTGAATTTATTAAACGAGTTGAGGAAAAGGGATAAAATGCGAGGCTTTGCCGAGCATTTTATCCCTTTTCTTCAACGAGTTTAATAAATTCAATAATACATGAGCACGAATGCAAGATTCTATTTATCATATGACATTTAAAAGGCATTTTATTCATGTTTGTTTACAAAAATGTCAATATTCCGCCGTTAGTAAAAGCGACGTCGTTAAGGACGCCGTACATGTAACGTTACGGGACGTATCTAGCTAATTTGCATATTTAATCCACTAGTGGATTATCGAAAATAATACATGGCGTTATTACACTCTCAGACGCGACGTCATATGATAAATACGAAATATTGCTACAGAAAAGGATCAAGGATCATTACTGTTTTAGTTATTCCCTTATTGTACTGCTGTTGTCCATAAGACTTTGTTCTTCCTTTCTATATTTTGAACATTAACTTGCGGGGGAGTGGGGGCATATGATAAGCAGTGCTTATTCATTTTAGCTCGCCTGGACGAAGACAGGGCTATTGCACTACCCCCGGCGCCGCCGTTGGCGTTGGAATCGACGTCAGTGTCCACATTTACGTTAAAGTTTTAAGAGTTCATAATTTCCAAATCGTCCATGGATTCGGTTCATATTTGGTACGATGATAGATATAGGTCCATAGTTTTATTCAGCAATAACACCGCCTATGCTTATGACCTCAAGTTCAAGGTCACGGACTTGAAAAGTTTAGGTTTAAGTTTTTTAAAGAGCTCATATTTCCCAAACCAGATGATGGGTTTTGTTCATATTTGGTATGATTATAGATATAGGTCAAAAGCTTTATTCAGCACTGCCCTTGTCCACACCCATGACCTCAAGGTCAAGTTCACAAACATAGATATGTTATGATAAGATTTTAAGAGCTCATATTTTCCAAACCGAATGATGAATTTGATTTATATTTTGAATAAACTTAGTACAACTCGATCTGCACCCTTGGCCCAATTTCATTCAAACTTAATAGCATCACGTGAACAAGTCCGTGAAAAGAAGACCCCTACACCCCACTTTATATAGAGAAAACTGGGGTTTACGGGGGTATACACTATTTTTCTTATTTTTGCTCCAAGACATAGGTTGTGGGTACTCGTTAGAACCGCCTCAATGAGGCGGTTCTAACGAGCACCCACAATCTATGTTTGCAGTATTTATAAGAAAAATATCACATATTTTCATCAGAAAAATTGTCTTTTTAAGATGTGAAAACATGCACTATGTCGCACGGGTGTGTTATCGTAATGGGAATGTTGCTTAAGTAACCCTCAAACAAAGTAGCTGAAACGGTTTTGCTCCAATAAGCAAGATGGCCACCAGAGCTAAAATAGAAAACTGTCAAACATTTGCTTTAAATGCAAGCTCCTCCTAAACCCTTGGCGGGGCAATGTAATTCAAACTGCACATGAATCTTGCCTAGGTGGCTCCCTACCCATATAGCTCAAATCGTTCCGTTCAGATAAGGACGATGACAGCCAGAGCTAAAGAAACGCGTTCCTCCGATGAGCAGAAGAGCTGCCAGAGCTAAAAATAGAAAATGTCAACGGTTTGCTCCTCCCATTCAAGCGTGTCGAAATTATTCTAATTTTTGGTGGAATTTTCAAAATATGAATTCTACCTTTTGGTAAACCACGTAGACGTCTATATATATATTTTGTAACCCGACGCATACATCGGCCAATATAAAAATTAAAAGACAAGTGCAGTCACGTCTCACTACGTCTTGAAAGGTCGGCGTGCTATCGCAAATGATCCTAGCAGGCACACGTCGCTAGGGCAACGTCGGTGCAACGTCACGACCTTGCAACGTTGCACCGACGTAGATGTGACTTTGCACAAACGTATTGACGTTGCACCGGCGTTAATATGACGTCACAATTACGTTATGTGCCTGCTGGGATATGATGATCCTTCTAATACTGGCATTTGTCCGATGAAAATTTTATATTTTTCTTATTTATACACCCAAAGTAGATTGTTGTTTGAGCAGAAATAAGAAAAGGCAAAAACTCCAGCTCTCTCTATACAAGGGTGTTCATTTCGCGAACTTGATGACTGCAGACGTATGACGTAATTGTGACGTCACATCAACGTCGGTGTAACGTCATGGCGTTTTAGCAACGTCACATCAACGTCGTGACGTTTCACCGACGTTGATTTGACGTTGCCGTAGCGACGTGTGTCTGCTGGGATGACTGTGCCTTATGAAAATGAAAAAAAATATATATATATATCATGGAAGGACAGTGACCTATATATAATATGGGATGGACAAGTACTGGATACAGTATCCTGACCCCATCCCATCCCACCCCGACAAAATACCCCGGACCCCCCCCCCCCCCCCCCCCCGACAAAATACCTCCGGATCCCCCACCCCCACCACCACCACCACCATTAAAACTTGCTGTACGGAAGGTCCGACAAAATCCCATCGGACATAATTCCTCTCGGACAAAATTCCTCTCGCTCTAAATTAGACTGAATCTATCTATCTATCTATCTATCTATCTATCTATCTATCTATCTATCTATCTATCTATCTATCTATCTATCTATCTATATCTATCTATCTATCTATCTATCTATCTATCTATCTATATATACGTCTAAACCTCCGTAGAGGACATCAACTATGTAGGATTCCTTAAATATTGTCCTGGACCCAGCAACTGACTACAGAATTAATTTGTTGATTTTTTAATATTCTGACTGTTTTACACATTTTTAATCATTTTTATGATGTAAATTAAATATGATGATCATAATTGGTCATGCATTATTAATAAAATTAAGTCTGCTCAATGACTTTAATCTCTTGACATGTCTAAAGAACTATGTTTCATTTTGTTACTAGGCCTTTTAATCACATTGATATATAATATAGATTGGTTTTCAAAATTCAGTGTATAATAGTGTGCGTGTGGAAGTGGATATGGGGTTTTGTCCACCTTTATAAACAGCAAAGTTGGGGATTTTGTCGGGAGGGATTTTGTCCACGCGGGTTTTTGTCCGCCTTTAAAATCATACAAATATCAGAAACCTATTGTTACTGTTTGATCAACCCTCATTCACGTCAGCAGTTTCATCATCAAGGCTAATTAACTAAAATGTCACAGGTCATTTACAAGTTTTGGCGAAAAAAAGTCTTTGATTGGTTATTACCAAATCTTTAACCTAATTGGCATTAAAAACAAATATCGTTATAGTTCCATTGTCCGCTTGCTCTACTGTTCCGTTACGGTTAAAAGATTTCTGTGCCCAAAGACCTAGTCAATAGTGGGTTGTTGCTATAAATAGTTGTTTACTTCAAATAGCAAAATCGCTCGTACATATTTTTCCATGAATTCGTACGAGTTAGTACGGGCGTTTTGATTGGCTGTCAATCTTGACCCAGTTCTTTCACTTTATTACATTGTCTTCAATTATTAGAATTATTTTATAAATCGAGTCTCACTGATGCAAAGTTGACAATAATGCTGCGGCCCAAACTGATTTTGAAGCGCCCAACTGTAAAGTATTCTGTGTTGAATGAAAATCATGCATCCAATCAAAATGATTTTTACATAACATAATAATTAGGTCAGACTTGAGAAAAAAAGTGTGTCAGTCTGTCATTCAGAGTTCACCAATGTGTAGGCGAACTTGTGGACAAAACGAGACCGGATTTTAATTATTTTCTGAGTTATTGTCTTATTATTAAGGAGTAAAATTAAAGTTTCAGGTAGAAAGGGTGACTTTTAACTTATACATTCCAGAATCCATTATTACTGACGTGGAAATATTGATAAATTTATTTATATCGGCCAATAAACAATTAGTCGCACCGGTTCGTAACAAGTAAACAAGTTGTTTTTGATGTTACGGTTACGAGGTTACGTGATATAATTGGGTTGTTACTGGATATTTTGATAAATCAAACATATGTTTAATGATTAACATTCATATATTTTACAAATATTACCGTTTTTCACAGAAAATAACGCTTTAATTGGCTGACCTAGGGTCCCATATGACACAACAATCAAGGTCAATCCGTACGAGGTGCCAGAGGGGAATTCAGTAAGAGGAGAGAACGCATTCTTTGAATAGACTATGTCAGTTATGGGAAAGGAAGCAAGTTTAGATGGCTTAGGTAAGATATATACATCTTTCATCCTTAGTTTGGTTTAGCTTCGTGGAGGAAGTAAAGTGATTTAGTCAATAATAGTCCTGATTTGGGCTCCATCAGGGCTCATAGGGACCAGTATCAGAGTCTGTAGGGTCCATGTATATATTAAAATATTTACTAACCTATAGACTCTTAAAAAGGGTTTGATACTGTGGAAGGGATGTGTTTTGGTTTCCCTTTCAACCATGTGAAATAGTGGAGCATAGGCTGGGCCATTGACAACGAATCATATATCCTACTTTGTACATGTAGGAACCTGTGTTACCGTGATGACTGATCAGACACTGCTTCTTTGCCTCATTCCCTTTATAAAGATGTAATGGTTAAACCGATTTACAGACTGACTGAGGGCAATGAAAATAACGGACCGACAAGTACTTGAAAGTGTTGCTCAATAGACACAAGCTTATTTTCGACCCCCGCCCATAGGGGCTTGAAGAAATATATGGGCTGCATGATGCTTCCACCCAGAGCTGAATCCAGCCCGCACACTAGTACTGGTAAACTGCTTAGAGGAGCTAAGCCTGTCCAGGAACCGCGGTGCGAGGCGCACCGTCCATGCTAATTAACCCTATTGGTTTCATTGGGTGACAGGGCTTGAGAAGTCATTTCATCTCAATGTCGGGTAAACGTCCCACAAAATTGGAAGCAACGTCTCCAAAATGACCTTTACAGTGTTGACTGGGACGTTAAACCTCAAATCGAACAAACAAACACAAGCTTATTTGCCCATGATTTGTTTCTCTTGCCTAGCCTGTGGGTCAGTTTCTCCATGTGTCATTTCACCCCAGTCGTTTTGCCCATATTTTTATTATGCCCCCGCCATTCGAAGAATGGTGGAAAGGGCATATAGCGTTGCCCCTGTCCGTCCGTTCGTCCGTGTGTCTGTCCGTCCGTCCGTGCGTGCGTCCGAAACTTAAACGCAGTCAATAACTTCCTAATTTCTTGATGGATTTTAAAATTACTCGGCAGAAATGTTAACCATCATGAGACGACATGTCACGTGCAAAACCCAGGTCCGTACCTCCAAGGTCAAGGTCATACTTAGAGGTCAAAGGTCAAAAAAAGGGTCCGAAACTTAAACACAGTCAATAACTTTCTTATTTCTGGATGGATTTTGAAATTACTTTGAAGAAATGTTAACCATCATGAGTCGATGTGTCACATGCAAAACCCAGGTCCGTACCTCCAAGGTCAAGGTCATACTTGGAGGTCAAAGGTAAAAAAAAAAGGTCCGAAACTTAAACGCAGTCAATAACTTTCTTATTTCTGGATGGATTTTGAAATTACTTTGTAGAAATGTTAACCATCATGAGTCGATGTGTCACATGCAAAATCCAGGTCGGTACCTCCAAGGTCAAGGTCATACTTGGAGGTCAAAGGTAAAAAAAAAGGGTTCGAAACTTAAACCCAGCCAATAACTTACTTATTTTTGGATGGATTTTGAAATTATTTTGAAGAAATGTTAACCATCATGAGACAATGTGTCACGTGCAAACCCAGATCCGTACCTCCAAGGTCATACTTGGAGGTCAAATGGCATAAAAAGGGTCCAAAACTTAAAACACTGTCAATAACTTTCTATGGATGAATATGAACATAGACATATTTTCGGGCGGGGGCATCCGTGTCCTCTGGACGCATTTCTAGTTCAGGTCTAATGGCTTCAGGTCCGGGCTTCAGGTAAGGCATGTTTTGTTTGTAAAGGAGTCGGGGTTGTATGGAGACAATGTGCGTTTGGAGGCATATATTGTTTGTTTGTTTCAATTGAGGTTTTATCAACACTATTTATGTCATTTTGGAGGCATTGCTTCCAATTTTGTGGAACTTTTACCCGACACTGAGATGAAATGACAATTTATGACATCTCAATCCCTAACTTTGCCTAGGCAGACTTAGACCCTCTTAGTGGTTTGCGGTCGGTTTCAGCTCTGCATGGAGGCATCATGCAGCCCAGTCTATTTCTCCAAGCCCTGATGAGTGGGGCCGTAGAGACATGTATATTATTGAATGTATTCTTCTTATTATACCCCCGACATACAAAGTATGTCAGGGGGTATATAGTTTTCGTCTTTCCGTCCGTTCGTTGGTTCGTTCGTTCGTTAGTTAGTTCATTCGTTCGTTCGTTCGTACTTCCGTCTGTCCCGCCGTTCGTCAACCTTTACGTCAAAGTTTTGTGTTAAACCTTTTTGATTGTTCATATCTCTGTAACCACATGTTAGATTCTCTTCATATTTGGTAAAGGATATCTCTATAGCATAACCTGTCATATGGAATATCTAAGCCCCTGGGTCAAGCCCCTGGGTGGGCTGCCCGTCCGTTTGTCAACTTTTACGTCAAAGTTTTGTGTTAAACCTTTTTTGATTTCTCATATCTCTGTCACCACATGTTGGATTCTTTTCATATTTGGAACAGGATATCTGTATAGCATTACCTTTCATATAGAATATCTAAGCCCCTGGGTCAAGCCCCTGGGTGGGCTGTCCGTCCGTTTGTCAACTTTTACGTCAAAGTTTTGTGTTAAACCTTTTTGATTGCTCATATCTCTGTCATAACATGTTGGATTCTCTTCATATTTGGAACAGGATATCTCTATAGCATTACCTTTCATATAGAATATCTAAGCCCCTGGATCAAGCCCCTGGGTGGGCTGTCCGTCTGTTTGTCAACTTTTACGTCAAAGTTTTGTGTTAAACTTTTTTGATTGCTCATAACTCTTGTCACAACATGTTGGATTCTCTTCATATTTGGGACAGGATATCTCTATAGCATTACCTTTCATTTGGAATATCTAAGCTTGCAGGTCAAGCCCCTGGGTGGGCTGTCCACCCGTCAGTCCGTTCATCAACATTTACGTCAATGTTTTGTGTTACGGTAAACCTTTTTGATTGCTCACATCTCTGTAACTACATGTTAGATTCTCTTCATATTTGGTGAAGGATATCTCTATAGCATAACCTTTCATATGGAATATCTAAGCCCCTGGGTGGGCTGTCTGTCCGTTTGTCAACTTTTACGTCAAAGTTTTGTGTTAAACCTTTTTCATTGCTTATATCTCTGTAACCTCATGTTAGATTCTCTTCATATTTGGGACAGAATATAGCTATAGTTTAAACTTTCATATGGAATATCTAAGCTCCTGGGTCAAGTCCCTGGGTGGGGCTAGGGATCAATAATTAGGACTTACACATTTTGATTACGTCCAAGTTTTGTGTTAACTGTTTTGGTTTAAACAATATTTATTTGAATAAATTCACATGTATACATCACATGATAGTATATGGTACAGGATTTGATAACTGTTTTCATTATACTCCTTGCATACAAAGCATACCAAAGGTTATAGTTTTTGTCTTTCCATTTATTCATTATTAGTTAGTTTATTCTTTCTTTATGCTGTGACCCTTGTCAGATTTGTCAGCTTATATTATTGGTCCTTGTGATCTTAGAAACTACAGCGACCAGAACTGTTAAATTTTGCATAATATTTTCTCTTGAAATGCAGACAATAATAAATGCAAGTAATAATAAAAAATGCATTGCTTTATTATGTCATTATACAGCTACTTTAATTCAGCAAATGTTCTATGACAGCCTATTCTATGTATGTTGTTTCTAGGTAAAATTGTTCCAAATTGCAACAAACTTTGAATTTTTATTATTCAGCAAAGACAAGCAGTTCCATCTTTGCATATGATAAATTATACTATATTTGTTGAAATGCAATAGTTATTCTCAGTGGACTAAATGGAAAGTTTATATGGAAAGGTTCAATGCTACAAACAAATTTTCATTTCCACTAAATGGGGATGGCACTGGTCGGGGGTATACGTGCCCCACTGGGCACTTTCTCTAGTTGTTATTGTACCCCCGGCATATGAAGTATGTCAGGGGGTATATAGTTTTCGTCCTTTCATTCGTACTTCTGTCTGTCCCGCCGTTTTGCTTTAAACCTTTTCTCATATCTCTGTAACCACATGTTAGATTCTCTTCATATTTGGTAAAGGATATCTCTATAGCATTACCTTTCGTATGGAATATCTAAGCCCCTGGGTCAAGCCCCTGGATGGTCTGTCCGTCCGTTTGTCAACTTTTATGTCAAAGTTTTGTGTTAAACCTTTTTGATTGCTCATATCTCTGTCACCACATCTTGGATTCTCTTCATATTTGCTACAGGATATCTCTATAACATTACCTTTCATTTGGAATATCTAAGCTCGCGGGTCAAGCCCCTGGGTGGGCTGTCCCCCTGTCCGTCCATCAGTTCATCAACATTTACGTCAATGTTTTGTGTTAAACCTTTTTGATTGCTCATATCTCTGCAACTACATGTTAGATTCTCTTAATGTCTCTATAGCATTACCATTCATATAGAATATCTAAGTCCCTGAGTCAAGCCCACCCGTTTGTCCACTTTGACATCAAACTTTTGTGTTAAACCTTTTTGATTGCTCATATCTCTGTAACCACATGTTAGATTCTCTTCATATTTGGTAAAGGATATCTCTATAGCATTACCTTTCATATGGAATATCTAAGCCCCTGGGTCAAGGCCCTGGGTGGGCTGTCTGTCCATTTGTCAACTTTTACATCAAAGTTTTGTGTTAAACCTTTTTGATTGCTCATATCTCTGTAACCTCAGGCTAGATTCTCTTCATATTTGGTACAGAATATAGCTATAGTATTAACTTTCATATGGAATATCTAAGCATCTGGGTCAAGCCCCTGGGTGGGGCTAGGGATCAATAATTAAGAATTACATGTAGGCATTTTGATTAAGTCCAAGTTTTGTGTTAACTGTCTTCACTATACTCCTTGTTGTTGAAATCCAATATTTATTCTCAGTGGACTAAATGGAATGTTTATATGGAAAGGTTCAATGCTACAGACAAATTGCCATTTCCACTAAAAGGGGATAGCACTGGTCGGGGGTATACATGTCCCACTACTGGGCAAAATGTGGTGAAATCGAAAGTAGAAAGTCAGCAAACACAGGTGAATTTGCTCTGATTATCCAATGACAAGCTTCCAATGAGCAATTATTGTTGCAGTCAGATACAGCGATACCACATATGCTCCCAAGACGTACTTTTAAAAATCTACACGTTTTCCCTACAATGTTCAGGCCATTTTTGCATCAGAGGTAAATTTGAACATGAAGTGGTCAATTTGACTAATGGAGATTATAATGGATTTTGAATGAAAATCATGCAATATGATTCTTTTGTCGTTTTGGGGTTAAGTTTAGTATAAAGTAATTGGATCCGTTTTCTGGAAAGAGTGACAGCCAAATTCAGGTTGCCAATGTACTCAAACTTCAATTCTCTTTACAAATTGCCTTTTCGGAAACAGTTGATCAGAAGCACACCAGGCGCACATTACCGCATGATAATCTTAATCTTTTTTAACTTTCTTCAGAGATTCGTCACTATGGGTGAAACATGGGTCCATAATTTTACTCCAGAGGCCAAACAACAATCGAAACAATGGAAGCACCCTGGCTCACGCCGCCGAAGAAGGCAAAGACTGTTCCATCAGCTGGGAAGGTTATGGTCAAAGAGTGAAATGCTGTAGTGTGTTGTCGTCTGGTGTCAGATAGAGCATTTTTTGTATAACTGGATACCGGTATATCCTCATCTTGATCTAAATTTAAATTTTTCACGAAATTTTTGCTTCAAACTCCACTCTGTAGAATTCATATGACAGATTGTGAACAGGAGCACTGTCCTAATGGAACAACACACCTTTAGTTTGCATTCTGCGGCGCTTAAGTTTAATATTTTCCCGTAACTGCGCCAGAAGTGAAGCATAATATGTGCCATTGATTTTTGGAGATAATCTATCAGCTGAATACCATCTGCGTCCCTGAAAACCGAGGCCAGAAGCTTTCCAGCTGATGGTACAGTCTTTTTCTTCTTTGGCGGGGTGAGCCAGTGTGCTTCCATTGTTTTGATTGTTGTTTGGCCTCTGGAGTATAATGATGGACCCATGTTTCACCCAAAGTGGCGAATCGCTAAAAAGTTAAAAAAGATTAAGTTTAGCAAGCGATAATGTGCGCCTGGTGTGCTTCTGATCAACTGTTTCCAAAGAGGCTATTTGTTAAGAGAATGTGAAGTTTGAGTACACTGGCGGTCACTCTTTCCAGAAACAGACCCAATCACTTTATACTAAACATAACCCCAAAACGACATAAAGAACCATATTTCATGATTTGCATTCAAAAATCATTTTCCATTATAATCTCCATTACCGGTAGTCAAATTGACCACCTCATTTTCAAATTGACATCCGATGCAAAAATGGCCTGAACATTGTAGGGAAAACATGTAGATTTATAAAAGTATGTCTTGGAAGCAGGCATGGTAGAACCGTATCTGACTGCAACAATAATTGCTCACTGGAAGCTTGTCATTGGACAATCAGAGCAAATTCACCTGTGTTTGCTGACTTTCTACTTTCGATTTCACCACTGAGCGTGCGGGACAAAAATGATTGTGATGGAATGACTGAAAACCTTTCAATAACACTCAATGGTATGAACACCCAGGTGCAAAAAACTGATAGAATAACATTCTCCGATTTTTTAGATATGCTTTAGATCAAGAATACTCTTACCTGCGACCTTCCTGCAACCCACGAATACCAATAACAAGAAACGTTCAAATTGACCTCCGGATATAAGTCAAATTGTTTTCAATTGACCACGGGCGGAGGTCAATTTAAATGTTTACTGCCCTTGATTATGGAAAGGGTCGTAAAACCAAACCCTCAAAATGAGCAGCCTCACAGTTGGTAAGGCAAGAAGTCAGGATTTCCTTAATCAGATCTTAACCCTTGACCTGCTGAATATTTGAATATGCCACACCCACCACTGATTATCAACCAATCAGATTTCATGATGCATATAATTGCAACAAATTCATAAACTGAATGACAAACAATGAAGATCCTGATCAGATGGCTTCTTCAGAAGCCATCTGATCTGGATCTACATTGTTTGAAAGCTAAGACATATCCAGGTTCAGCAGGACAAGGGTTAATTTCATTTTTTTTTACGTTTATGAGTATTTCATAATACATGCTCATCAAGATTGCAGAATTGAACAGGAAAGACATTTTATAACCTTGAGGCCTTGGTCATGTGGAAGGCCTGCTCCATGTGTGTATATTTGTTATCATTGTTAATCTATAGAGGCCAGACGCTGAGTACTTGATGGCCTTTTTATATGTTTACTGTCTGTTTATTTATCCTTGAAATGAGGCTGTTGCTATCTGGCTCCTATCTGCTTACAATGTTATCATGTACATGCTTCAGCCCCCACCCATCGGGGCCCTTCAGCCCCCACCCATCGGGGCTTGAAGAAATAGATAGGCTGCATGATGCTTCCACGCAGATCTGAAACCGACCCGTACACAAGTACTGGTAAACAGCAAAGAGGATCTAAGCCTGCCCAGGCAATGCGGTGTGAGTTGGACCGTCCATGCTTAAAACCATATTGGTTTCATTGGGCGACAGGGCTTGACATGTCATTTCAACTCAATGTCGGGTAAAAGTCCCACAAAATTGGAAGCAACATCTCCAAGATGACCTTTACAGTGTTGACGGGGACGTTAATCAAATCAAACAAACAAATCATGCACATGCAAATATCTCCTGTTTTGCAGAAAAAAATAGAGTATTCTGTATTTTGTAATATATTCTATATTCTATTCCTCTGGCCTCGGTAGCCTAGTGACCAGGAAGTCACAGATTCAATGCCTGCTGGAGTCAGCATTGTTCTTTCACAGAGGTTGATCATGAAATCTTTTTTATGGTCATTCTCACCATTCCGCTGATACAAGAGTTTTTCTGGAAGAAGAATGTGCACTATTCTGTTTAACCCTTATCTTGCTGAATATTCATTTAAGCCACACCCATTTCTCTCTATCATCCAATCAAATTACTTGATGTAATTTATTGCTACAAATTCATAAACTGAATGCCAAACAGTGTAGATCCTGATCAGATGGCTTCTTCAGAAGCCATCTGATCTGGATCTACACTGTTTGCAAAGATAGGGGTTGTCATGAACAGCAAGATAAGGGTTAACTGTATTAGTCTGCCCAGGAAGTGTGGTTAGGTAGACCGACCGACTCAATGTGACCTACGGCCCCCGTCCATAGGGGCTTGAAGAAATATTTGGGCTGCGTGATACTTCCACGCAGAGCTGAATCGGACCTGCACATTAGTACTGGTAAAGCGCTTAGAGGATCTAAGCCTGTCGAGGAACCGCGGTGGGAGGCGGACCATCCATGCTTATAAACCCTATTGGTTTCATTGGGCGACAGGGCTTGAGATGTCATTTCATCTCAATGTCGGGTAAAAGTCCCACAAAATTGGAAGCAACGTCTCCAAATTGACCTTTACAGTGTTGACGGGGACGTTAAACCTCAAATCAAACCAACAAACAAAAGAATGTGACCTAATGTTAACTCAGGGCTGTGAATGAGTGAGTGTTCGAGTTTTACATCCCACCAACAGCTAAGGTCATAAGATGCGACCTCGCTTTAAAGACTCATCAGAAAGTCTGCAGAAGCCCGGGATCAATCCTGCGGCCCCTGGTTTACAAGGCAAGTAGCCTAACCACTACACCACGTAGGCTTCTATCAGGCCTGTGAAACTCCAAAACTATGTTTGCATACACATTACAATAATTTAGAACCACCTCACATAGGCGGTTGTAATGAATACCTCAACATTAGGTTTTTATGGAGAATTAAAAATATGTTTTTATGGAGAACTAAAAATATAGCCTTCATTTAAATGTATCTTGCTTCTATGAGTGAAAATCATGATTATATACATTGCCTATATAGGCTACTTGCCTTGGATGGCGATATGCCTTGGATGAAGATAAACCAGGGGTTGTGGGTTCGATCCCGGGCTTCTCCAGACTTTCGGATGCATGTTTAAACCGAGGTCCCGTCTCCGTATGACCTTAGTTGTTGGTGGGGCGTAAAACTCAAACACACATTGCTTACAGTGTGTTTGTGTTTCTCACACAACTTACCTGAACATGTAGGTCAAAAGGAGATGGGGACCTCAATTTAACCCATTTTGTAACGGAAACTCCAAAACGGGTAGTTGACAAACACTGCAGGCCCAGATCAGATACCGCAGAACGCGGCGTCTGATCAGGGCCTTCACTGTTTGCAAAAAGTTCAGCTATTTTCCAAATAAATTTTAAAGAAAACAAAACCTGACACCCCTAAATCTCAAAATGGATTCCATTTCATGATTTGGTACAAAAAGGGTTAAAGCTCCTCTGAAAGGCTGGAGAAACTGGAATTGACTCCACAACTCCTGGTTTATTAGGTGAGTAGCTTAACCACTACACCACAGAGGCAGCCCCCATCTATCAGGGTTTGGAAAAATAGATTGGGCTGCAGGGTGCTCCCACGAAGAGCTGAAACTGACAGCACATGATCACTGAGTTCCGTTTAGAAGGACTAAGCCTGCTCATTCAGGCAAAAGGGTGTGAGACAGACTGTCCATTGCATGTAAGCCCTATTTCCATTGGTAATAATTGGTTTCATTGGGCAGCAGGGCTTGACATGTCATTTCATCTCAATGTCTGGCAAAACAAAGTCCCACAAAATTGAAGCAGCACCTCCAAAATGACCTGAATAGTGTTGACAGGGATGTTAAACCCCAATTCAAACACTGATGGACATTGTTGATTCACTACCTGTACATGTACATGGACTTGTAGCACAGTTTTAGCTTTGGGCCTCACCAACAGTGTTATAGGTTATGCCATCTAGCATGCATAGGAACAGTACCATATTTTCCAAGGGCCCCTGCCCATCGGTGCTTGGAGAAATAGATTGGGCTGCATGATGCATCCATGCAGCGAGCTCAAACCGACTGCACATGAGTACTGGTAAACTGTTTAGAGGATCTAAGCCTGCTTAGGCAAAGTGGTGCAAGTTGGACGGTCCCTACAATTATCAACCATTTTGGTTTGTTTGGGCGACATTTGATCTCTATGTCGGATAAACGTCCCACAAAATCTGGAAGCAACATCTCCTAAATGACCTAAATGTAAATACATGTAGTGTTGACGGGGATGTACAACCTTAATTCAAACAAAACCATATTTTCTGTGATCAGCGCACATACTCTTAGTTATTACGAAGTTCAGTAATTTAAAAATGTATTTCAGTTATCTACATGACATTTGTACATGTATATTTTATCCTTTTTGTACCAAATGGATCCGCCCCCACCCATCGGGGCTTGGAGAAATTGATGGGCTGCAAGAGGTGAAACCGACCGCACACAAGTACTGGTAAACTGCTTAGAGGACCTAGGTCTGACCAGGCAAAGTGGTGCGAGTCCATATCTGTGCATATTAACCCTATTGGTTTCATTTGGCGGCAGAGCTTGACATGTCATTTCATCTCAATGTCAGGTAAAAGTCCCACGAAATTGGAAGTTTCATCTCCAAAATGACCTAAGTAGTGTTGACTGGGACGTTAAACCTCAAATCAAATAGACAAACAAAATACCAGCCTCTGATAAACGCCCACTGAAAAAAAAAAGACCAAAACAACCAAACAAAAAAAAAAAAGATCTATACTTATGCTGAAAGTTTCAGAATTTGTTGCTTGATAGTCGAACAAACAAGTCCTTCTTTCTCTCGTGGTCCAAAAAGGGTCGGAAATTAAACAAGTCAAACAAAATGACTTCAGGTTTTACGTATTTGCCATGTTTGACATGGAATGAGAAAAACATTAATGATATTCGCTTTAGTGAAGAAAGAAGGGGAGGGGTGGGGGGGGGGTGTGGTGGGTAACTACTTTTCTATTCTAAGACACAACTATAATTGCATCCCCAGCCATTTTCTGAGAAACAAGATGGCGGCCACAAGAAAGAAACTGGGTGTTTTGGACCGTCACATGCGAGTTGTGCGGCAGCTGAGCTGGACCTGCACTGTTTGCCAGGGTACCCTTTTTGGGGTTTCTGGTACTAAAAAGGTTAAATGAGCAGACAAGTCACATGAAATGACAAGCCCTTTTCCCCTGAAAAAAATAAAAATCTGCTCTACAGCAATCTCTCTCAACAATGCTTGGAGTGTTAAAATACTAAGCTGAAGAAAATATTTCCTGGACTTTTCCTCATAAACTCATAAACATGTCTATTAAAGGTCAGAAACATGTATGGATGTGTCAGTGTGTGACTATTTTCATCAAGTCAGATCATCAGATAATATAGTTTATATTTTTTTAGTGTCAGTGTTTGATGGAATTCAGTTCTTGTACTAGAACTGTGTGTTGAGCAACAGATTTGTTTTTTTTTTTTTTTTATTTGAGGTTTAACGTCCCCTTCAACACTGAAAAGGTCATTTTGGGGACGTTGCTTCCAATTTTGTGGGACTTTTACCGACATTGAGATGAAATGACATCATAGCAACTGATAAGGTACATATTTTGTGATAACTGAAGGATAGTTTTCCTTATTTCTTCATATACGTGTAAACATATGTTGTGGGTATTAATTAGAAATGTGGGTATTAAATTAACCTTCTTGAAATGGGTCTAATAAATACCCACAACATGGTTTTATGGAGAATTGACAAAAACTATCCTTCAGTTATCACAAAATACGCACCTTATCTGTTGTTATGCTTTTTCTAGCTAAACAGGGCCTATACACATCCATGTTTAACCACTTGCCGGACAGCCCATATCATCTTGAAAATGGCTTGGAATTACAATTTTCCTTATCATTTTATACATGTACATTTTTTCAGGGCAAGTGAAATAAACATTCACTTGCCCAGCCAACATTTGGACTTGTCCCAGGCAGCTGGGCAATGGATTTGTCAGGCCCTGGCTAAACATCACTGAGAAGGAACCTACATGCAAATGCAGATCTCTTGGTCTGACCCTTAGACACTGCAGAAAATTCTGGAGCATTTTTTTTATTTTAATTGTAAGACATTTGACATTTTATGTGAATCATCTGTTCAGCAAATAGTTCACATGTACTTTCTCTATCTCTCGTTCTGTCTTTCTCTCTTTCTTTCTCGTGGAGATTGATCATGAAATCTTTTCTGCTGTCATTCTCTCCCTTCTGCTGATTCAAGAAGGTTGGTTGTCCATTTCTGGCAAAGGAATATGCACTTTACTCGTTAACCATTAGCTGACAACATAGTTATAAGCCTGCCTAGGAAAAGTGTGGATAGGTGAACTGACCGGCTCAAAAATGGCTTGAAAAGTGTTGAATGGGCCGTTTAACTCCAATACAAAAACAGAACATTACTGATAGTTTATCAACGAGCGTTGAGAGTTCAACGATCAATCGTGATAAGGCTATTCCCTGTTTTAGGGGAAGCAGGTTTCGGATTTCTTTTTTCACAGGATTTTGAAATTATAAATAAGTTTTTTGATAATGTCATAATGTAGAAGTCGTGGACAAGTGGTTAATATGATACAGCACGATCCTCAGTAAAACAATATCGCCCAATATAAAATCCCAACTGAAGGCGATTAACCTAAAACACAGACTAGTCCAAAATTTAAGTGCAGTCACGTCTCACTGCGTTTTGAAAGACTAAAGCATTGCATACAGTACACATGTAAATTGTAGTCTTCCACATATTGGCCAGTACATGTACATCGTTACAAGTGATTTAAATTTTACGTCATCAGTCGTAAGCTTATTGGATTGTGGTTTAAGGATTAATACCAGACTTGTTGACACCAACCACAGTTGTGGAAAACAGGCAACATTTCAACTGTTTTTTAATCGATTGATCTACGTGACTACCACTGATTTGTATAATGTTTATTTATAGAAAATATCCACGTAATTCTTATCCCTTTGAGGACAGAGTGTTGCATAAGGCCTAAAAAAATAGCTTTTGCTAACCCGACCGACCCTGCTTCAGATCCCCAACTCGACTATTTTTATCAACAAAAGAACAAAATAAAAATTAAAACAACGACCCTACCATTTTCAATTTTAGACCCATATTTCCATAGTATGCATTGTTTGCTTCGGCCTATCTGTCCCAATACTTAGGATTATTACGGTATAGATGCCAATTTTTTTTTTTCAACTCTCTGAAAGATGTTTAAGTCAGTGGAATGCCAAGGTGCTGCTAATGAGTGAGTACCAACAACATGTATTTTTATGCAGAAATAATAAAAAAAATGTGGATACCTCTCTTATCTGGTACTATGCTGAATTTAAGCAAACAAAAGTTTAAACCAAATCGGTTATACAATGTTTTCTGGTACAGTTAAGAAGGTTCTAACTCTTATCATGCTGTTCACGACGAGCCCTATCTTTGGAAACTGTGTAGGTCCAGATCAGATGGCTTCTGAAAAAGCCATCTGATCAGGATCTACACTGTTTGACATGAAGTTTATGGATTTGTAAGAATAAATTACATGAAGTAATCTGATTGGTTCAAAGTCAGAAATGGGTGTGGCTAAACTGAATATTCACCAAGATAAGGGCTAAGGAAAAAATCACTTGCTTCACTCTAGTTGCTAAAAACAAACCTATTATCATCTTAAATTTTGTCCTCCATGGGAGTGTCAGTATTGAGAAGTTCATAGATCTATGGAGTTATGAAGGTTCTGCAAAACAAAATCACATATGTATCACTCAAGGTGCTAAAAACAAACCTACCGTATTCGACCTATTTACCGCACATGCTCCTATAAGCGCACACACAAGCTTTTTCTGGAAAAAAATACACAAGCGCTAGCTCACTTTACAGTAACCTCCCAACAAATTCATATTGAGTTTTGCTGCATCTTTGACCCGGGGAAATCATATGTACATGTATATGTGGTGAACCCCTATGTATGCTGAAATTCAACTCTATAAAATAATCATATCGGAAGCTTTTTTTTTTCGTATTGTTTTTCGTATGAGTGTGCGCTTATTAGGTAGATTTTTCACCACAATATTTTCATACAATTTTGAAAAACCTAAGCGCACGGTGCGGTAAATAGGTCGAATACGGTAGATCTATTATCACGTTTGTCCTCCATGGAAAAGACATACACAGTGTGGCCATTGCTGAGGAAGAAATAAAGCTACTGACATATAGCAGTAGATAAGGTAGGTATTTGGTGAAAACAGAAGGATAATTCTCCTTATTTCTCCATATAAGGCCTAAAAAAACATTAGCACTGTTTCCGCTAACATGCCAAAAAAAAATTCATTACGAAAACTCGCCTATACAAATTCATTGTAAATTTTACTGCCGAAAAAACGAAAATTTTAAGATGAAAAATTGTGATATTTTTCATATTAAATCTCAAAATATAGAGTGAGGGTACTCGTTTGAACCGCCTCGATGAGGCGGTTCTAACGAGTACCCACAATCTATATTTTAGAGCAGAAATAAGAAAAATAATGCTTACCCCTGTAAACCCCAGTTTTACTATATAAAAGTGGGGTTCAAGGGGGTCAAAATTATATAGGTGTGTTTTCGTGATGAGGGTTGGTAGGTTGATTAAACTTTTTTTGTCAAATTTTTATTTGATAGAAAAGGAGCAAAAATCTTTAAAAAGGGCTTAATTCCAGCCATATTACCAGAAAAGATTCAAATAATGAGGTTTAGAGCATCAAGGAAGCAAATTTTAGGACAGGATACTAAGAGTTAGTAATAGTATTGCTTTTTTGACAGTTTTATGACAGTGTTGACGGGGACGTTAAACCTCAAATCAAACAAACAAAATCAAAAGTGCTAGAAAATATTAAGGTCAGTATGTAAGATAATCTTTTAATTTTTTTCTGGATAGCTATAAAAATTGCAGGGTTGGCACAAAAAATCAGGGTCAGTCGCATTTAGATATTTTTTTTAGGCCTAAACCTACATGTAAGTTATTGGTATTCGTTTGAACCACCTCTTTGAGGCAGTTCTAATGAATATGCACATTAAGAAAACACCCCTTAACAACTACACTGTAAATTTTACCACAGAAAAATGGAATTCTTCGGATGAAAAATTGTCACATTTTTCTTATTTCTGCTCAAAACATAGATTGTGGATGCTCATTAGAACCCGCCTCGAAGAATTTGACCCGCCTCGACGGGGTTCTATCAAGTACCCACAATCTATGTTTTTGAGCAAAAATAAGAAAAATAATGTATACCCCTGCAAACCCAAGTTTTACTATATATTAAATTGGGATTTAAGGGGGTCAAATTTATAAAGGCGTGTTTCCCTTATGCAACATAGGTTTAACCTTTACCCTGCTGTAGGCGACAAGCCCTATCTGTGCAAACAGTGAAGATCCAGATCAGATGGCTTCTGAAGAAGCCATCTGATCAGGATCTACACTGTTTGTCATTCAGATTGTGAATTTGAACGAACTCATTATATCATGTAATCTGATTGGCTGAAAATCAAAAAAAGGTGTGGCTAAGTTAAATATTCAGCAGGTTAAAGGTTAATGGAGAATTGGCAAATAATTAGCCTTCATGTATCACCAGATACCTTACCTGTTTCTATGTAATTTCCCGCCCCCGCCCATAGGGGCTTGAAGAAATATATGGGCTGCACGATGCTTCCACGCAGAGCTGAATCTGGCCCGCATACTAGGACTGGTAAACCGCTTAGAGGATCTAAGCCTGTCCAGGAACCGCGGTGCGAGGCGGACCGTCCATGCTAATCAACCCTATTGGTTTCATTGGGCGACAGGGCTTGAGATGTCATTTCATCTCAATGTCGGGTAAAAGTCCCACAAAATTGGAAGCAACGTCTCCAAAATGACCTTTACAGTGTTGACGGGGACGTTAAACCTCAAATCAAACAAACAAACAAATCTATGTAATTTCAGTTGCACAATGTACCCTGCCAACTCAAACACTAAATATATGAAATACGAGGTTATTAACAGAATGTTATCCTGGATAAATTATGGCATATTAGGTAGTACTCTCTATATGTAGTGTTCTTGTCCATTGTGTTTACTTACATCCATGTGCATATGCAGTTGGGTGCCCCCATCCATTGGGATTGGCTGCAAGGTGCTTCCATGCAGTGCTGAAATAAACTGCGCATGAGTACTGGTAAACCGCTTAGAGGTTCAAATCCTGCGCAGGCAAAGTGGTGTGAGCCAGACCGTCATGATGTATATTAACCCTATTGGTTTCATTGGGCAACAGGGTTTGGGATGTAAAATTTTCACCTCGTCCCACAAAATCGGAAGCAGCTCCAAAATGACCTAAATAGTATTGACAGGGATGTTAAAGCTCAATTCAGACAAAAAACCTACACACCTGTGTGAAATTAAAAGAGTCTTTCATGAGTATATAGTTGCAGGTATTTCAAAACTATCATAACTGAGGCTACATGTAAGCCGAGGTTCCCGTTGTCCCTGAAATCATGAGGGTTGGATACAATTAACATCATCAAAGCCATACAATTAACCCTTATCTTGCTGAATATTCATTTACACCACACCCATTTCTGTCTATCAACCAATCAAATTACATGATGTAATTTATTGCTACAAATTCATAAACTGAATGCCAAACAGTGCAGATCCTGATCAGATGGCTTCTGAAGAAGCCATCTAATCTGGATCTACACTGTTTGCAAAGATAGGGTTGTCATGAACAGCAAGACAAGGGTTAAATATTTCTAGTATTGCATACTTGCATACCTATATACCACAACTTTTTCTTTTCAATTTAATTTCAATATCTTTATGTTGTTGTTTTTAGAACACTTTTTTTTTATATCATAATCCAGGGATTTTCCTACTTTTAATAAGCAGGGTCCAGGGGCCGTTAGGTTTGGGAAAAACAGCTCGCTAATATTTAATGTTGGGAATTTAAATCAGCTGTAACTTTATCAATTTTGGTTCAATTTTCATGAAATTTTTATCAAAATGTAGCACAACATCAGAAATCGGGAAATTTGTTGTAAATTTTGGGAATATCTGTCTAAATTGGGAAAAAGTAGGGGCCGATTACCGGCCCCGAATTTGCACTAGGAAAATCCCTGTAATCGCATATGAGAATGTTTTTGTTTGATTTGAGGTTTAACATCCCCGTCACCACTGTTTAGGTCATTTTGGAGGCTTTGCTTCCAATTTTGTGGGACTTTAACCCAACATTTAGATGAAATGACAAAAGCCCTGTCGCTCAAAGAAACTAATAGGATTTATAAGCTTGGACGTTATACTCCTAATGCTTTGCCCAGGCAGGCTAAGATCCTCTAAGCTGTTTACCTGTACTTATGTGCAGTTGGTTTCATCTCTGCGTGGAGGCATCATGCAGCCCATTTATTTCTTCAAGCCCCGATGGGCGGGGGCCTATGCATCTGAGAATGTAAAAATGCCAGTGTGTTATATTAAATTTGGTAATCCACTATTGGATTAAATATGTAAAAAAATTAGGTAGATATGCCCTTCAGTGATAAATGTAAGACGTCCATAACTAATGGTGGTATATCGACGTTTTTGTAAAATAAAATCATGAATACAATATGTTTAGATGTTATATGATAAATAGAATCTTGCATCAATGCTTATAGGCTATCATGTGTTATTAAATTAATTAAACTTATTGAGGAAAAGGCATAAAATGTTTGGCACAGCCTCGCATTTTATGTCTTTTCTTCTTCATTGATATACCGGCCCTGATAGCTCAGTTGGTAGAGTGTCCGCTCCGGGGAACGGGAGGTCACGGGTTCGATCCCGGGCCGCGACATAACAAAGTCGTTAAAAATGGTACTAGCTCTCCTCGCTTGGCACTCAGATTAACGGGGTAGAGCTAGGACTGGTCAACCCAGTGTCAGGATAATGTGACTGGGTGTGGTATCATGTAATGTGTCTGGGACATGATACTTCAGTGAGGCAGCACCATAAAAGTGAGCATTGAGCTCCCTGTCGCAACCAGACACTGTCGTGATATGACTGAAAAATTATTGAAAGCGACGTTAAACCCGAATTCACACACCCACTTTTCATTAATACATGAATACTCCTGTAATTAAGATCACCTATTGAATATATATTTCTTGTTATGTTAAATTGCCAAAGCAAAATATTTCATATGGTTGAAAATTTTATGGGCCATTAATTTTGTGGAAAAAAGAATGGCCTCCTGATGAATCCTTCATACCTTAACCCATTTTTTACAGGAAACCCCAAAACGGGTAACCTGGCAAACAGTGCAGGCCCAAATCAGAAGCCGCAGAATGCGGAGTCTGATCAGGGCCTGTACTGTTTACTAAACGTTCAGCCATTTTCCAAATCAATTTTGAAGAAAACACAGCCTGACACCTGACACCCCTAAATTTTGAAATAGACTCCTGCTATATATAAGGAGGAAGATTCCATTTAGTACAAAAAGGGTTAAGCTTTATGTTTGGATGGCTTTTGGAAGGGGCTCCAAATAAGGAGGAGTAACAAAGATTGCTGAATATTCATTTAAGCCACACCCATTTCTGTCTATCAGCCAATCAAATTACTTGATGTAATTTATTGCTACAAATACATTAAGTGAATGCCAAATAGTGTAGATCCTGATCAGATGGCTTCTTCAGAAGCCATCTGATCTGGATCTACACTGTTTGCAAAGATTGGAGTTGTTGTAATCACAGCAAGATAAGGGTTAACGCTTAAATTACACCCTTTTCTGACTTTGAACTAAATTGATTACTTGATGTCATTTATTCCTACAAATTCACAATCCAAATTTTAGTGTAGATCCTGATCTGCACTGTTTGAGTGTTAACTCTTATCCTGTTGTTCATGACAACCCCTGTCTTTGGAAACAGTGTAGATCCAGATCACTGTTTGACATTAAGTTTATGGCTTTGTAAGAATACATTACATCAAGTAATCTGATTGGTTCAAAGTCAGAAATGGGTGTTGTTAAAATGAATATTCAGCAAGAGAAGGGAAACAGCCTCCTCATTCCGTTCAAACCGTTGGTTGATTTTGTTTCATTTGTTTGAAATGAGGTTTAACGTCCCCGTCAACAATATTAAGGTCATTTTGGAAACGTTGCTTCCAATTTTGTGGGACTTTTACCCGACATTGAGTGTCCCCTGCCCATCAGGGCTTGAAGAAATATATGGGCTGCATGATGCTTCCACGCAGAGCTGAAACCGACCCGCACACGAGTACTGGTAAACCGCTTAGAGGATCTAAGCCTGCCCAGGCAAAGCGTAGCGAGTCGGCCCGCCCATGCTAATAAACCCTATTGGTTTAATTGGGCGACAGGGCTTGAGAAGTCATTTCATCTCAATGTCGGGTAAAAGTCCCACAAAATTGGAAGTAACGTCTCCAAAATGACCTTTACAGTGTTGACAGGGACGTTAAACATCAAATCAAACAAACAAACAAACCCGACATTGAGATGAAATGGCATCTCAACACCTAACATGAATCTGGAGCTGTTGACTTTTCCTTTAATCCATTGTATGTGGGAAACCCCTAAAGGGGTACCTTGGCAAGCAATGCAGGCCCTGATCAGATGCCGCAAAATGCAGGGTCTGATCAGGGCCTGCACTATTTGCTGACGGAATTTTCTGTCAAAAATAGAAAAAAAATGAAAAAAAAAAAAAAAATAGGCCTGCCACCCCTTATATGACAAATGGACTTGTCCAACATATAGTGATGGAAGAGTCCACTAGTATACAGTGGGTTAATAGAGTGTTTTAGTTTAACGTCCCACCAACAGCTAAGGTCATACGGAGACGGGACCTCCATTTAAAGACTCATCCGAAAGTCTGGAGAAGCCGGGGATCGATCCTGCGATTCCTGGTTTACAAGGCGAGTAACGTAACCACTGCACCAGGGAGGCTTCTAAATACAGTGGGTTAATGATCACAATTTTCTGTTAATATTTTTTCAGAATTTGATGGTGAAACTGTCCTGTGTCGAGTGTGCGGTGACAAAGCTAGTGGCTTCCACTATGGAGTACATGCTTGTGAGGGGTGCAAGGTAAGTTACAGTTGAGCTGTGCCAAGCAAAAAGGAGCTTCTGTGCAGACTGGTCCGCATATTTGTGTTCTCCGGTTGAAAAGAACAAATTGTTTGTTTGATTTGAGATTTAAGGAGAATGGAAAAACTTTCAGGGGAGGCAACTCGTGCAAATGTATTTTTGTCTCCCACATTAATAGGGGTCTACTCTTAAAGGAAAGAATTTGCTCCTCAGGAGCAAATTCTTTCCTTTAAGAGTAGACCCCTTTTTCAGTGGGATAGAAAAGTGAACAGGAAGTCCCGAAATCGTCTCCCTTTGAAAAATGGCCAAAACATTGTGTCAGTTGTTCCCATTCAACTTAACATCCCCTTCAACACTATTACATGTAGGTCATTCTGGAGGCAGGCATTGCTTCCAATTTCATGGGACTTTTATGAAATATTGAGATGAAACGACATCTCAAGCCCTGCCACCTAATGAAACCATTAGGTTTGTATTCATGGGTGGACCTTCTTTCACCACTTTGCATGGGCAGGCTTAGACCTTCTAAGCGATATGTGATAGATGTTTCAGCTCTGCATGGAAGTACCATGCAGCCCAGTCTATCTCTCCAAGCCCCAATGGGTGGGGGCCTGCATAATACATGTATACAAAGGATCTTGCACTAGAGGTCATTTCATATGACACAAAGTTACAAAGCACAAGTAGCTATTCAATGCTAAAGTCCACCTGACTTATCACTGATTTGTACGAAACTCAGGCACTGTTTTTTTTTTATAGAAAATAGCCTTCTTAACCCTTATCCTGCTGTTCATGACTTCCCCTTCCTTTGCAAATAGTGTAGCCAGATCAGATGGCTTCTGAAGAAGCCGTCTGATCTGGATCTGCGCTATTTGTCTTGCCCTTTGTAAATTTACCAACTATTTTATATCAAATAATTTGATTGGTGTAAAGTCAGAAATGGGAGTGGCTAAATCAATTTATTCAGCAGGATATGGGTTAATTTTATTGCTGTGAGGTCAGCATGTTGTGTAATATGGTTTTCTATAGAATCCGGGCCGGTATCATGGGTTGGGCTTTGCAAACAGTTTAGACCCAGATCAGGCACCACAGAATGTGGGGTTTGATTAGGGTCTACACTGTTTGCTTTCAGTACAGGAATGTAAGGGCAAAAATATGTTTGTTTGTTTGATTTGAGGTTTAACGTCCCCGTCAACACTGTATAGGTCATTTTGGAGACATTGCTTCCAGTTTTGTGGGACTTTTACCCTGACATTGAGATGAAATGACATCTCTCACCCTGTCGCCCAATGAAACCAATAGGGCTTATAAGCATGAACCGACTGACTCGCACTGCTTTATACAGAACCAAAGAAACCCCTGTTGACAGAAATTTTTATACTGTATACAGTGTCTGGCAGGATAGGTCTGATCTGGGTTTGCACTGTTTGCTTAGACCTATTTTTCTTGCACACCAGACAAGGAAATCCGCGATTTTACCCTGGGATAGAAATTTATGTTCTGACCCTGGTGTTCCGACCCCAAATAGAATATAATCGGGTGTTTGATAAATGCACTGGTTGATTACGACCTTGTGTGCGCTGTCTTTAAGGTTGACGTCATGCACAATCCGTGACGTCACTTTACATTCCTGCAGTGTCAACACAATATGGTGGACGTTGGTAACCGAAGTGACTGCAGCATTGAAATTCCGCGCTAAGAAATGGAAGGTATGCAAGAAAAAGAATCCAATATGGATGTGAGGGGTGGATAGAAAATTCTGCTCCTCAGGATCACTGTCTGGCATCACTCGGCAAGCCTCGTGATGCCGGGCAGTGACCTTTGGGACAAATTTTTCTAAGTTTCTTATAGTCCCAATTCATTTCGGTAAATATAGTAGTTCTGAACAACCTAGAATGTTGTATTCTGGGTATGCACTGTCTGACTTTGGTTTATTGGGTAATTTCTTTGTTCTTCAAGGAAGAAAAGGAATGGAAATTGAATTTGTGTAACATCTTTTCCTGTTATGAAATTATTTAAGTATATAATTTATTTCTTGGAAGGTTGTGTCAGCTATTGTCCGCTGAGATGTAACAGCTTGATAGCTGGATGCATGTTTTATGTTATACACCACTTCCTCTTCATCACACGCAGTTTACCGTCCCCGATAGCTCAGTTGGTAGAGTGTCCGCTCCGGGGAACGGGAGGTCTCGGGTTCGATCCCGGGCCGCGACATACCAAAGTCGTTAAAAATGGTACTAGCTGCTCCTCGTTTGGCACTCAGATTTACGGGGTAGAGCTAGGACTGGTCGATCCAGTGTCAGGATAATGTGACTGGGTGTGGTATCATGTAATGTGTCTGGGACATGATACTTCAGTGAGGCAGCACTATAAAAGTGAGCATTGAGCTCCCTGTCGCAACCAGACACCGTCGTGATATGACTGAAAAATTGTTGAAAGCGACGTTAAACCCGAATTCACACACTCACACGCAGTTATGTTTTGGGCCCAGTACAGAAACCGCTGTTGACAGAAATTTTTACACTGGATACAGTGTCGGGCGGTATAGGTCTTGAGATGTCATATCATCTCAGTGTTGGGTAAAAGACCACAAAATATGACAAAATTTAATGGCAAGCAATGTCTCCAAAATTACCTAAATATAGTTGATTGGGACATAGAACCCATACAAACAAAAGGCTGTATAATTATATGGCTTTAAAGGTGCATTATTGAGCTACCGGGTTAAATTTTTTTTTCTGGTTTTTATCTTCAATACATACTCCTTTGTCATGTGTACACTTTTGGAGCCAAATACAGCTTCAGAACTTTGTGAAAATGGTCGTTTTCATTCGTGTTTACCCTTCCCTCTGAACATGTGTTCGGAATTTCTGTTCTAAAACTAAATCTGTCACTTTACACATACATGGCGACAGTATCGTCTCTGAGTGTCGTTACTTATGGCATGGTATTCAGCGTCATATTTTTTTCAGATTCAGGCATGGCCTAAGCAAACAAGGCCAAAAATGAACGTCGCATAACGTCACATATTGGGATTCTATTTTTGTCACAAACTAAAAATAGATCTAACTATTGTTCGAAACCTAGTTAGGAAATCCCTCTCAAACTCATTTACCTGTCATCATAATTGTTCGCATTTTTGCATAAAATGCATTCATTTCTATTGTTTTAAAGAAAAATACCGGCTATATGTATTTTATTTTTGGAAGCATTTTTTACCGATAGCTCAATAATGCACCTTTAAAAGGTGGATAAAAAAAGGCTAGTTATTTGTGGATTTTGTGGGTTGGAAAGTAGGGTCATATGTACCCATCCAAATTAACCCATTTAGTACCAGAAACCCCAATACGGGTACCCTGGCAAACAGTGCAGGCCCAGATCAGACGCCGCAGAATGCAAAAAGTTCAGCCATTTTCCAAATAAATTTTGTTGAAAACACAACCTGAAATCCCTAAATTTTGAAATTGACTCCTGCTATACATAAGAAGGAAGATTCCATTTGGTACAAAAAGGGGTTAACAGTAAGATCGACACATTCCAACACTTCCTGCTGGCTGTTTCCTTAACCCTTTTTGTACCAAATGGAATCTTCCTCTTTATATATAGCAGGAGTCCATTACGAAATTTAGGGGTGTAAGGTTGTGTTTTCTTCAAAATTTGTTTAGAAAATGGCTGAACTTTCTGCAAACAGTGAAGGTCCTGATCAGATGCCGCATTATGCGACGTCTGATCTGGGCCTGCACTGTTTGCCACGGTACCCGTTTAGGGGTTTCCAGTCTGAAATGGGTTAATGGAACCCAGAACCCCAATGTAGAGTGTTGTGGTTTTATGTCAGACCGAGGGCTCAGGGGCTTGGAGAAATAGATTGAGCTGCAGCATGCTTCGATGCAAAGATGGAACCAGTCACACATGAGTACTGGTTAACTGCTTATAACCCCAGAGAAAATTTAATCGAAATTTCAGTAAATTTCATTGAAATTTCACTGAAATCCTCATATTTTGGTGGATTTCACCCATTTGACCAAAATTTGATGAAATTTCAATGAAATTTCAGTGAAGTTTCAACAAATTTCACTGACATATTCAAAATTTCAGTGAAACTTAATTTCAATGAAATTTCAATGAAAAATCACTAAAATTTCAGCAGTATTCTTGCATAAATTTTTATCGTCTACAAAATTTAAGTGATAGTGAAATTTCAATAGTGAAATTTCAGTATTTTTTCAATCAAATAACCAATGCATTTTCTTCAGTTACAAAAGTTTTAATGTATATTAAAATAAAGAAAGCCTCTAAGGAAAATATTAGATAAGACTAATGCGAAGAAACAATGTAAGAATGAAGCAAGAAAACATGCAACAACATACACCACAATATTTCCTCCTTATACAGTTTTGGATAAAATACTTTTCACAGATGGATCCTAAAAATGTACAGATCATACAGAAAAATGACCATTTCTTTTCTGTATAATCTATACATTGTAATTGGACACAACACTGCCACCCATTTACTAACATATTTCATGCTTTGGACCCCTAAAACCGTGCTATTAAGTCCTCAGGTAGTGGAGTACATAAAAGTATAAGCATATCATCTTAAAAGCCTCAGAAGTTTGGACATAGCTGTCACAGACTTAAATTTAAACAAAATGTGTTTGTGAAACACAAACATGTCCCCAGGCCAAGGTCAATTTTTTTCTTATCCTAAGCCCTTGTCACAAGGAACCTACATGCCAAATATGAAGGTTCTATCTGAAGGGGTCACAAGGAACCTACATGCCAAATATGAAGGCTCGATCTATCTGAAACGGTTCAAAAGTTATGACCAATGTTTTTTCTTGTCACAAGGAACCTACATGCCAAATATAAACGGTTCAAAAGTTATGACCAATGTTTTTCCTTTCAAGTAGGGAATCCAGATGTTTGGGCAAGACTAGCTTGTTTCGGCCTTAAAGTTATCCAGCAAACAGACAAGCCAACAAACAGACAGGGCAAAAACAATATGTCGCCGCTCTTGCTCTTGCGTGCATGCATGAGGACATAAAAATGTGGACATAATAAAATTGCAGTTGGAACAGCAAAAAGTGAAGACCCTGATAAGAAACAGGCTGTTCTGAGTCTGCAATGTCGGCTAAGATTACTGTATACAGGTTTATATCAGAGTACCCTCTGTTTTGGGGCCGGACTCGGTAGCTCAGTTGGACACGCGTCTGACTGTTGATCACAAGGACGCGGGTTCGATACCTGCCGGGGTTGACAACATTCTTTCGTGGAGATTGATCATGAAATCTTTTCTATGGTCATTCTCTCCCTTCCGCTGATTCAAGAAGGGCAGTTGTCAGTTTCTGGCTAAAGAATGTGCACTGTACTGGTTAACCGCTGATGTATAAGTCTGCCCAGGTAAAGTGTGGACAGGTAAACTGACCGGCTCATAAATGACCTAAATAGTGTTGACTGGACAGTTAAACTCCAATACAAACAAACAAAACCCTCTGTTTTGGTAGTGACTTCCTAAAATTGTGATAAATTTACAAAGGAATTGCATTTAAAAGTGAATGCATCATAATTCAAGGCAATTGTTATGCATAATATCATCAAATTCCAAGCGAGGGCAGAAACCAATGTAAATTTCCTGTACCCTGAAAGAACGCCTTTCAATAGAATTCAATTTCAATGGAAATTCACAAAAATTTAAATGAAATTCAACAATTTTCTAGCATCAGTAAAATTTCAAGGATTTTAATCAAATTTAGTATTTCATTTAAATTTTAGTACAGTTTTAGAAAATTTCAGTCTTTGCATGTAATTTGTGGTTTCTTGAGTAAAATCTAGGTTTATAGAATGTCTTTTCAACTAGAAAGTAATTTCATTCTATGACAAAGTATAAGAATGAATAGTTCAGGAAGTGCCACAATCAAAATTTGATGCCAACCCAATTATAAGAAAGTACCATAAGCTAAGGGACAAACAGGCAAGTTAATCAGCCCCTTTCTTTCCTACGAGGATTTATACAACAACAACAACTTGATGTTTAACATGCAATATCAGAATCTATACTGCTTTTCATGCTTTTTGTGAATTCAACAAATACACTGTATCAAGTAAATTGATTGGTTGATCATAGTAATTAATGGGTGTGGCTAAATTAATTTGTTGTTGTTGTGGTTGATTTGAGGCTTAACGTCCCCGTCAACACTGTATAGGTCACTTTGGAGACGTTGCTTCCAATTTTGTGGGACTTTTACCCGACATTGAGATGAAATGACATCTCGAGCCCTGCCACCCAATGAAACAAATAGGGTTTATAAGCATGGACGGTCCAATTAGCACCGCTTTGCCTGGGCAGGTTTAGATCCTCTAAGTGGTTTACCAGTACTCATGTGCGGTCGGATTTCAGCTCTGCGTGGAAGCAACATGCACCCCATTAATTTTTTCAATTTATTCAGCGGGATAAGTGTTAAAGAATTTGCTACCATAAAAGGAGCCTAATGATAAGAGAAACAAAATATAATGGTTTTGAAACATTTGCCTCCCCTGAAGGTGACCCATTCCCCTCATTGTCTTACGGTGCAGCTGTTTGTATGTCAAGGCAACTGCATTGTGGTTAGCGGGCCATAGCCCCAGATAAGAGCAGTTATCCACAAATTATTTTTTTTTTATTTATGCATGCAAAAATATGTTATGGGTACTCATTAGAAGCACCTGAGAGTGAGGCACTTCTGATGAGTACCCACAACATAGGTTTTTGTGCAGAATTTATAAAATTATCAGTATTTTTTGGATGGTTGGCCAGGACTTCCATTAACCCTTATCTTGCTGTTCACGTCAACCCCTATCTTTGCAAACAGTGTAGATCCAGATCAGATGGCTTCTGAAGAAGCCATCTGATCAGGATCTACACTGTTTAGCATTCAATTTATGAATTTGTAGCAATAAATTACATCAGGTAATTTGATTGGTTGATAGACAGAAATGGGTGTGGCTTAAATGAATATTCAGCAAGATAAGGGTTAATACATGTTAGATGTTCCAGTTTTCTATCAAGGGGTAACAGGTCTATTTTTTGTTCTATTATAGTGTAGATCTTATCAGATACCACATTAATTATTATTTATGCTTCCCACAGGGGCTTAATTGGAGAAATAGATTGGGCTGCATGATGCTTCCACCCACAGCTGAAACGAACCACACATGAGTACTGGTAAACTGCTAAGAAGGTTTAAGCTTGCCCAGGCAAAGTGGTGTGAGTCAGACCATCCATACATATATTGAAATAAACACGCTGATTGGCTGGCTGCCGGGTTCATCTAAATGTCAGGTAGAAGTCCCACAAAATTGGAAGCAATGACGGTATTCGACTGGTAGGTTTCGTGAAATTTCCGTGAAATTCCACGTAGGAGTGTGGTTCCTAGTTGTAATAGCTGGTCACATGGTCCAATCAAATATTTTATTTGCGTATAGCTCATAAGCGACCGTGGTGCACGAACAGTTCGACTTTTCCTTCGAATAGAATCGTGCTCCACGATCGCTTATGTATTTGAAAAATAACTTATATTTGATTGGACCATGTGATCGGCTATTACAAGATAACACCACACTCCTGCGTGGAATTTCACGAAAATTTCACGAAACGTCCCAGTCAAATATGGCCAATGTCTCCAAAATGAACTAAGTAAGTGTTGATGGGGATGTTAAACCTCATTTCAAACAATCAAACAACCTTTTAAATGGACACAGGGCCTTTATATAAGTAGGAAAATTTCATTTGGTACAAAATGGGTTAATATTGCCACACCTGAGTGAATCTTATTTACTCTGATACTACAAAACACCATGGGGCTCTCTTAGGGTATAATGTAAAGTGCAGACTAAAAGTACAGTCAGCATTTGTTTGTTTGTGTATAGGATATTCATCCCTGTCAACACTATTTAGGGTACTTCGGAGAAGTTGCTTCCGATTTTGTGGGACGTGCACCCAACATGGAGATGAAATGTCATCTAAAATCCTACCACCTAAAGAAACTGTAGGGTTAAAGGACAGTCTTTTCCAGGGCAGGCTTTAAGGCTGACACGATAAATCGTATAATCGATTAATCGATCGATAAATTCCAGAAAAATGATTATCATTTCTGATTTGCTTGTAATCGTTTACTTGACAGGTGCAATTTACTAACCAAGGTTATACCTAAAATAGTTGGAAGAATGGCAAACAGTGCAGACCCTAATGAGACGCCGCATTCTGCGGCGTCTCATCTGGTTCTACACTGTTTGCTCCGGCCTGTCTGTTCAAATACATATATAGTAAAGTACAACATATGGTAAGAGACATGCTCAGACAGGTAAAATTATGACAAAAAACTTAGCGATTACTAATCGATTATCGATCGCAATGACAGGAATGATAATCGATTATCTTATCAGCTCCGATTAGCCAGCCCTAGCAGGCTTAGTCACCAAACCTTAGCGGTTTAACCGTTTACCAAAACTCTACTGTTTGATCAGTTTGATCAGTTTCAGCTCTGTACTAAAGCACCATGCAGCCCAGTCTATTTCTCCAAGCCCTGATTGTGGGTGGGTGGGGTGAGGCAAAGTTGCCATGTATCTTGCATCACTGGGGCGTCCAGCTGGCATCGGCTTACAGCTGGGCAGTAGGTAAGGGTAGATGGGGAGCGTTGTTATTTCTTCTGTTTCTACAGTTCAATTCAGTTTGAGTTTTATGTCTCACCAACAGCTAAGGTCATACGGAGTAGGGACCTCGGTTTAAAGACACATCAGAAAGTCTGGAGAAGCCCAGGATCTATCCTGCCACCCCTGGTTTACAAGGCGAGTAGCATTATAACTACTACACCGTGGAGGCTTCCCTATGTTGCGGGTACTTGTTAGAATCACCCCTGAGGCGATTCTATCAAGCTAAACCCCTGCCCTGCTGAGCCCGGATATGTCTTATATTTCAAACAATGTAGATCCAGATCAGATGGCTTCTGTAGAAGCCATCTGATCAGGATCTTCATTGTTTGTCATTCAGTTTATGAATTTGATGCACTGATTGGCATCAAGAAATCTGATTGGTTGATAATCGGTAGTGGGTGTCGCATATAAAAATATTCAGCAGGTCAAGGGTTTAGTTACTTACAGCTTAGTTTTTTATGAAGAAAGAAAAAAAAAACTCGGGCTTGAAAGGGATGCAATAATATTGAGGACATCATGTTTATCCAATACTTTGTTATTTGTCAAGTCACGTAACGAAGGAAAACCAATAGACTCTTGCTTTTTTTTTTTTTTTTTTAACTCTTATCATGCTGTTCACGACAACCCACATCTTTGGAAACAGTGTAGATCCAGATCAGATGGCTTCTAAAGAAGCCATCTGATCAGGATCTACGCTGTTTGACAATCAGTTTATGAATTTGTAGCAATAATTACATCAAGTAATTTGATTGGTTGATAGTCAGAAATGGGTGTGGCTTAAATGAATATTCAGCAAGAGAAGGGTTAACCAAGAGTCAGATCAGCAAGTTCTTGCCCATTTTTGGGGTCTAAGTTTCATAGGTTATAGATCACCTGATCTGCTTTTCACCTGGGACAGAATGTGGTCCACATTGTATTTGTGGACAGGAACGTTAAACCTCAATCCAAACAAACAAATATTTGCAAGCTTAGCGCATTTTGCTTGTAGACAGGGACTTTTTTATAGGTTTTCCTGTTTATCGAATATCATATAAGATTTGAGGTAAACATGCTGAGTTACTTGTTATTGTCATGTTGCTATAAAAATAGTGTTGTAGATAAGATGGGTATTAATTTTGTTGACAATGGGAGGATAATTTTTGTCAATTCTCATTATAAACCTATGTTTTGGGTATTCATTTGAACTGCCACAGTGAGGCAGTTCAGATGAATTTGTTTTTTGTTTGATTTGAGGTTTAATGTCCCCGTCAACACTGTAAAGGTCATTTTGGAGACGTTGCTTCCAATTTTGTGGGACTTTTACCCGACATTGACATGAAATGACATCTCAAGCCCTGTCGCCCAATGAAACCAATAGGGTTTATTAGCATGGACGGTCCGCCTCGCACCGCAGTTCCTGGACAGGCACAGATCCTCTAAGCGTTACGCAGCCCATATATTTCTTCAAGCCCCTATGGGCGGGGGCTTGCAGTTCAGATGAAAACCCACAACATAGGTTTATATGGAGAAATAAAAAAAATTACCCTTCACTTGCAGTGATTTATTTACATTAATTTTTGTAATGAGTCGTTCTTGTGAACTTGCTATGTCCCTATTCTATGCATCCCACTACAAACTTATCAGTCCAAAGCACGTACTATTTTCTTGAAGAATATCCAAATTATGGTGAGTCCTGGGACTCACAAAAATGAAATACCGTATTTGCCCTAATTACCGCACCGTGCCCTTAGTTTTTTCAAAATTGTGTCATAAAATCATGGTGAAAAATCTACCTAATTAGCGCACACTTGATACAAAAACAACAGCTTCCAAGATGATGCATACTGATATTTAATGGGACGGAAAAAGATACTTGCATTGCCTTCACTGTTGAAAAAAATAATGGTAAGTTTTTATAGATTTACTATGAGAGCTTCAAGGGGAGATTACTGTAAAGTGTGCGCTAATGCATTTCCTTTTCAAAAATAGCTTTAGTGTGCGCTTATAGGAGCATGTGCGGCAATAAGGGCCAATGCGGTATGTTAGTCCCTAGGACACACATGCAACAAAAACTCTGCTGACTTGTTGCCAAGCCTGTTATATTGGATGATCAAATGTTTTTGTTATTAAGCATTGTCCACTGTTGTCAAAAGGTAACAACACTTAAGCCCCGGTCCCACAGACCTTGCTACTGCGATGTGACCTCTCTGCAACTGATTTCATTGCAACTGGCCAGCGACCTTTGCAACTGTTGCAAATAAATTTGCTCTGTAAATGTGATCGCCGACCAGTTGGTGACCGGTCGCCGAACAATCTGTGATTAATGTTGCCCAAAGTCGGCAATTGATCAGCGACTGAAAAATCGCCGTATGATCGGCGACTGGTTTGCAACAAGTGAAACTTGATCAGGGACTAGTTGGCAATCAATCGGCGACTCTTCAGAGACTGGATAAAACCGATCGGCAACTTGTCGGAGACTGTTTTGTGGGTTTTTTTTGACACAGACAAAAATAAACTAAATTTTCGACTGCTGAGAGTCTTCTCTGGGCTGCTGCAAGTCCTCGTCATCCGAAATTGGTGTCCGAGCCTTGCTTCCCGTTTTTTTTCGGCTGCACCGCTGTTTTCTTTTGCCCGCCTCTACGAACAATGTTGCCTCTTTGAAAGCTGTCGTCGAAATGATGCTAGGATGTTAACAGTTTTTAGCTCACCAGAGCCAAAGGCTCCGGGGGAGCTTATAGGATAGGCAGTTGTCCGTCGTCTGTGTCGTCTGCGTCGTCTTCGTCAACATTTTCAAACGACATCTCCTCTGAAGCCACTGGGCGGATTCAGCCCAAATTTCATCTGTAGCATCCTTGGGAAGGGGGATTGTTGCATGATGCTTCCATGCAGAGCTGAAACCGACCTGCACATAAGTACTGGTAAACCGCTTAGAGGATCTAAGCCTGCCCAGGCAAAGTGGTGCGAGTCGGACCATCCATGCTTATAAACCCTATTGGTTTCATTGGGCGACAGGGCTTGAGATGTCATTTCATCTGAATGTCGGGTAAAAGTCCCACAAAATTGGAAGCAACGTCTCCAAAATTTACCTCTACAGTGTTGACGGGGACGTTAAACCTCAAATCAAACAAACAAACAAAACCTGTCTTACCTTACTGTTGTATGTATATACACTTTGACGTCACTTTGACTTATCCTTGAACTAAAGTAGTAAACCTAATGTTCCATCACATTCATTATGAACAGATTGGATGGAGTATTATTTTAATAGGTAGTCTGAAGCACGTTTCTTCAAAGATTCAATAGTACATTTGCGGGACCCTTGTTATAATGACAGTATTTGCATGTTCCCTAAAATAGCCATTACAAAGAATAATCCCTGAAAAAGGAGCAGTATAATGTAATAGAGGGCCTTTTTCTCTTAACCCACAATTATGGGGACTTTGAATTTTGCTGATTTTCACAGTGTTGCCTAGCATTACAATAACACACCCATGCGACACAGTGCATTTATTCACCTCTCCATAATGGCTTCTTTTCTGATGAAAATCCTTGATATTTTTCTAATAAATGCTCATATCATAGGTTGTGTGTGCTCGTTAGAACCGCCTCATTGAGGCAGTTCTAACAAGTACCCACAACCTATGTCTTGGAGCAGAAATAAAAAAAAATAATGAATACACCCGTAAACCCCAGTTGTCTCTATATAAAGAGGGATTTAGGGGGTCTTCATTTTACAGACTTGTTCATGTGATGCGGACAGCAACTTCATATAACCATCATTTCATAATGACTGGTCTGTTTTACATCAAACTCAGCAGGAATGTTCACTCTGCAGTAGCCTTTCAAATGGAACCTATTTTGGCTAAATCATTGTTGCCATTGTAACAAGGGGGCATCTCTTCACAAGCCAACAATTTAGGGGTTTGGCACTGGCGATTTTCACTGTCTGCAGCATGTTTTGCCAGCGTAAATTTCGAGGTATTTTGACCACAGACACCCACAGATTTCATTTCAGCTGCCTTCTGGCCCATATCCCGAATTTTTTTCGGCTGTGTGGGGAGCCGTGCAGAAAAAAACAGGCCATTTTTAGGACAACTTATTCCAATGCAAACATAGCTGTCCAGGGGTGGGGAATGCAGATTTTAGGTGGTTCTGGGGCCCAACACAAAAGTGGGGAGGTGGGGGGGTGTTCAGATGCATAAAAGTCTAAAAAGACGTATGTGATTGGGAAAGGATTAATTGCTCCGAGAAACAATTGTTATAGACATTAGTCAGAATTGCCTCACCAATGTGATCCCAACAAATATCCACAACATTCATTTTTGAGGAATAGAATGTGCATAAATCTGTCTCATCTGCAGCTAATGATTCATTCCAGTGAAATTATGGTTGTAGTGAGTTATGTTATTATCCAATGTCTGTCTGTCTGTCTGTCTGTCTGTCTTTCTTTCATTCTTTCCCACTTGCGAGAATTACGTGCAGGAATTGATTGCACTTTGTGAGAGATAAAGGAAGGTGAATAGTACTTATAATTATTAAATTATATATTTTTGCTTATAAAAAGGAAAATTGTCTGCTTCCTTTAAAGATGATTGGACCTAATGAAGATCGAGTTATTGTTTTGTAAATTCCTGTTACCGTAATGATCCTAAGTTTTAATTTGGACAGACAGGCCTAAGCAAACAGTGCAGACCCAGGTCAGACTGCTCCTGAAAGAGCAGTCTTATCAGGGTCTACACTGTTTGCCGTTCCGTCTGCACCATTTGGGCTTCTTTCTGGATTATGAAACAAATTAATTTTGCAAACATTTTAGGAGAATTACAACAAGTTCTCCAAATTTTTAGGATTTTTTACGGTAGCTTGCTAATAGAGAATTTGTTTGTTTGTTTCATTTGAGGTTTAACGTCCCCGTCAACACTGTAAAAGTCATTTTGGAGACGTTGCTTCCAATTTTGTGGGACTTTTACCAGACATTGAGATTTAATGACATCTCAAGCCCTGGCATCCAATGAAACCAATAGGGTTAATAAGCATGGACGGGCCGACACGTACCGCTTTGCCTGGGCAGGCTTAGATCCTCAAAGCTGTTTACCAGTCCTCGTGTGCGGGTCAGTTTCAGCTCTGCATGGAAGCATCATGCAGCCCATATATTTCTTCAAGCCCCGATGGGTGTGGGCCGACCCAATATAGAATAAGTCAGCACACAACAAAACCTATAATAAAACTTATGCAGTCAGCAAAGACACTCATCAGCATGTTGGATCAAAAAGTAGGTCAGAAGATCAAATCATAGAAAAACCTTGTTAACACTCTGGAGGCCACAGTTTTGGTCCAATTATCATAAATCTTGCTCAGAATGATAATCTTGGTAATATGGGTCATGTCGAAAGTAGGTCAGTAGGTCATTTTGTCATAACTTTTGAACCAGTTCAGATAGAGCCTTCATATTTGGCATGTATTTTTCCTTGTGACAAAGTCTTCCCACCCATACAAAAATTTTGACATATGACCTATAATATCTGGGTCAAAAGCGAATATGGGTCATGCCAAATCAAAAAGAGGTCAGTATGTCATTTTGCCATAACTTTTTAACCATTTGAGATAGAGCCTTCATATTTGGCTTGTAGGTTCCTTGTGACAAGGGCTTCCCACTCATACAAAAAATGACCTTTGAGCTTCACCTTGGCCTGTGACCTACTTTATCATAACTTTTGAACCATTTCAGATAGAGCCTTCATATTTGGCATGTATGTTCCTTGTGACAAGGTGTTTCCACCCATACAAAAATTTGGACCTATGACTGTGACCTTTGACTTCCCACCCATTCAAACATTTCGACCTGTGACCTTTGACCTACTTTGTCATAACTTTTGAACCATTTAAGAAAGATCGATCGAGCCTTCATACTTTGGATGTAGGTTCCTTGTGACAAAGGCTTCCCACCCATGCAAAAAATTTTGACCTGTGTCCCTATTCATAACTTTTGAACCATTTGAGATAGATCCTTCATATTTGGCATGTATGTTCCTTGAGACAAGGGCTTCCCATCCATTCAAAAATTTGACCTATGACCTTGACCTTTGACCTACTTAGTCATAACTTTTGAACCATTTGAGAAAGAGCCTTCAAATTTGGCATGTAGGTTCCGTGTGACAACGGCTTCCCACTCAAACAAAAATATTGATCTATGTCCTACTTTATCATAACACTTTTGAACTATTTGACATAAAGCCATCATATTTGGCATTTATTTAAGTTCCTTGTGATGAGGGCTTCCTACTCATTAAAAAATTTTGACCTGTGTCCTTGACCTTTGGCCTACTTTTTCGTCACTTTTTAACCAATTGAGATAGAGCCTTCATATTTGGGATGTAGGTTCCTTGTGGCAAGAGCTTCCCACTCAAATAAAAAAAATGGCGTGACCTACTTTATCATAACTTTTGAACCATTTGAGATCAAGCTTTCAGTTCCTTGTGACAAGGGGTTCCCACCCATACAAAATTTTTGACCCGTTACCTTGACCTGTGACCTACTTTTTCATAACTTTTTAACCATTTGAGAAAGAGCCTTCATATTTGGCATGTAGGTTCCTTGTGACGAGGGCTTCGCACTCGTACAAAAATATTTTGATGTGTTACCTTGACCTGTGACCTACTTTATCATAACTTTTGAACCATTTGAGATTGAGCCTTCATATCTGGCTTGTATGTTCTTTGTGACAAGGGCTTCCCGCCCATGCAAACATTTTGACCTGTGACCTACTTTATCATAACTTTTTAACCATTTGAGATAGAGCTTCCCTATTTGGCGTGTAGGTTCCTTCTGACAAGGGCCTCCCACCCATACAAAGTAGGCCAAAGGTCAAGCACACAGGTCAAAATTTTTGAATGAGTAGGGAGCCCTCATCACAAGGAACTTAAATGCCAAATATGATGGCTTTATGTCACTTATTAGAGGATTTTGTTGGTTTGATTTGTTTGTTTGATTTGAGGTTTAGTGTCCCCGTCAACACTGTATAGGCCATTTTGGAGACGTTGCACCTTTGATTTGATTTGAGGTTTAGTGTCCCCGTCAACACTGTATAGGCCATTTTGGAGACGTTGCACCTTTGTTTGTTTGATTTGAGGTTTAGTGTCCCCGTCAACACTGTATAATCCATTTTGGAGACGTTGCACCTTTGACCTACTTCGTCATAACTTTTGAATCATTTGAGATAGAGCCTTCATATTTGACATGATGGTTCCTTTTGACAATGTCTTCCCACTCATAAAAAAATTTGACCTCTGACCTTGTCCTTCTTTATCATAACTTTGAACTATTTGAGATTGAACCTTCATATTTGGCATGTAGGTTTCTTGTGACCCCCTACCACCCTGCAGTCACCAGAACTTAAAAATAAAAAAACCCTTGAAATGACTTCTACTCCTAAATATTTGAAATTATTTAACAGAAATGTTTCTTGAGTCACTGTCAACCAAAATTGCTCAACCCATCCACTCCACCTTACTTTACCTATTGTTTTGTTTCTACAATAAGGATCAGATGAGCAATCCAGGGCCATTATGGCCATCTTGTTTTTCTTATTTCTGCAGAAAAAAAAACTTGTGTGTGGGCACTTATTAGAGGATTTTGTTTGTTTGATTTGAGGTTTAGTGTCCCCGTCAACACTGTATAGGCCATTTTGGAGACGTTGCTTCCAATTTTGTGGGACTTCTACCCGACATTGAGATGAAACGACATCTCAAGCCCAGTTGCCCAATGAAACCAATAGGGTTTATAAGCATGGATGGGCCGACTCGCACCACTTTGCCTGGGCAGGATTAGATCCTCTAAGTGGTTTACCAGTACTCCTGTGCAGTCGGTTTCAGCTCTGCGTGGAAGCATCATGCAGCTCATCTATTTCTTCAAGATCGATGGGCGGGGGCCTTACTTATTAGAGGAAGTAAGAAAAATATCAGTACTTTTGGGATGAAAATAGCACCCTACATGTATATGGAGCTTATAATGCTCCATGTAAATATCTTAACCCTTGTCCTGCTGAATATTTAAATATGCCACACCCACTACTGATTATCAACCAATCAGATTACAGGATGCAAATTATTGTCTCTTCAGAAGCCAACTGATCTGGATCTGCATTGTTTAAAAGATGAGACATATCCAGGCTCAGCAGGTGAAAGGTTAATGGCATCTTAAAAGCATGTTTATAACAAGAGTTTTGTAAAGAGGTTATCGGGCCCCCACGTCGGGGCTTTGAGAAATAGATTGGGCTCCATGGTGCTTCTGCACAGAACTGAAACCAACAAAACTTTGGAGTACTGGTAAACTGCTTAGAAGGTACAAAAAAAAATAAGCCTGCAAGTAGGAAAAGTGGTGCAAGTTGGACTGTACACCATTACATGCAGGATTTTGCCTCTAAAGGGGTACCTTGGCATGCAAACAGTGCAGGCCCAGATCAAATGCCGCAGAATGCGGCATCTGATCAGGGCCTGCACTATTTGCTAACAGAATTTTCTATAAAAAAAATAGAATAAAACCCCAAAAATAGGCCTGCCACCCCTTATATGACAAAATTAATGGACTTGTCTGTAAAAGTCCCACAGAATTGGAAGCAACGTCTCCAAAATGACCTTTACAGTGTTGACAGGGACGTTAAACATCAAATCAAACAAACAAAACCAACATATAGCAATGGAAGAATCCACTTGCATACAAAGGGTTAAATCCTAGCGGTTTCTTTGGTCGGTTGGGCTTAAGATGTCATTTATATCTCAATGTTGTGTAAAAGTCCCACAAAATCGGAAACTCATCTCCAAAATGACCTAAATAGTGTTGACCGAGACAATTATTAACCCTTATCTTGCTGTTCACGACAACCCCTATCATGGCAAACAGTGTAGATCCAGATCAGATGGCTTCTGAAGCCATCTGATCTGGATCTACACTGTTTGACATTCAGTTTATGAATTTATAGCAATAAACTACTTCAAGTAATTTGATTGGTGATAGACAGAAATGGGTGTGGGTTAAATGAATATTCAGCAAGATAAGGGTTAAAACCTCATCCAAGACCTGGATGATAATCATGAACCTTAACCCTTGTGCTGCTGAATATTTATATATGTCACACCCACTACTGAATATCAACCAATCAGATTGCTTGATGCAAATTATTGAAATAAATTCATGAAATGAATGACAAAAAATGAAGATCCTGATCAGATGGCTTCTTCAGAAGCCATCTGATCTGGATCTTCTTTTTTTGAAAGATAGGACATATCCGGGCTCAGCAGGACAAGAGTGTTAACCCTTGTCCTGCTGAGCCCGGATATGTCTTTACTTTCAAACAATGCAGATCCAGATCAGATGGCTTCTGAAGAAGCCATCTGATCAGGATCTTCATTGTTTGTCATTCAGTTTATGAATTTGTTGCAATAATTTGCATCAAGTAATCTGATTGGTTGATAATCAGTAGTGGGTGTGGCAGATTAAAATATTCCGCAGGACAAGGGTTAATTTGTTCAGGTTGCAATTGGCCACTTTTTGAGAATTATATGAATTTTTGGGTAGTGTATGGCAGATGAAACATTATTTTTTGTGAGAAATCTGTTTCCATGGCAACCTTAAGAGTTTCATTGATGTAAACAAGTATTTACTAATAGTAGTCCTGATAATATAGATCTGTTTTTGAGTCATTTTGTGTTAATTAGATGAGTGGGTGGATTCCTGATTGAATGAAACCCAGAGGCAAATATCTTACTAGATACCGTAAAATCTCTATTAGAAGCCCAATAAATTGCTCTAATAAACTCCCACACCCGATTGGGATGTTAAAAATGGCGATTTTTTAGCAATTCTCAGAAAAATACCAGCCTCTAATAAACGCCCACTGTAAAAAAAAAAAAAAAAAAAAAAGATCTTACCTTAAAATTATGCTGAAAGTTTCTGAATTTGTTGCTAATGATAGTCGAATACACAAGTCCTTTTTTCTCTCGTGGTCCAAAAAGGGTCGGAAAATTGTCAAGTCAAACATGACTTGAGGTTTTACGTAGTTTGCCATGTTTGACACAAAATGAGAAAAACATTAATGATATTCGCTTTAGTGAATAGGGGGGTGGGGGAGGGGGGGTAACTACTCTTCTATTCTAAGACACGGCTATTGTATCCCCAATCTTTTTCTGAGAAATAAGATGGCTGCCCTAAGAAAGAAACTGAGTGTTTTGGACTGCCAAGTGCGAGTTGCAGGTTTCTCTGGCCTCTAATATTAAACACCCACCCCCCTCTTCAGGAAAGGTAATGATTCTTAAATAAACGCCCAGGCGTCTATTAGAGATTTTACGGTAAGTAGGGGTTTTACCAGGATAATTCAGAGATTATTTTCTTTAATTTTGATAGGGTACTCATTGAGGAAGATATTCTAACATTATTAGTACCCACAACCCACAACATAAGATTTACCGTATTCCTCCCATTTAGCGCCCTGGGCGCTTAAAAAATTGAAAAAAGAGGGGGCGCTTATAAGAGACAAAAATATTAACAGAACTCAGAGTTTTAAACCAATTACATGTAGTAGTTTTCCATTCTAATATGGTGGAACCATAACATGTAAAGTACCTAGATAGCCAGGGGTTTAGAAATACCTTGCATGATAGGATTTACAGCAGAAACGGTGATGACTGAACGGCTGAAACCTTTCCTTTGGGTAAGCCAAAATATTTTTTCCTCCAACAGCAGAAGGGGCGCTTGTTATTTTGTTCTTGGAAAAACAGTGAGGGGGCGCTTATAGGAGCAGGGGCGCTTAATGGGAGGAATACGGTAACCCTTATCTTGCTGAATATTCATTTAAGCCGTACCCATTTCTGTCTATCAACCAATCAAATTACTTGATGTAATTATTGCTTAATAATTCATAAACCGAATGCCAAACAGTGTAGATCCTGATCAGATGGCTTCTTCAGAAGCCATCTGATCTGGATCTACACTGTTTGCAAAGAAAAGGGTTGTTGTGAACAGCAAGATAAGAGTTAAAGGAGAAGCAAGCAGCCCTTTATCCCGCTGAACAAGACAACACCCACCTTTGCAGACCACTGTAGATCCAGATCAGATGGCCTCTGAAGAATCCATCTGATCAAGATCTACACTCTTTGACATTCAGTTTGCACATTTTAATGAATACATTATACCAAGTAATTTGATTGGTTGATAGACAGAAATGGGTGTGGCAAAATATATTATTCAGCAGGATAAGGGCTAAACTATATCATAGTACTCCTTACTGGACTTTGGACATACAGACACATGTATGCATGCCACCTTACAACCAATCCACCCCCCCCCCCCCCCACACACACACAGCCTGCACCTATTCCCCTATTCCCTAACAGCCTACACCAATTGGTCACGAAACATTCCCACATGCATCTGAGGTGGCCCCCGCCCATAGGGGCTTGAAGAAATATATGGGCTGCATGATGCTTCCACGCAGAGCTGAATCCGGCCCGCACACTAGTACTGGTAAACCGCTTAGAGGATCTAAGCCTGTCCAGGAACCGCGGTGTGAGGCGGACCGGACCGTCCATGCTAATAAACCCTATTGGTTTCATTGGGCGACAGGGCTTGAGATGTCATTTCGTCTCAGTGTCGGGTAAAAGTCCCACAAAATTGGAAGCAACGTCTCCAAAATGACCTTTACAGTGTTGACGGGAACGTTAAACATCAAATCTAACAAACAAACAAAGCATCTGAGGTGAAGTTTATGTACGCCTTACACCCACTGAGATTAAAATTCTAGAATTGATTATCACTTTCTTAGTAAGTGTGATAACAAGTTTTCGGCAAGTTCTGAAATGAGGATTAAACTCCGTTCAGAAAATCTGAATCATCGATTTTTTCGTTTCTTCCTTTTAATACTCATTTTAGCCCATACATCTCTGTGGGAAAGTTTTAGACCTGACCCTCCGCCGACTTCTCCAACAGGTCATATGCCTCTGCGACAGTCAGGGAAGGCTGTGATTACCGGTATTTGGAGAAAATTGCAAAACAAAGAAATGAGACCACAGACTAAGTCCATTTGACGATGATTGTCAGGTAAAATAATAAATATTCAAATCCGTGTGATGCACTTTATAAATAGATATGCAGTTACGACACACCTTACATTCGAATGGCTAGATAGAGGCTCACTAGGAACGGGGAGCCACTAGCGCAATGTGCTGTCAACAGTGGTCAAAAAGAAATATACCGATATCGGATGTGGTGTCACAGCTAATGATTTTCCATGAAGTGATCCTGCAAATAAAACATAGATGCCCTTGTAATTTACAAGAGCAGTAGCCACTTCTATATATGGTTTAAAAGGGTGTGTCGAACCTGTCAGAATGTCTTAGTCTGTGGAAGAAAATTTAGATTTTGCACTGTTCCCCAAATAATCACAGACTTTCCTGGCTATCGCAGAGACATACGACTTGCTGGAGAAATCGGCGGAGGGTGAGGTCTAAAACTTTCCCATAGTGATGTATGGGCTCAAATGAGTATTAAACGCGAGAATCGAAAAAATCGATGATTCAGATTTTCTGAACGGAGTTTAGGTGAATTTTCTGCAGGTTACTAGTCCTGTTTTGGTCCACCTTATTAACCCTTTTTGTACCAAATGGAATCTTCCTCCTTATATAGAGCAGGAGTCCATTTCAAAAGTTAGGGGTGTCAGGTTGTGTTTTCTTCAAAAATTGATTAGGAAGATGGCTGAACTTTTTGCAGTGTAGGCCCTGAACAGACGCCGCATTCTGCGGCGTCTGATCTGGGCCTGCACTGTTTGCCAGGGCACCCATTTTGGGGTTTCTGGTACTAAATCGGTTAATGATGAAAAGAAAAGAAAAGAAATAAGTAATAGGTTAATGATGACGCTTATGAGCCACAAAGTGGGTTGACGTACCGTTAAACACGAAATCATCATCATCAACGGTTACCTTATTAATGATCTGCTCGGTATAACTGACAAATTATTTATGCCAGACTTCTCAACTGACTACATTTGCATAAGCGTTTCACTCGTCAGCCCCAACCCATCGGGCTTGAAGAAATAGATGGGCTGTATGATGCTTCCACGCAGAGCTGAAACCGGCCCGCACACGAGTACTTGTAAACTGCTTAGAGGATCTAAGCCTGCCCAGGCAATGCGGTGCGAGTCGGACCATCCATGCTTAAAAACCTTATTGGTTTCATTGGGTGGCAGCCTGGCAGGGCTTGAGATGTCATTTCATCTCAGTGTCGGGTAAAAGTCCCACAAAATTGGAAGCAACATTTCAAAAATCACCTTTACAATGTTGACGGGGACATTACACCTCAAAGCAAATAAACAAAATAAACGTTTTAGTGTCATTCGCTGAGTATAACTTCCATATTTCCCATTAATGTTACATTATTATTATGACTTTTAGTCGGTAAAGGGATGAGCATCTTAATGCAGGTACTGATTATCTGTTATAGAATTTTCTGCAATGGATTTCACAAAACACGTGCTGTCTAGCCTTATAACCCTTTTTGTACCAAATGGAATCTTCCTTCTTGTATATAGCAGGAGTCCATTTCAAAATTTAGAGATGTCAGGTTGTGTTTCTTCAAAATCTATTTGGAAACTGTCTGAATGTTTTGCAAACAGTGTAAGCCCTGATCAGACGCCACATACTGCGGCATCTGATCTGGGCCTGCACTGTTTGCAAACTACCCGTATTAGGGATTCCAGCCAAACATAGATTGTGGATGCAGAATTAGAATGACCTCAAAAATGTAACTACAATTAATCTACTGGTATGTGTTTCAGCAAAAAATATGTAATGTATTAATGTATACCCTTGTAAATCCCACTTTTCTATACATACATAGACTTGTTGACATGATATAGAAGTCACTGTGTCAAATCACAGGGTTTATAGCTGTACTATCTTACCCAAAATATGCTATAATATTATTAATCCATTAATTTTGTATTTGCCCAGTTACAGATCCGAGGTCTGCTGTATTGGCCCGAGGCCGAAAGCCAAGGCCAATACAGCTGGTCGACGGCCTGGAAGTTGGACAATATGAAATTACTTGATTAATGGCACTAAATCTTTTAATTGACACCATTAAAAACTAGGCCAGTACATTTAGCCGGAAATGACCCTTGACCCACAACTAATTCCTTGAGAAATGTTATCAGCAGTTTTAGTATCAGGAAGGTGTCCTGATTTATAGAAAAAAAGTCCTCAAAAAAAATCTGAGGGGAAAGGGTATTTTTGGGGGGTGAAAAAAATACGAAAAATGAAGAAAAATCACAAAAACAAGGCTTATGTTAAACAATAAATACTTGACTTCATTAAATCATCCAAAATGAATATTTCTATCTGGGGAAAAATACTACAAATTCTGAAGATAAAAATTTTCTTTTAATTTTTTTTTGTATATTTTTTGTGTGAAATTTCGAAAAACAAGTATTAGCTTTTATAAAAAGCTTGAGTCTATGCTAAGCACACATTTATTTGTGTAGAACTAAACTGTGCCAGTTACCACAAAGTGTAAAAAAAAAAAAAAAAAAAAAAAAAAAAACAGATGTCAAATGAGGATTTCCAAATCTTATCACCAATGTCACATAAAACAAAATTTCCGTTTTTTTTTTTTTTTGGCTATCAATTACAACCAATTGAACTACATGCCTACATTTACGGTTTCTTCATTTCGCATTCTAGTTTAAACTTTCATTTTACATTCTAGGTTAACGTCATGAAAAAACAATCTGCCAAGATTGCCGTCTAGAAATGAAAACATTAAGAATTGGATGTGGGAAGAACTAGATAAAGGCAAATATATGTTAATTTTGCAAGTGTGAGAGCAATCGTGCATATCCATGTGATAAGCTTTAGGCAGCTTTCAGGTAATTGCTGGGTTTCAATATGCAAGTGGGCGTTCCAGTATGACCAGAGTTGGGGTGTCCTGGGGTAACCAGATGGAAAATGAAAGTAGAACCAGTCAACAGAGTACCAGTCATGACCTTTCATTAAATGCTTCCGGAGCAAAAGCTATCATTAAGATTGTCTACACCCGTGGGCGTAGACAATAAAGGAAAGTCGCTTAAAACAAGAAAAAATTAATATCACTGACATATATCTTTAAGTAAATCCATATCGGTACTTAACTTCACGAAATCATTAAAAATGATAGTTTCTGTGCAAAAGATATTTTTATGGGGGTGGGGGGAGGGGAAGGAAAATCAAAAGCAAACACATCACGAAAACATGCCTATATAATTTTGACCCCCACTAACCCACTTTAATCTATAAACTTGAAAAACTTGGGGTTTAGGGGTTATATTTTTTTTTTCTGCTCAAAAACATAGCTTCTGAGATTGTTGATACTCAATAGAACTGCCTCATCTATGTGGTAGAAATAAGTGAGTGAGTGTATTTGAGGTTTACATCCCATCAACAGCAAATGTCATATGCAGTGGTTTCAAAAACATTTTGGCATCCAGATTTCAAGGAAAGATTGGAGTGTGATTTTCATTGTTATCTGAATAAAGCCCTTACAAATTTATCAAGCATAGCAGGGGAATAATGTCTATGTAAACGGGAAAATCCCCACTACCCGTCTATTGATGAAACCCCTGCATACGGAGACCGAACCTCGGTTTAAGGACTCATCAGAGAGTCTGGCGAAGCCCTTGGATCGAACCCACGACTCCTGGTTTATGAAGCTAGTAGCTTATCCACTACACCATGGAGGCTTCTTTTAGCAGAAATAAGAAAAATAATGTACATGTACACCCCCTAAAACCCACCCAGGTGTAAATGGGTAGCATTGGTGTAAAAGTCAACTGCCTCTCCCTCGTGCGAGTGAAAACATCCGAAATGAGTGTTCGAGAGCGATTAATTAAGCTTGAGGCTTTCATCGCAATCGAACTAAAATAAATTAGTATAAACTAAAACTCAAGTAGGAGGGGGTTTCTGTCGAGTACCCACAATCTATGCTTTTGAGCAGACATTACGAAACACGCCTAAACAAAAACATTGCCAATTGTTCAGCCCAAAAATGGAATTTTAAGATAAAAAAATGATGTTTTCCTTATTTCTGATCAAAACATAAATTGCGGAGCTCGACAGAAACGCCTGAACTTGGCGGTTCTACCGAGTACCCACAATCTATGTTTTTGAGCTGATATAAGAAATTTAATATTTATCCCTGTACTATATAAAAGGGGGGCTCGAGGGGTCAAAATTATATAGGCGTGTTTTTTTTACCCCACCCATCTGGGCTTGGAGTAATAGATTGGGCTGCTAATGCTTCCGCTCAGAACTGATACCGACCGCATTTGAGTACTGCTAAACCGCGGAGAATATCCAGAAAAGTTGCTGCGAGTCAGCCTGTCCATGCATGTAAACCCTTTTGGATTCATTGGGCGGCAGGGATTCAGAGATGTCATTTCATCTCAATGTCAGGAAACTTGGAAGCAATGTCTCGTTTTCGTGATGAATAAGAAATGCCTCAGAATTTTTCTCTGGATTTTTGGGGGGTGATCAAATCTTCCAATAGATTTGAATATGCGTGTTTTTGTTATGTTTTTATGACCCCAACTTTAAAAAAGTTGGAGGGGCATATTGCTTCTGGTTCGTCCTTTCGACTTTCCGTTACGCCTTTGACGCATAGCATAACGCAAGAAACGTGCATGCTAGGGTTTTGAAATTTCATATATCGATTCTTCATGGAAAATTAGCTAACGCGTACTTTTTTCTTATCCGGATTGTGCCCCTTTCAAAAGTTATTGCCCTTTGAATTTTTTTATACAATCTTGTCAGCAAAATATCTCAAAATCTATTGGAGCTAGAGCCTTGTAAGTTGGTGACGAGTAGATGTCCTGATAAACTTTTGACTAAATTCCGAAAAATGCTTTGTGGCTAATGGCCCTTTGTCACTTTGGGTACATTGTAGGCCCATGCTTTGTGATGCATAGCAAAACTTTAGAACCTTGTATGCCAGGGTTTTGAAATTTCATATATGTATTCCTCATGGCAAATTAGCTGAAAGATATTTTTCTCATCCGGATTTTTTCCCTTCTAAGGTTGTTTGAGTCAACCTTTGTGTTCAGTCAGCTGAAAACAGTTATTGTGCGCAATATTTGGAGACAAAATTTGTAAATCAGTTTCAAGGGGGTACACCCCTATTATTTTTTCTGCCTGTTAAAAAGTCAGCGGCCAATATCTATTGCAGAAAGTAGATAGGACAGTGTTGCATTGTTCTGATTGTGATTTTTGAGTGGTTGCTTCCACAAAGTCACACATAGCTATCAAAATCTTACGTGCGCCATGTTACCGGAATACACCGTATGCACATATTAACGATATTAATTCATTTGATTCTGATGGCACAAATGTGCTTCCATACATTAAAATTTTGTCATGAGACATTGACAAATGTACTTTCCGACCAAAAAAAAAATGTTTATTCTTACAACTTTAACATAGATCTTGTTTATCAATAGCATATAAGGAAAATATACATGGCATGTATAAAAAAAAAATAGAATGTAGAAAGACTGCACTTTATCAATTTCTGACGTAAGTTTTGTTTTCGATGACGTCATTTGTTTGCGCGTGAGGAGTCTAACAGCCGGTAAAACAGTGTATGGTGCTTTTATCTGGCCATTACTTATTTAATGCTTTTTCTGCGGATTAAATCCTAATTTTCTCAGAACTGGCACGGATATTTTTTGAGGACTTTTTTTTGGTAATTAATATAACATAGCCCTATGTTTTGGTGTTAAAAGAAATTCTCAAGGAATTAGTTTGACCATAAAAATTAAAGTACCTCGCCTAAACATGATTATTGATTTTTTACCTCCAAACAATACAGGATAGTCAATTAATAAATTTATTAATTGACTATCCTGTTTTGATCAACGGTTATCCATATTAACTATTAACCGGAGTTCAAGTGATATTAGGCTGAGGTCAAAAATCAATAATCATGTTTTTTTAATCGTGTCAGCTAATAAAATTGTCATTTATGAAGTAATTATGTATTGGCCCAGTTAAGGTCCTCGGTCAGTTGTATTGGCCTCAGCCTTCGACTTGGGGCCAATACAGCAGACCTCGGACTTAATATGAAATTACTTGATTAATAACATTAGTGTTAACATGTTTTAATAGCTGTTTTGTTTTGTTTGTTTGATTTGGCATTTAACGTTCCCGTCAACACTGTAAAGCTCATTTTGGAGACGTTGCTTCCAATTTTGTGGGACTTTTACCCAACATTGAGATGGCATGACATCTCAAACCATGTCACCAAATAAAACCAATAGGGTTTATAAGCATGGACAGTCCAACTCGCACCCCTGGGCCTGGGCAGACTTAGATCCTCTAAGCGGTTTACCGGTATTTGTGTGGGGTCGGTTTCGCCTCAGCGTGGAAGCATCATGCAGCCTATCTACATGTATATCTTCAAGCCCTGATGGGCGGGGGTCGGGGAAGTATTATTACTGTATACCCTTTTATCATATGATGTCGCGTCTGAGAATGTAATAACGCCATGTAATAAATTTGATAATCCACTAGTGAATTAAAGGTGCAAATTAGAACGCAGCCTCTGATCTAACAGAATTTTCTGTCAAAATAAAATAAAACAAAAAAATTTGCATACCACCCCTTGAATGACAAATGGACCTGTCCAACATATAGCAATGGAAGAGTCCACTAGTATAGAGTGGGTTATCAATATGCTTGATTTAAGTGGAATAATCTTGAAAGGGCTGTATAACTAAAAACATTACCCAATGTTATATGTACATTTGTATATGAATAGGCATTTAGCAAACTTCGAATGAAATCCTAAAATTTGGACAGCTTGAGGACTTGCAGTAATTATTCTCCTAAAATTTTAACAAATTTGAGTCCAAAAAGTGCAGACGGAATGGCAAACAGTGTAGACCCTGATCAGACTGCTCCTTCAGGAGCAGTCTGATCTGGGTCTGAACTGTTTGCTTGGACCTGACTGTCCCAATACTTAGGATCATCTTGACAGTGTTGACTGGGCCATAAAGAACCCTAAAAACAAACAATCAAGCAGAACATAACCTTGATTGAATTCAGATTTGTTGCAAAACTTACTGAAGTAGGCTGAAACGAGGTTATTGGTGCAGACAGTCCACAAGTTCAACATTTACGGAATGTATTGGATTTTGTTGCTGGCATCATATCTCACAACTTTTTCTCAGATGGTGGAGTTGTGGATAAGCGAAAATTTCATGGATAAAAATGTTTGTTGCAAATACATTCATTCAAATGTGATCCAACACAGAGTTCCTGTTTCTGTCTTTTGTTAGAAAATGGTGAAATAGGAATGGAATTATGCCCTTCCACGCACGCGGGGTTCGAAAACCAAGATCATCTGGCGTTTTGAGCTTCCCAGAAAGCTTGTTAATCGTCAGTATTGATTTTATGGTATAAATACAGATGTCCTTATCAGTAATGAAAAAAAAAATATGTCGGTCAGATCTTAGGTCAGATATTTTTCTGGCTGTTATAAACCTTTTGTCAGGGTTTTATGAAATTCATGAATAGAAATGATTTGTATCAGCCTGCCCATGCATCTGCTTAGTCAGCACAGAAATACCATTACGATAACAGATCCGTGTGATATATTGCATTTTTTCATACCTCAAAAAAGGTAATTTTCTGATGAAAATGTATGATATTTTTCTTATTTATACTCATAACATAGGTTTTGGGTACTCGTTAGAACCGCCTCATTGAGGCGGTTCTAATGAGTACCCACAACCTATGTCTTGGAGCAGAAATAAGGAAAATAATTTATACCCCCTTAACCCCAGTTTTCTCTATATAAAGTGGGGTTTAGGGGGGTCTTCATTTCACGGACTTGTTCATGTGATACAGCTGTTTGGTTGATCGTCAAAATTACAGCAACTTACTAAGCAGAAAAGCTCTTCATTGCTGATATCCACATGACCACCACTGTTTTGTAGGAAAATAGAAGTGAAGGCAATGATCAGGAATCGATACAATCAATACAATCAACCCACAGCTCCCATCAGAGACACCAAAGGGAAAGAAACACAAACATGAAACAACAGACCCTAATGGAAACATCAATAGCGGAAAGCCAAAAGGACAGTTACTTTCCCACAAAAGGGCCAATAGGCTATCCAATATAAAATAATGTAAGCGACACAAACACCAAAAGACAAATCATAACAAAAATTAACCGCGACAGAAGAACGGCCTTGGAATGGTCAGTAGAAACGAATTCCACTGGGAGGCTTAAATCAATTTCACGTGGCCACAATCCTCGCTCTTACTTCCGTTGCGATTTAGACAAATAATTTGTTCAGTCTGCATGAAGGCCTCCTAACTAATCAGTGCAACATCTCCGTGAACACAAAAATCAAACTACCACAGAGGTGACACAACGGTGAGGACACGACAGCAAAATACCACTGAAATGCTGGAGCAAAAGAAAACCAACAGTTAGACTCTGAGCAAAAGAAAAGGAACAGAGTCCAGATACAGAGGATCCGCGTTATAACAATAGCATTCGTTCCAGATTATTGTGACATTATAATGAATTTGCTGTCATAAAGAATCCCAGTCAGGACGTATGATAGGTTATAAAAGGTCTTTTTCCATGGTGCACATCATTACTCCAAGAAACAAATGTTATAGACATTTGTTAGAATCGCCTCGGTGAGGCGATTCTATCAAATTGCTATAACATTTGTTTCTTGGAGTATTTATTTCCTGACTATGGATTCGATTTGGGTATTTCCAACCCAAGGGAAGCCCAAGCTGCTCGGAATCGAGGCTAAACCTTGAGCTAAGAATTCATTCCATTGAAATTGTCGTTATAACGAGTTTTGCTGTTTAAAAACGAATGTTGTTATAATGCAGGTGCTCTGAAATGGTTACTTATAGAAAAAAGCCATGCCATTCTTATTGCTATAGAGTTGTCTATAGAATCTGGCCTGGAATCATGGTAAGGTTCGGAAGACAGTGCAGACCCTGATCAGACGCCACCTGATCAGGTGCTTGGTTTTGGTTTTACCGCCCTTTCAAAATTATTTCATTCATATCGAGAAGATTTTTAATCAGAGATGGGCAAAAACCGGAGTACCCGGAGAAAGAACCTTCCGTTGCAGAACTTGGTTTCTTGCACACCAGACAAGGGAATCCATGATTTTACCCTGGGATAGAAATGTATGTTCTGACCCTGGTGTTCCGACCCCAAATTGAATATACAGTCCAACCTGTGTTAAGCAAGCACCTCAGGGATGGAGAAAATATGCTTGCTTAAGACAGGGGCTTGCTTAATACAGGTGAATTTTGATGCATTTGCCTTTTTTGGGAACTAAATGTCCGCTTGCTTAAGACAGGTTGCTTGCTTAACAGAGGTGGCCACTAAGACAGGTTTGACTGTAATCGCGTTTTTGATAAATGCACTGGTTGATTACAACCTCATGTGCGGCGGCGTCATGCGTGACGTCACTAAACATTCTTGTTGTGTCATCACAAAATGGCGGACGTCGGTAACCGAAGTGACAGCAGCATTAAAAATTCGCAAAAGAAATGGAAGGTATGCAAGAAAAAGAATCCAATATGGGTGTGAGGGGTGGATAGAAAATTCCGTCCCTCGGGATCACTGTCCGGCATCACTCGGCCAGCCTCGTGATGCCGGACAGTGTCCCTCGGGACGGATTTTTCCATTCACCCCTCATACCCATATAAGATTCTAATAGTCTCACATAATATTATGACCCACTTAGCCAGGCTTGAACCACAGCGGTGAGACACCTAATGATTAAGAGTCAGTGCTCTTATCTACTAGGCCATGGAGGCCCTTTTCCTGATCAGGGTCTACACTGTTTGCTTACATTACAGGAATTTAAGGGTCAGTTGCTACAGAACACAGCCTCTAATCAGGGTTTACCCTGTTTACTTACAGTATAGGAACGAAATGTTAACAGTCTATTTTGTCACCGTTCAGCTTCCACTCAGAGATGACAATCAGCCTACCAATCCAATCAGTGCTTTGATTCTATCCTTGTGAGAACCACAAAGCCTGCATGCAGTTTTCAACTGCAAGATGTGCCGTCAAGATGCGCAGTCTGATCTGAGGTTTTTATTTGTCGGCCCTGACTTTATTGAAATACGTCACATGGTTTATGACACTGACATTTTATCAGTGCACTGTGACTGGTGCATTAAAACTTATCCTGCTGAATAAAATAATTTGCCACATCCAGTTCTGACTATCAGCCAATCTGATAAGTTTAAACAGTGTACTGTTTTTCATGATTGCAGTGGATTCAATCCACTGCAGTCTGCATGAAAAACAGTGTAGATCCTATCATCCTGATCAAATGTCATAAGTGTTGAGTAAATCAAAATATTTAGAGGATCTTACATGAGTGCTCATGTATTATTGAATTTATTAAACGAGTTGAGGAAAAGAGATAAAATGCGAGGCTTTGCCGAGCATGTTATCTCTTTTTTCCTCAACGAGTTTGATAAATTCAATAATACATGAGCATGAATGCAAGATTCTATTTATCATATGACATTTAAAACGTATTTTATTCACGATTGTTTACAAAAATGTCAATATTCTGCCGTTAGTAAACGGAACATCGTCAAGGACGTCGTACATGTAACGTTACCAGACGTATCTAGCTAATTTGCATAATTAATCCACTAGTGGATTGTCGAAAATATTACATGGCGTTATTACACTCTCAGACGCGACGTCATATGATATAATTGGATGTCCGTAAGTGTATAATTGGATGTCGGTGTTATTAGCCCCCACCCATCTGGGCTTGAACAAATAGGTGGGCTGCATAATGCTTCCACGCGGAGCTGAAACCAACCCGCACACAAGTACTTGTAAACCGCTTAGAGGATGTAAGCCTGCCCAGGCAAAGCGGTGCAAGTTGGACTGTCAATGCTTATCACCCCTATGGGTTTAATTGGACGGCAGGGCTTGAGACGTCATTTTATCTCAGTGTCGGGTAGAAGTCCCACAAAATTTGAAGCAGCGTCTCCAAAATGACCTTTACAATGTTGACAGGGATGGTAACCCTCAAATCAAACAAACAAACAAAGCATATGTTCTCTATTTCCAGGGCTTCTTCCGTCGCAGTATCCAGCAGAAGATACAGTACCGGCCATGCCTCAAGAATCAACAGTGCAATATTATGAGAGTGAACCGAAACAGGTGTCAGTATTGCAGGTAAGGTTGGCACGATTAATCGGATAATCCATTAATCAATCGATAAATTCCACAAAAAATGATTTGCTAGTAATTGATTATTTGATAAGTACAATTTACTACCCAGTGTTGTGCATGAGTAGCAAACAATGCAGGCCCTTATGAGATACTGTGTTCTGGGTCTACACTATTTGTCCAGGCCTGTCGCTCGGTCCCAGTATATAGGGTCAATTTTCAGGCCTCATATTTTTCAGGCATTTGCAGGAATTCAGGCTTTTAGAGCTTGATATTTTAGCTCACCTGTCACGTAGTGACGAGGTGAGCTTTTGGGATCACTTTTTGTCCGCAGTGCGTGCGTGCATGTGTGTGTCCGTGCGTCTCTGCATGCATGCTTAAACCTTTTCTTCAAACGACATCTCCTCCGACCAGTGAATGGATTTTGATATAATTTCACAGGAATGTTCCTTGGATGACCCTCTTTCAAAATTGCCTAAATCATTCCGCTCCGTTAAACAAAATGGCCACCAGTGCTAGAAATAGATAAACCTTTAAATGACATCTCCTCCTAGGCAAATGGTCCAGTTTGAAAATAATATCACAGGAATGTTCCTTGAGTGACCCTCTTTCAAAATTGCCTAAATTGTTCTGCTCCGTTAAACAAAATGGCCGCCAGAGCTAAAAATAGAAAAATACTTTAAATGACATCTCCTCCTAGGCAAATGGCCCGATTTGAAAAGAATTTCACAGGAATGTTCGGAGAGTGACCTACTTTCAAAATTGCCTAAATCGTTCTGCTCCGTTAAACAATATGGCCCCCAGAGCTAAAAGTAGAAAAACCTTTAAATGACATCTCCTCCTAGGCAAGTGGCCCGATTTGAAAATAATTTCACAGGAATGTTCCTTGAGTGCCCCTCTTTCAAAATTGCCTAAATCGTTCTGTTCCGTTAAACAAAATGGCCACCAGAGCTAAAAATAGAAAAACCTTTCAATGACATCTCTAAGGCAAAATGCCCTATTTGAAAATGATTTCACAGGAATGATCCTTGAGTGACCCTCTTTCAAATTTGTTTAAATAGTTCCCCTCCTTTAAATAAAATGGCCGTCAGAGCTAAAAATAGAAAAACCTTTAAATGAAATCTCCTCCTAGGCAAATGGCCCGATTTGAAAATAATATCACAGGAATGTTCTAGAGTGACCCTCTTTCAAAATTGCCTAAATCGTTCCACTCCATTAAACAAAATGGCCACCAGAGCTAAAAATAGAAAAACTTTTAAATGGCATCTCCTCCTAGGCAAATGGCCCGATTTGAAAAGAATTTCACAGGAATGTTCCTAGAGTGACCCTCTTTCAAAATTGCCTAATCATTCTGCTCCGTTAAATAAAATGGCCGCAAGAGCTAAAAATAGAAAAACCTTCAAATGACATCTCCCTTGGCAAATGTCCCGATTTGAAAAGAATTTCACAGGAATGTTCCTTGAGTGACCCTCTTTCAAAATTGCCAAAATCGTTCTGCTCCATTAAACAAAATGGCCACCAGAGCTAAAAATAGAAAAACCTTTAAGTGACATCTCCTCCTAGGCAAATGGCCTGATTTGAAAATAAATTCACAAGAATGTTCCTTTAGTGTCCCTCTTTCAAATTTGCCTAAATGGTTCTGCTTCGTTAAATAAAATGGCCACCAGAGCTAAAAATAGAAAAACCTTTAAATGACATCTCCTCCTTGGCAAAGTGCCCTATTTGAAAATAATTTCACAGGAATGTTTCTTGAGTGACCCTCTTTCAAAATTGCCTAAATTGTTCCACTCGGTTAAACAAAATGGCCACCAGAGCTAAAAATAGAAAAACCTTTACCGGTAAATGCCATTTCCTCCTAGGCAAATGGCCCGATTTGAAAATAATTTTCCAGGAATGTTCCTTGAGTGACCCTCTTTCAAAATTGCCTAAACTGTTCCGCTCTGTTAAACAAAATGGACACCAGAGCTAAAAATAGAAAAACCTTCAAATTCCACTACAATGAAAAATAGCCTCCAAAGATAAAAGTCTTTGGTCCACATCTCCTTAAAGCAGTGAATCCTTCATTTCCATAAGCTTTGAAACATCTTGGATTCAGGTGAGCGATTCAGGGCCGTCATGGCCCTCTTGTTTCTTGATTTCAGGCTTTTAGATTTTGATTCTTGTGCCTACAGTCTGTTTAAAAAAACTATTTAACCGTTATCCTGCTAAATAGATTTATTAACCCACACCCATTTCTGACTATAAGTCAACCAAAATACTTGATATTTTCACAAACTGCATTACAAACAGTGTAGATCCTGATCAGATGGCTTCTTCAGAAGCCATCTGATCTGGATCTACACTGTTTGCAAAGGTAATAGTTGTGTCTTGTTCAGCAGAATAAAGGTTGAAGCTGCAAAATCGGGGCTTTCAGGCATGGAAAAGCGTGGTCAGTACGAGGCCTGAATTATACATAAGGGTCATGCTCAGACAGAAAGCTACTAAGGTATAATTATGACCAAATCTTAACTGACTGCTAATTGATTATCGATCACAAGGGCAGGACTGATAATCGATTATCTGTTCAGCTCTGATTAGCCAGACATAATTGCAGGTGGGTACTCTGCCCTGTTTGCTGTAGATATTGTTTATGTCACAGGCACGGCCCAGCTGGGATTCAAACACAAGACCTCTGGCATACCATGTGAGCACTTTACCAACTGAGGTCATTTAACCCATTGTAGGCGGGAAACCCCTAAAGGCGTACCTTAGCAAACAGTGCAGGCCCAGATCAGACGCCGCAGCATTCAGGGCCTGCACTATTTGCTGACATAATTTTCCATCAAAAATTAACCCTTATCTTGCTGTTCACGACAACCCCTATCTTTGCAAACAGTGTAGATCCAGATCAGATGGCTTCTGAAGAAGCCATCTGATCAGGATCTACACTGTTTGCCATTAAGTTTATGGCTTTGTAAGAATAAATTACATCAAGTAATCTGATTGGTTCAAAGTCAGAATTGGGTGTGGCTAAACTGAATATTCAGCAAGATAAGGGTTAAATAAGAACAAAAAAAATAGACCTGACACCTCTTATATGACAAATGGACTTGTCAACATATAGCAATGGAAGACAGCCCCCGCCCATAGGGGCTTGAAGAAATATATGGGCTGCATGATGCTTCCATGCAGAGCTGAATCCAGCCCGAACACTAGTACTGGTAAACCGCTTAGAGGATCTAAGCCTGTCCAGGAACCGCGGTGAGAGGCGGACCGTCCATGCTAATAAACCCTATTGGTTTCATTGGGCAACAGGGCTTGAGATGTCATTTCATCTCAATGTCGGGTAAAAGTCCCACAAAATTGGAAGCAAAGTCTCCAAAATGACCTTTACAGTGTTGAGGGGGACGTTAAACATCAAATCAAACAAAATAGCAATGGAAGAGTTCATCAGTATACAATGGGTTAGTTTTGAGCCCGGTTATGAGAAAACCTGTCCTTGGGGGTTTACAATATTTACCGTAAGTATTCAGACACCCGACAACTGCTTACCACACTTGTCATATAATTTGAACAAGTACAATACACTACCCGATGTTATGTCCAAAGATAGCTGTATGAATGGCAAATGGTGTAGACCCTGACGAGATGCCGCATTTTGCGGCATCTCGTTTGGGTCAACACTTTTTGCTCAGTCCTGTCTCTCCGAATACATTTGGTAAATACTGTAAAATTGGGTAAGGCACAAATCCCCTGGCTCAGCCATAGGGGCTTGTAAGATTTGTAGAAAAGTTCTAGAGGTATTATACTGTCTAAGCAGGGAACACAAAGCTGCTGCTGGTCAGACAGAACAGATCTGCAGGCTGATCTGTGCCTTCTTGGTTTGCAAGTGGCTAAACAGGTTTTTTACATGATGCAGCTAGAAGCCTGCGTGGTGTTGGGGTTATGCTACGCGCCTAATAAACCAGGTGTCGTGGGTCTCCAGGTCCGAATGAGTCTTTAAACCAAGGTTCCATCTCCGTATGACTTTATATATATAATTATATAGTTGGGATGTAAAACTTAAACACACACACACATATGATGTAGCTCAAATATGACCACATTTACCCTAAGTATTCGGACACCTCAACTCCTTACCATACTTGTTCTAAAATTGGTACAACTTGCTGCCAGATTTTGTGTCATGGTTGGATGAGTGGCAAACAGTGTACATGTATACCTGATGAGATGACACAGTCTGTGGCATCTCCTGATGAGATGCCACAGACTGCAGCATCTCATCTGGGTATACACTGTTTGCTTCTCATCTGGCCTCTCTGCCTGTATTAACCCATTTAGTACTGAAAACCCCAAAACGGGTACCAGGGCAAACAGTGCAGGCCCAGATCAGACGCCGCACAACGCGGCGTCTGATCAGGGCCTACACTGTTTGCAAAAAGTTCAGCCATTTTTTATGCCCCCGCATCATATGATGCCGGGGGCATATAGTTTTCCGTATGTGCGTACATGTGTACGTCCGTCTGTACGTGTGTGTGTACGTACGTACGTACGTACATACGTACGTACATACGTGATCCTGTAACCTCAGGTTAAAGTTTTTGTAACAGGTAGAGCCTGAACTTTTAGAACTCATATTTTCCTAACCATTTGATGGAACTGGTTCATCTTTGGTATGATGATAGATATAGGTCCAAAGTTTTATTAAGCAATACCCCCACCCATGCCTGTGACCTCAAGGTCATGGTCACAGACTTAGAAATTTTCAATGTTAAGACTCAGGTTAAGGTTTTTGTAACAGGTAGACTTGAACATTTTAGAACTCATATTTTCCAAACCATTTGATGGAATTGGTTCATATTTGGTATGATTATAGATATAGGTCCAAAGTTTTATTCAGCGATACCCCCACCCATGCCCATGGCCTCAAGGTCAAGGTCATGGACTTAGAAATTTTCCATGTTAAAGACTCCAGTTAAGGTATTTGTACCTGGTAGAACCTGAACTTTTATGATGGCTTTGGTTCATATGATGATAGATATAGGTACAATGTTTTATTCAGCAATACCCCCACCCATGCCTATGATCTCAAGGTCAAGGTCACAGACTTAGACAATTTTAATGTGAAAGATTTTAAAGATCTCAAATTTTCCAAACTATATTATGGATTTGGCATATGTATGCTATGATGACAGATACAGGTCCAAATGTTTATTTGGCAATACCCCCACTCATGCCTATGGCTTCAAGGTCAAGGTCACAGACTTTGTCATCGCTCTAGCGCTTACATTTCTTCACCGATTTCAATATAACTTCACACAAATGTTCCTTATGACAATATCTCGAGCCATTTCGACTTTCAAGGTCAAGGTCACTGTGGCTATTTTTAGAAAAACTTTGTCATCGCTTTAGTGCTTACATTTCTTCACCGATTTCAATATAACTTCACACAAATGTTCCTTATGACAATATCTCGAGCCATTTCGACTTTCAAGGTCAAGGTCACTGTGGCTATTTTTAGAAAAACTTTGTCATCGCTCTAGCGACTACATTTCTTCACTGGTTTCAAAATAACTTCACACAAATGTTCCTTATGTCAATACCTCGAACGAGTTTGACTTTCAAGGTCAAGGTCACTCTGGCTATTTTTAGAAAAACTTTGTCATTGCTCTAGCGCTTACATTTTTTCACCAATTTCAATATAACTTCTCACAAATGTTCCTGATGACAAGGTCACACACTTAGAAAATTTTGTTGCAATATGGGTTTTCGGGATGAGGCGGGGCCCTTGGCGGGGGCATCTGTGTCTTCTGGACACATTTCTAGTTTCTAATAAATTTTGAAGAAAACATAACCTGACACACCTAAATTTTGAAATGGACTCATGCTATATATAAGGAGGAAGATTCCATTTGGTACGAAAAGGGTTAATATGGTAATAAATGTGGATTTGGTAGAGTATCAGTAGTGTTATGAAGGATTGAGTTCATGCAGATGACCTAATTTTTTTGTTTTCAGAAAAAAATAAAGCTTAACATGCCTTGTGAATAATCTGTACCTAAGTTGTCAAGCCTTTTCTCGGTAAAATGTAAAAACACAGAAAGTTATTTGCACGGATCTCGAAGTTGTCTCTGTGCTGAATCACTGGTGCATCAATTGTCCCGCAGTGTAGGGTAGGAAAACAGCCCTGTTTCAGACTCTTTTGTTTGACCCTTATTTTTGTTTGTATATTTGTGGTTTAACGTCCCCGTCAACACTGTAAAGGTCATTTTGGAGACGTGGCTTCCATTTTTAGGGGACTTTTACCCGACATTGAGATGAAATGACATCTCAAGCCCTGTCAATGAAACCAATAGAGTTTATTAGCATGGACGGTCCGCCTCGCACCGCAGTTCCTGGACAGGCTTAGATCCTCTAAGCAGTTTACCAGTACTAGTGTGCAGGCCGGATTCAGCTCTGCGTGGAAGCATCATGCAGCCCATATATTTCTTCAAGTCCCTATGGGCGGGGGCCCCTTTAACCCTTAAAGGGAATGGGAAAACCTGGCAGACTTTTTCTGCCATTTTTCAAAGGGAGACCACTTTTGGGACTTCCTGTTTGCTTTTCTATAAGCCCTGTCCCACTGAAATGGGGGTCTACCCTTAAAGGAAAGAATTTGCTCTTGTTGATAATTGGTTGTGGGTGTGGTATATATAAATATATAGGCTTGTTGATAATTGGTTGTGGGTGTGGTATATATAAATATATAGGCTTGTTGATAATTGGTTGTGGGTGTGGTATATATAAATATATAGGCTTGTTGATAATTGGTTGTGGGTGTGGTATATATAAATATTCAGCAGGAAAAGGGTTAAAGCTCAATAATCTGATGTTGATTTTAGACAAACTGGGATTGGCGGCCCCCGCCCATAGGGGCTTGAAGAAATATATGGGCTGCATGATGCTTCCATGCAGAGCTGAATCCGGCCCACACACTAGTACTGGTAAACCGCTTAGATGATCTAAGCCTGTCCAGGAACCGCTATGCGAGGCGGACCGTCCATGCTAATGAACCCCATTGGTTTCATTGGGCGACAGGGCTTGAGATGTCATTTCATCTCAATGTTGGGTAAAAGTCCCACAAAATTGGAAGCAACGTCTCATAAATGACCTTTACAGTGTTGACGGGGACGTTAAACCTCTTATCAAACAAACAAACTGTTCAGGATTGGTCCGCCAGTTAACTTACTACTGTGTTTGTTCTGAGGTCAAAAGTTGGTGTGAACAGACGTACTCGCAGACCTAACACAAAGTACATTCTGAAGTGAAGTGTATAAGCTATAGAAAATTCTAGAAATCATTATCACTTTCCTGGCGAATGTGATTCATAAGAAAAAATGCATTTTGCATGATTGTATAACAAATGATTGTACAAAAACTCCATTTGTGACACGTCTGCTTTAACCCTTTTCATCCAAAATGGAATTTTCCTCCTTATATACAGCAGGAGTCTATTTCAAAATTTTGGGGGTGTCAGGTTGTGTTTTCTTCAAAATTTATTTGGAAAACAGCTGAACTTTTTGCAAATAGTGTAGGCCCTGATCAGACACCTTGTTCTGCGGCATCTGATCTGGGCCTGCACTGTTTACCAGGGTACCCATTTTTGGGGTTTCTGGTACTAAATGGATTAACCCATTGCATGCGGGGAAACTCCTAAAAGGGTACCTTGGCAAACAGTGCAGGCCCAGATCAGAAGCCACGTTTTGTGACGTCTGATCAGAGACTGCACTATTTGCTAATAGAATATTCCATCAAAAATAGAATAATAATGAATAAATAGGCCTGTTCCCATTTTTAGCTCACCTGTCACGTAGTGACAAGGTGAGCTTTTGGGATCACTTTTTGTCCGTCGTGCGTCCGTGCGTGCGTCCGTAAACTTTTCTTCAAACGACATCTCCTCCTAAACCACTGATCGGATTTTGACCAAACTTCACAGGAATGATCATTAGGTGGTCCCCTTTCAAAGTTGTTCAAATGGTTCCGGTCCGTTGCACATATAGGTCACAGTAGCCAAAAATAGATTTTTTTCACCGAAAACTTAAAAAATCTTCTTCTCTGAAACCGCAAGGCCCAGGTCTTTGATATTTGGTATGAAGCTTCATCTAGTGGACCCCTACCAAGATTGTCCCAATTATAGTGCTGGGGCCAAAAATGCCCCCGCACGGGGGCCCTTTGGTTTTACATGGGCTTATATAGGGAAAATCTTTAAAAATCTTCTTCTCTGAAACCACAAGGTCCAGATCTTTGATATTTGGTATGAAGCTTCATCTAGTAGACCCCTACCAAGATTGTTCAAATTATAGTGCTGGAGCTAAAAATGCCCCCGCACGGGGGCCCTTTAGTTTTACATGGGCTATAGGGTAAATCTTGAAAAATCTTCTTCTCTGAAACCTCAAGGCCCAGGTCTTTGATATTTGGTATGAAGCTTCATCTAGTAGACCCCTACCAAGATTGTTCAAATTATAGTGCTGGGGCCAAAAATGCCCCCGCACCAGGGCCCTTTTGTTTTACATAGGCTAATATAGGGAAAATCTTGAAAAATCTTCTTCTCTGAAACTGCAAGGCCCTGGTCTTTGATATTTGGTATGAAGCTACATCTAGTGGACCCCTACCAAGATTGTTCAAATTATAGTGCTGGTACTAAAAATGCCCCCCCGCACGGGGGCCCTTTGGTTTTACATGGGCTTATATAGGGAAAATCTTGAAAAATCTTCTTCTCTGAAATCTCAAGGCCCAGGTCTTTGATATTTGGTATGAAGCTTCATCTAAGAGACCCCTACCAAGATTGTTCAAATTATAGTGCTGGGTCCAAAAATGCCCCCGCACCAGGGCTCTTTTGTTTTACATAGGCTTATATAGGGAAAATCTTGAAAAATCTTCTTCTCTGAAACTGCAAGGCCCAGGTCTTTGATATTTGGTATGAAGCTTCATCTTGTGGACCTCTACCAAGATTGTTCAAATTATAGCCCTGAGACCAAAAATGCCCCCGCAATGTGGCCCTTTGGTTTTACATAGACTTATATAGGGAAAATCTTTAAAAATCATCTTCTCTGAAACACAAGGCTTAGGTCTTTGATATTTGTTATGAAGCTTCAGCTAGTGGACCTCTACCAAGATTGTTCAAATTATAGCACTGGGGCCAAAAATGCCCCCGCTCTGGGGCCCTTTGGTTTAACATAGACTTATATAGGGAAAATCTTGTTTTACATAGACTTCTATATGCAGGGTAAACCTTTAAAATCTTTTTCTCTGAAACCAGAAAGCCCAGGTCTTTCATATTCGATTTGAAGCTTCATCTTGTGGACCTCTACCAAAATTGTTCAAATTTTAGCCCTGGGGCAAAAATTGACCCTGCCCGGGGCCCACTTGTTATGCTTTGGATCAGGTGAGCGAATCAGGGCCTCTTGTTATGACAAATGGACTTGTCCAACATGTAGCAATGGAAGAGTCCACTAGTATACAATGGGTTAACCAAGGTGTCATACTGGGATGAAATTTTCCTTCCTTTCTTTCATGGTCTTGTCCATGCATCTCGTAACCTGAGCATAATACTTAATTACAGTCGAACTTCGATGGCTCGAACCCCTTTTGGTCCATTGAAATTTGTTCGAGACAGCGGTAGTTCGAGCCACTGTTGTATACTTCCAGAAAACATAACGGGGGTATTTTTGGACTTCTTTTCGGTGTTCTGTAACATTATGTATGCTGTATGTACTCATTAGAATCGCCTCCTTGAGGCGATTCTAATGAGTACACACAGCATACATTTGCAAGATAAAACTCGAAAATCCCCTTAATTATCCCACACTTTTTTAGCTCACCTGACCGAAGGTCATGGTGAGCTTTTGTGACAGTAAGATGTCCGGCGTCGTCGTCCGTCGTCCGTCGTGCGTCGTCCGTGCGTAAACTTTTTCTTGTGAACACACTAGAGGCCACAGTTTTGGTCCAATTATCATCAAACTTGCTCAGAATGATAATCATGACAATATCTCGGTCAAGTTCGAATTTGGGTCATGTCGGGTAAAAAAGTAGGTCAGTAGGTCAAATCATAGAAAAACCTTGTGAACACTCGAGAGGCCACAATTTTGGTCCAATCATCATCAAACTTGCTCAGAATGATCATTGTGACAATATTTTAGTGAAGTTTGAATATGGATCATGTCGGCTTAAAAAGTAGGTCAGCGGGTCAAATCATAGAAAAACCTTGTGAACACCCTAGAGGCCACAATTTTGGTCCAATCATAATCAAACTTGCTCAGAATGATCATCATGACAATATCTTGGTCAAGTTCGAATATGGGTCATGTCCGGTCAAAAAGTAGGTCAGTAGGTCAAATCATAGAAAAACCTTGTGAACACTCTGAAGGCCACTGTTTTGGTCCAATTATCATGAAACTTGCTCAGAATGACCATTGTGACAATATTTCAGTCCAGTTCGAATATGGGTCATATCGGGTTAAAAAGTAGGTCAACGGGTCAAATCATATAAAAACCTTGTGAACACCCTAGGGGCCACAATTTTGGTCCAATCTTAATCAAACTTGCTCAGAATGATCATCATGACAATATCTCGGTCAAGTTTGAATATGGGTCAAATGGTTCCGGTCCGTTGCACATCTAGGTCACAGGAGCCAAAAACAGATTTTTTTCACCAAAAACTTAAAAAATCTTCTTCTCTGAAACCACAAGGCCCAGGTCTTTGTTATTTGGTATGAAGCTTCATCTAGTGGACCCCTACCAAGATTGTTCAAATTATAGTGCTGGGGCCAAAAATGCCCCCGCACGGGGGCCCTTTGGTTTTACATAGGCTTATATAGGGAAAATCTTTAAAAATCTTCTTCTCTGAAACCACAAGGCCCAGGACTTTGATATTTGGTATGAAGCTTCATCTAGTGGACCCCTACCAAGATTGTTCAAATTTGAGTGCTGGGACGAAAAATGGCCCCGCCACGGGGCCCTTTGGTTTTACATTGGCTTATATAGGGAAAATCTTTAAAAATCTTCTTCTCTGAAACCACAAGGCCCAGGTCTTTGATATTTGGTATGAAGCTTCATCTAGTGGACCCCTACCAAGATTGTTCAAATTATAGTGCTGGGGCCAAAAATGCCCCCGCCCCAGGGCCCTTTGGTTTTACATAGGCTTATATAGGGAAAATCTTCAAAAATCTTCTACTCTGAAACCACAAGGCCCAGGACTTTGATATTTGGTATGAAGCTTCATCTAGTGGACCCCTACCAAGATTGTTCAAATTATAGTGCTGGGACAAAAAATGCCCCCGCCACGGGGCCCTTTGGTTTTACATAGGCTTATATAGGGAAAATCTTTAAAAATCTTCTTCTCTGAAACCACAAGGCCCAGGTCTTTGATATTTGGTATGAAGCTTCATCTAGTTGACCCCTACCAAGATTGTTCAAATTACAGTGCTGGGGCCAAAAATGCCCCCGCCCCGGGGCCCTTTGGTTTTACATAGGCTTATATAGGGAAAATCTTAAAAAATCTTCTTCTCTGAAACCACAAGGCCCAGGTCTTTGATATTTGGTATGAAGCTTCATCTAGTGGACCCCTACCAAGATTGTTCAAATTTTAGTGCTGGGACAAAAAATGCCCCCGCCACGGGGCCCTTTGGTTTTACATGGGCTTATATAGGGAAAATCTTTAAAAATTTTCTTTTCTGAAACCACAAGGCCCAGGACTTTGATATTTGGTATGAAGCTTCATCTAGTGGACCCCTACCAAGATTGTTCAAATTTTAGTGCTGGGACAAAAATGCCCCCGCCACGGGGCCCTTTGCTTTTACATTGGCTTATATAGGGAAAATTTTTAAAAATCTTCTTCTCTGAAACCACAAGGCCCAGGTCTTATATATTTGGTATGAAGCTTCATCTAGTGGACCCCTACCAAGATTGTTCAAATTATAGTGCTGGGGCCAAAAATGCCCCCGCCACGGGGCCCTTTGGTTTTACATAGGCTTATATAGGGAAAATCTTTAAAAATTTTCTTCTCTAAAACCACAAGGCCCAGGACTTTGATATTTGGTATGAAGCTTCATCTAGTGGACCCCTACCAAGATTGTTCCAATTTTAGTGCTGGGGCCAAAAATGCCCCTGCCCCGGGGCCCTTTGGTTTTACATAGGCTTATATAGGGAAAATCTTTAAAAATCTTCTTCTCTGAAACCACAAGGCCCAGGACTTTGATATTTGGTATGAAGCTTCGTCTAGTGGACCCCTACCAAGATTGTTCAAATTATAGTGCTGGGACAAAAAATCCCCCCCTGCCACGGGGCCCTTTGGTTTTACATAGGCTTATATAGGGAAAATCTTTAAAAATCTTCTTCTCTGAAACCACAAGGCCCAGAACTTTGATATTTGGTATGAAGCTTCATCTAGTGGACCCCTACCAAGATTGTTCAAACTATAGTGCTGGGGCAAAAAATGCCCCTGTCCCGGGGCCCTTTGATTTTACATAGGCTTATATAGGCAAAATCTTTAAAAATCTTCTTCTCTGAAACCGCTAGGCCCAGGTCTTTGATATTTGATGTGTAGCTTCATCTAGTGGACCTTTGACAAGATTGTTCAAATTTTAGCCTTTGTTGATGTTTGGTATGAAGCTTCACCTTTAAGACCTCCCTCAACATTATGTACATTAAAGCCCTGGGGCCAATAATGGCCCTCTCTGGGGCCCACTTGTTACACTATGGATCAGGTGAGCGATCCAGGGCCATCATGGCCCTCTTGTCTTATGAATAGGAATTCCCTAGGGACTCAAAAACGGGTTCCCCCCAGCCATGGTAAACGAGCCATCGGTGTTCGAGCGATCGAAGTTCGACTGTACTATGATAAATTCAGTTTTGTAAAAAAAAATTTTTTTGGTTAAAATTGTTTGCCTGCCATTCATAATTGTCCACAGAAAATATCAGAACAAAAGGCTGTATTATTTTTTAAATAAATGAATTTAAACTTTTTTTCCACTTTGTTGTCATCCAGAGCTCTTGAAATTTTGAAATCCCAATCGGTCCAGAAGGTGACCGATGACGTCATCACTGACTTATTTTTTGCAAGTTTTTTGCTGCATGCTTCGTTTTGCATGTTTTTTGTTTGATTGTTTGTGCATGTTTTTTTTGGCATGTTTTGATCATTTGGTGTATATTTAGGGCCCCCGCACTGAAAGTGTGGGTGCCCTATAGTAATCACTCTGTCCGTCTGTCTGTCTGTCCGTCTGTCTGTCTGTCTGTCCGTCCACAAATTTTTTTATCCTCCATAACTTTCTTATTCCTGGATGGATTTAAATATTACTTGGCAGAAATGTTAACCATAATGAGATGGAGTGTTGCGCGCAAGATCAGGTCCGTACCTCAAAGGTCAAGGTCATACTTAGAGGTTAAAGGTCAAAAAAGGGTCTTTCCTGTGTCCAATTAATAACTTTGTTATTATTATTCCTGGATGGCAGAAATGTTAACCATAATGTGATGGAGTGTTGCACGCAAGACTCAGGTCCGTACCTCAAAGGTCAAGGTCATACTTAGAGGTTAAAGGTAAAAAAGGGTCTTTCCTGTGTCCAATTAATAACTTTGTTATTATTCCTGGATGGATTTAAATATTACTTGGCAGAAATGTTAACCATAATGTGGCCCCGCACTGAAAGTGTGGGTGCCCTATAGTAATCACTCTGTCCGTCCGTCTGTCTGTCTGTCTGTATGGACGTCTGTCCGTCCACAAATTTTTTTATCCTCCATAACTTTCTTATTAGGGCCCCGCACTGAAAGTGTGGGTGCCCTATAGTAATCACTCTGTCCGTCCGTCTGTCTGTCTGTCTGTCCGTCTACAAATTTTTTCCTACTCCTCTGATAGCGCTGCCGGGGCCCTAGTCAGTTTCACTGACAGCTCTAGTTATCTGTTGTTCATTATGTAAATAAATAGTTGAAATAAAGAGAAAGTCGTACCACAGTTTGCTTTCTATTATCCATGTTATTCCTGAACCAGTACCTGTATTATATTTTGGAAATTCCCCAGGTGTATTTTTAGAATTACTGAATGCAGTAAATTATCGTTGGTACCCAGCTTCATAATGTGTTGTGCTGCTGTTAGCCATTACAACAAGTATTGCCTTTCTAAAATGGAGTAATGTTCGCCCCTGTGCCACGGGTGGGCGGACGATTTGGCCAGCGGACGATTTGGCCCGGACGATTTGGCCTAGGACAATTCGGCCTAGGACAATTTGGCCAGCCAAAAATACCGGGTAGGACAATTTGGCCAAACTGATTTCTCCTAGCGGTTTTAACAATTCTTATTCTATCAATCATTTCAATAACATTTTTTTTTTCATTTGGCTACATATTTTCATCAAATATTTCATGTTTTTTCAGTGATTGTATCTGTCATTTCTTGGCTTTGATGAGTGAAAATCAAATGTTGACATAAGAGGAAATTGCATAGTTTTGAGCAGTTTTCATTTGACAACATATTTTTATCACACGTACATCATTACATATTTTCTGCTCATTTTATAGTATCTGAGCCCAGTCAACACTATTAAGGTCTTATTGAGCAGATCAGTTTCCCTAAATGTAAGTGGTTAAGCAGTGCGGTGCACATTCTTGAACCAGGCAGGCATCATGTGAAGAAGTCCGTAAAATGAACTTTATATAGAGAAAATTAGGGTTTATGAGGGTGTACATTATTTTTCTTATTTCGGCTCCAAGACATAGGTTGTGGGTACTCATTAGACCAGTCAAATATCAATCAGCCAATTAACCATGCAAGCAAGAAAATATCCTAATTGATCTTGTATTCCAATGCATACACAAACAAACAATCCAAACCAACACAATAAGTGTGGAATAGCTAATTAAGAAAGCAAGGAACCAAGACCAGTCAGCAAATCAGTTAGCAAATTAACCATGAATACAAGAAAATGTAATTAATCTTGTTTTCCAGCCAATTTAAACAAAACCATTAAATTTATTTATTTTATTTATTTATTTTATTTCATTGTATTTTTTGTGTTTTGGGAGGATTATAGTTAACCATTTCTATTATAATTTGCACATAAAGAATATCTCCGGCCAAAAGTTATAAAAGTTTAGAAACAACAAAAAAAAAAAAAAATCTAAATGTTTAAAATCTTCTTTAAAATGTTCCTTCCACATATTCAAACATTACTGTAATATTAAAATCAAACCTAAAACATTAAATTTTCTGTTTAAACTAGTCATTATATTAATCTGGCCAAATTGTCCTACCCAATATCTTTGGCTGGCCAAATTGTCCTAGGCCGAATTGTCCTAGTCCAAATCGTCTGGGCCAAATCGTCCGCTGGCCAAATTGTCCTACATTCCTTCCTCCTGTTGTGCTGCTGTTAGCCATTACAACAAGTATTGCCTTTCTAAAATGGAGTAATGTTCGCCCCTGTGCCACGTCGAGGCCCAGCACGTCCGTCTTCGACAGGTTTTTTTTTTTTTTTTTTTTATTTTTTATTTATGATTCCCAACGTGTTGCATGTATGATACAATCAAAAGCAATAAAATTGAACAGCGAAAACCAAATGAAAATCTGCAACTTATATACCCCAAATTCTTTAATTACTTCCAAACATGATAATGTTTTTTAACTGCTCCAGTGCTATTGATCAATCGAGCCATTTAAAGTGCCGATATAATTAACATACTTTTAATTCTTACAAGGATAGTTTAGTATAACAGTTTACGAAAACAAACAAACAAATTATGTTTGATTGCCATTAGATCAAACACGATCAAGGCTTCTTTGATATCACAATCACGCACCGCTTAATCACGTTTTGACTGACTGACTGTCATTAGCCTTAATCCCGCGAGAGTCTGCGATACCTGGCGAGATCTCGAAAACGTGTTTACTGTCAAACTCAAATTCATCCCCGAGAGAGATAATTGGATTATATTACTGGCACAATAAACAGTTTGACACCTAACCAGGTATAATTTCTCTGTTTTTTCACTTCGATTTTAGCTTATTGGGTTTTTTTTTTCGGACCGATTTTTCAGCAAAATCGATTTTCATTTTCAAAAAACGGTCTGGACCGGTGAAAAATCGGACTTCTAGAGCCCTGGTTGTCATCCATGGTCTTGTCCATGCATCCGTCTGTCTGTCACATTTGCATCAACCCTGGCATTGATGATTTCGTTCATGTCCATTTCTCATTAATCACAACTCTAGGTCAGTGAAGGAATGTCAATTTAAACGTTATATTCTCTTATTTCATTTCACAGAAACCTGTTTTGTTGGTACTAGATAGTATTGCCTCGATGAAAGGAAATAAGGAGTTGTGTCCTAGTTACTCCCCTTGTGTAGAGATATATGACTATGGAATCCTCCACCTAATAAGTTTGGAGTGGTTCATTTCCAATTATAGGGGTGCCAGGTTTCTTTTGTTTGTGATAAGTTTTGCAAAAAATGTACATTAAGCAAACTGTGTAGACCCAGATCAGATGCAGCATTCTGCATTGTCTGATCTGGGTCTGCACTGTTTGCCAATGTCCCACAAAATGGCTGCTAGACATATATGGGTATAGAGTTTTCACAACCGTTAACCCTTATTTTGCTGTTCACGACAACCCCTATCTTTGCAAACAGTGTAGATCCAGATCAGATGGCTTCTAAAGAAGCCATCTGATCTGGATATACACTGTTTGGAATTCAGTTTATGAATTTGTAGCAATAAATTACATCAAGTAATTTGATTGGTTGATAGACAGAAATGGGTGTGGCTTAAATGAATATTCAGCAAGATAAGGGTTAACTATAGGTATACAGACAAGTGTTTCTGAATGTAATAGACCATGGCACACCATCACTCATATTGCATGGTCCAATTAGCTTGGTATGTCAGTGTCAACCGTACCAATAAAAGTTCTGTTCAGGAACTATTTTGGGCCTTTATCGCTGTTAAAGTGCTGTTAAAGTGCTGCTAACCCTTAACATGCCAGTCAGGTCAATTATTGTCTGCTTTGTCATCTACTTTAACCCTTATCTTGCTGAATATTCATTTAAGCCACACCCATTTCTGTCTATCAACCAATCAAATTACTTGATGTAATTTTTTCATACAATTTCATAAAGTGTAGATCCTGATCAGATGGCTTCTTCAGAAGCCATCTGATCTGGATCTACACTGTTTGGAAAGATAGGGGTTGTCGCGAACAGCAAGATAAGGGTTAAATATCATTTTTTCCAAACAGCGTGGACCCAGATCAGACTGCTCCTGAGCGTCCTCACTGTTTACCTGTATGCGAAAATAGATTTTAAAAGATTGCAAGAAGAAGCTGCAGACGACAAAAGCAGACGGCATTTGAAGACGCAGTTTTTCTCAGCAGCTTAAGGGTTAGAAATTGTTGGTTATCTGTTAAGTCTGGACTGGGCTCACTCGGGTCACATGTGAGATGCCTTGAAATTCTGCAATGGAAGGTCAGATGTTTTTTTTGTCTGGATACCCTGGTGTTCGCCCACCCCTGATTAACGATTGAAATAATCCTGAAATCCAAATTTAGCTAGGGCCTTAAAATCAAAATAAAAAAATAAAATAGATAAATATATAAATAAAGACTGGCCTGGGCTTGTGGACTAGGACTTTGGCAAACCGTGTAAACCCAGATCAGATGCTGCAGATTGCAGGGTCTGATGAGGGTCTACACTATTTGCTAAAAGTATTTGAATTTAAGGGATAAAGAAACAGCCTAATTTATCAGTCTCTGGATCAATCAGCATTAACCCATTTAGTACCAGAAACCCCAAAACGGGTACCCTGGCAAACAGTGCAGACCCAGATCAGACTCTGCAGAATGCGGCGTCTGATCAGGACCTCCACTGTTTGCTAAAAGTTCAGCCATTTTCCAAATAAATTTTGAAGAAAACACAACCTGACACCCATAAATTTTGAAATGGACTCATGCTATATATAAGGAGAAGGATTCCATTTGGTACAAAAAGGGTCATGGGTCCCAAAAGGTAGGTTTGACTGTACATGTAAAGGTAAAGTGTGGTGTGGTTTACAAGGATGGTGACATTTTTACTGACTTTCCAATGTGAGGCATACATATTTATATTACTTACCATATTTACCATATTTATTAAGACCATGATGCTTCCACGCAGAGCTGAATCTGACCCACACACGATTACTGGTAAACCGCTTAGAGGATCTAAGCCTGCCCAGGCAAAGCGGTGTGCATGAGTTGGGCCGTCCGTGCTTATAAACCCTATTGGTTTCATATGGCGACAGGTCTTGAGATGTCATTTCATCTCAATGTCGGGTAAAAGTCCCACAAAATTGGAAGCAACGTCTCCAAAATGACCTTTACAGTGTTGATGGGGACGTTAAACCTCAAATCAAACAAACAAACAATAGACCTGAGTAAACTGTGTAAACCCAGATGATTCTGCAGTGTATCTTCAGGGTCAACAATGTTTGTCACTCATAGAGAAACTTATAGACACGTACACCATCAGTTACCGGTAGTAATACTTGTTTGAATTTAAGAAGAAGTACGTTATGGAGTTGAAGTGTCCCAATATTTATATCCCTTTTGAACCAGAAACCCCCAAAACGGGTACCCGGACAAACAGTGAAGGCCCAGATCAGACGCCGCAGAATGTACAACAGTTTAACCCTTTTTGTACCAAATTTTTTTTTTTTTTTTTGGTTTGGGTTTTACGGCCCTTTCAAGATTATTTCACTCATATCGAGCCGATCGTTAATCAGAGGTGGGCGAAAACCGGAGTACCCGGAGAAAAACCACCTGACCTTCCGTTGCAGAACTTGGCGTCTCACACGTGACCCGAGCGAGGCTCGAACCCACGGCGGTGAGAGACCTAATGACTAAGAGTCAGCGCTCTTATCCATTAGGCCACAGAGGCCCGTCTTTTTGTACCAAATGGAATCTTCCTCCTTAAATATATAGCAGGAGTTCATTTCAAAATTTGGGGTTGTTAAGTTGTGTTTCTATCAAAACTTATTTAGAAAATGACTGAACTTTTAGCAAACAGTGGAGGCCCTGATCAGATGCCGCATTCTGCGGCATCTGATCAGGGCCTCCACTGTTTGCCAGGGTACATATTTTGGGGTTTCTAGTACTAAATGGGTTAATTGGCTGCACTTGATAAGATCATAGTCAAACGTACATTTACATGCATATGAATGAATATGGGTATTTGTTACATGTACATGTATGTAAATAAATATAGGTATCTGCTTTATTTAAAGCTTGTTTTTCTTTTCATTTCAGGTTCAAGAAATGTATAGCAGTTGGAATGTCAAGGGATGGTAAGTGGCTTTCAGACATACAGTAAAATATTCCGCAATTAAGACCACCTAAAATTAAGACTAATTCTGCTTTAAAAAAGTGGCCCCCGCCCATAGGGGCTTGAAGAAATATATGGGCTGCATGATGCTTCACCGCAGAGCTGAATCCGACCCGCACACTAGTACTGGTAAACCGCTTAGAGGATCTAAGCCTGTCCAGGAACCGCGGTGCGAGGCAGACCATCCATGCTAATAAACCCTATTGGTTTCATTGGGCGACAGGGCTTGAGATGTCATTTCAGCTCAATGTTGGGTAAAAGTCCCACAAAATTGGAAGCAACATCTCCAAAATGACCTTTACAGTGTTGACGGGGATGTTAAACCTCAAATCAAACAAAACAAACAAATAAAAGCTTAAAAAAGCTAATTTAGTAGGTTGCAGTAACTGTTATTCTTTATTTGTGTTATCTGTATACAGTGTCTTCTGGTCAGAGACCACCTTTGGGACTGTTCAAAAGTGGACCACCTTTGGGACTGTTCAAAAGTGGTCTTTAAGACCACTTTTGAACAGACCCAAAGGTGGTCTTAATATAGGAATTTTACTGTATTTGAGCCAGTCTTAACCCATTGGGTACCGGAAACCCCAAAACGGGTAATTGGCAAATAGTGCAGGCCCAGATCAGATGCCACAGTAAGCAGTGTCTGTTTGAAGCCCACACTGTTTTCAAAAAATTCAACCATTTTCCAAATAAATTTTGAAGGCAATGCAACTGGACACCCCAAAATTTGAAATGGACTTGTGCTATATATACCAGTGGAAGTTTCCATTTTGTACAAAATGGGTTAAAAGAAAACTGTGACAAGAATTCCGCCGAAGGCTATGTCGCGCCTGTCGTAAACTTGAACCTTAGGGTGAACGCTAGGGTGGTCGCAAATGTTGACGAACGGACGGACGAACGAACGGACGGAAAACCGGGCGCCTATATGGCGCCATGCTAATAGCAGGCGCGACAAAAACAGTTGATCAGAGGCAGAGATACATGTAGTCCTGTTCTGGTTAACTGCTTAAGTATAAGCCTGCCCAGAAAAGCATGGTACTTAGTTAAACCCTCACCATTTGTTACTCTCCTCCCCAATTTTCATCCATTTTTGTTGCATGGTGTAAACTTTTACAACATATTCAACTTTTAACCCTTATTATACCCCGGCATACGAAGTATGCTATGGGGGTATATAGTTTTCGTCCTGCCGTCCGTCCGTGTTTCCGTCCTTCCGTCTGTCCGTCCGTCCGTTAACATTTTGGTTAAAGTTTTGCGTTAAAGTTTCTAAGAGATTGTATCTTCTGAATCCGTTGATAGATTTAGTTGATACTTACACTGAAGTTACATACTGGTCTAAAGATTTCATTGATGCATGTCCCACCCCCCACAGTGACCTTGAGGTCAAGGTCACAGACTTAGAAATTTTACATCTTGGTTAAAGTTTTGCGTTAAAGTTTCTAAGAGGTTGTATCTTCTGAACCCTTTGATAGATTTAGTTGATACTTACACTGAAGTTACATACTGGTCTAAAGATTTCATTGATGCATGTCCCACCCCCACAATGACCTTGAGGTCAAGGTCACAGACTTAGAAATTTTATGTTCGGTTAAAGTTTAATGACAAAGTTTATAGATGCCTGTATGTTCTAAACTCTAAGACAAATTCAATTGATACTTGCATCAATGTTGCATACCAGTCCAAAGATTTCATTGATGCATACCCCGCCCTGCTGCTTCAGTAACATTGATGCCTCCACCCCTTTCAGTAACTTTGATGCTCTCACTTCCTTGGTCCATTTAGAAAGATTGTTTGGTTTAGATTTTATAAGCACATTATAGATTCTTATAGCTTCTTGACTTCTTCATTCATGTAGCATACAAGCTCGAAAGATTTATCAGAGGGTGGCACTGGCCGGGGGTATGCGTGACCCACTGGTCACTTTCTCTAGTCTTGCTGTTCACGACATTCCCTATCTTAGCAAACAGTGTAGATCCAGATCAGATGGCTTCTGAAGAAGCCATCTGGTCAGGATCTACAGTGTTTGGCATTCAGTTATGAATTTGTAGCAATCAATTACATCAAGTAATTTGATTGGTTGGTAGACAGAAATGGGTGTGGCTTAAATGAATATTCAGCAAGAGAAGGGTTAACATGGAAAAACAGTATAGATTCTGAGCTGATCTGGATCTCTACTGTTTCTAAATAAGGACAGTTATCTGGATTCATCATAGTGAGAGTTAAACATGATCTAAACAATGTTGACAGGGCTGATACCAAGCCAAAAAGAGACATTCTATAGACATTATCTAGGATTCTAACACAGCGCGCCTATATACGCAATGGAAAACAACTGTGTTTTATTCTACAACAAATCACGGCTAGTAAGAGCGTGACAAGTGACGTCATTAAAAACTGCCAATTGATGACGTCACTAGTCGATTTCCTTGATGTTAGACGGTGTAACGTCATTTTCTCGCATCGAAAACGTTAGAAAAGGATGCAAATGCATGTGTTTCAGTCGTTAATTTTAGCGGGATTTCTTCTAACAATGGCGAAAAGTTGTCAAATTTTGAAGGAAACAACAACATTTTTGCCGATTTTCAGCGTGTTAGAATCGAAATAGATCAGCTCTAGTCTGTGATTTATTGAGTAATAAATCACAGTTTGTCGGTCAGTTGTAAGTAGACAAATCACGCGTGCTACGCGCTCGTGATTTGTCTACTTTACAACTGACCTCCAAACTGTGATTTATTACTCAACAAATCACAGTTAGAGCTGATCTATTTCTTAACCATCATTTTAGAAAAAGATCAGCTCCAGCAGTGGTTTGTGGAGTAATAAATCACAGTTTGGAGGTCAGTTAAATCCTAGCCGTTTCTTTGAGTGGTAGGGCTTGAGAAGTCATTTTCATCTCAGTGTCCGGTAAAAGTCCCATAAAATCTAACGCAGTATCTCCTAAATGTCTTGAATAGTGTTGACATGGCGTTAAACCTCAACACAACCAAAAAGTACAGTAGACCCCAATCAGGTCATACATGCTGAAGGCACATTTTTGCCAGATGTGTCACAACCTATCCCTTATCCTGCTGAATAAATTAATTAAGCCACACCCATTTCCGACTATCAGCCAATCAAATTACTTGATATAATGAATTCTTTGAATTTACAAACTGCATGATAAATAGTGTAGATCCAGATGAAATGGCTTCCTCACAAGCCATCTGATCTGGATCTTTGTTTGATTTGAGGTTTAACGTCCCCGTCAACACTGTAAAGGTCATTTTGGAGACGTTGCTTCCAATTTTGTGGGACTTTTACCCGACACTGAGATGAAATGACATCTCAAGCCCTGTCACCCAATGAAACCAGTAGGGTTTATTAGCATGGACGGTCCGCCTCGCACCGCGGTTCCTGGACAAGCTTAGATCCTCTAAGCGGTTTACCAGTACTAGTGTGCGGGCCGGATTCAACTCTGCGTGGAAACATCATGCAGCCCATATATTTCTTCAAGCCCCTATGGGCGGGGGCTGTCTGATCTGGATCTATCTACACTGTTTGCAATGGTATGGGGTTGTCATGTTCAGCGGGATAAGGGTTATTTTATTTTGTCTTGTAAAAGATAATAAAGAATTGAAAGAAAGTGATAATGTTCTGTTTGGAATCAAGGACTACAACACGGAACTGAAACTTGTGGAATGTGCAAGCTTTTAACCCTTGTCCTGCTGAATATGTTAATCTGTCACACCAACTACCAATTATCAACCAATCAGATTACTTGATGCAAATTATTGCAACAAATTCACAATCTGAATGACAAACAATGCAGATCCTGATCAGATGGCTTCTTCAGAAGCCATCTGATCTGGATCTCCATTGTTTGAAAGATAAGACATATCCGGGCTCAGCAGAACAAGGGTTAAGTTGTAAATCTGCCCTTGTTGGTTGTTTACTTCTGTCCATGTTTGTTATTAATGAGTGCTGACTCTTAAATATTAGATCTCTCACCACTGTGTCTGACTCCTCGCTCAGACAACATGTGAGATGCCAAGTTCTGCAACGGAAGGTTGGGTGGTTTTTCTCTGCTCCGGGTACTCTGGTTTTCGCCTGCCTGTGAGTAACAATCGGCTTGAAATGAGTGAAATAATCTTGAAAGTGCCTAAAACGAAAAAAAAAAAAAAAAAACTTTTTGTTCATTGGGGCTTGAAGAAATATATGGGCTGCACAATGCTTCCACGCAGAGCTAAATCCGACCCGCACAAGAGTACTGGTAAACCGCTTAGAGATCTAAGCCTGCCCAGGCAAAGCAATGCGAGTCGGACCGTCCATGCTTATAAACCGTATTGGTTTCATTGGGCGACAGGGCTTGAGATGTAATTTCATCTCAAAGTCGGGTAAAAGTCCCACAAAATTGGAAGCAACATCTCCAAAATGACCTTTACAGTGTTGATGGGGGGGTTCAACCTCAAATGAAACAAACAAACAAACAAAACCTTTTTGTTATCCTAGATTTTATCTTATTTTAGCGGTGAGGTTTGGCCGAGTTCCGAAGAAAGAAAAAGCTCGAATCATTGAACAGATGCAGAAGGTGAATCTTCAGAGTGCTACCACTCAGATGTCATCGATACTTATCAGCACGCAGGATTTGGTTCAGTCGGTGATCGTCGCACACAAACAGACGTGTGAGCTGTATCAAGAGAAAGTGTGTATGATGAGGGACATTGCTATGATGAAGAATGACTATGTTGATTGTCCTGCCCATATGGTAAGAAAATATACAAGCCACTAACATAGGTAGTAGGCAGATAGGCCTCCATGGCCTAGTGAGGAAGAGAGCTGACTCTAACAATCAGGGGCCAGTTGTTCAAAACTAACGACGTCGTTAGTTAACTTATCGTTAAAACTTTTATCATTAATTATGGCAAATATGCTAATATTTTTGCTGAAAAAATGTGAGCAGCTTTTGCATTCGCAAAAGCTGCTCACATTTTTTCAGCAAAAATACCAAAATTTTGAATTTTAAACTTGCTAGAATAGTTAACAAAATGATCACTAAGGAGCTCGTTAAGCTAACGATGCTTTGAACAACTGGGCCCAGGTCTCTCACTTCTATGGTGTAAACCCTTGACCCGCTGAATATTTATTTATGCCACACCCACTGCTGATTATCAACCAATCAGATTACTTGATGCAAGTGATTGCACAAACAATGAAGATCTGGATCAGATGGCTTCAGAAGCCATCTGATCTGGATCTTCATTGTTTGAAAGATGAGACATATCCGGGCTCAACAGGACAAGGGCTAAGCCTTGCTTGGAGCACAAGTGAGATGCCAAGGTCCGAATTTGTCTTTCATAGACACTTTCATAGGCAGTAGACTGATGGGCCTTGGTGGCCTAGGGAGTAAGAGGGCCGACTCTTAAATCTCTCTTCTGAAGTGTTAAGCCTTGCTCGGAGCACAAGTGAGATGCCAAGGTCAGGTTTTGTCTTTCATAGGCACTTTCATAGGCAGTAGACTGATTGGCCTAGGGAGTAAGAGGGCCGACTCATAATCTTAAATCTCTCTTCTGTAGTGTTAAGCCTTGCTCGGAGCACAAGTGAGATGCCAAGGTCAGGTTTTGTCTTTCTTGGTAGTGTGTCGTTTCTCCCCCTCTTATTTAAGCTCGGCTGAATATAAGCAAATCTTGAAAAGTCCGTAAAAAGGAGGAAAAAATCATCTAAATTCTTGCAGTGGGACTCTGGTATATCAGTGAATGATGATTAAACCATTAACCCATTGTATGTGGGGAACCCCTAAAGAGGTACCAGGGAGTAAGGCTGACACGATTAATCATATAATCGCTTAATCGATCGATAAATTCCACAAAAATGATTATCATTTCTGATTTGCTTTTAATCGATGACTTGATAGGTACAATTTACTACCCAAAGTTATGCCTAAAATAGCTGGATGAGTAGCAAACAGTGCAGACCCTGATGAGACGCCGCATTCTGCGGCGTCTCATCTGGGTCTACACTGTTTGCTCAGGCCTGTCTGTATGGTAAAGTGCAACATATGGTAAGAGTCATGCTCAGACAGAAAGCCAGACAGGTAAAATTATGACAAAAACCTTAGCGATTACTAATTGATTATCGATCGCAATGACATGACTGATAATAGAGTATTTTTTCAGCTCTGATTAGCCAGCCCTACCAGGGAGAAAGATTGCGCTGCTATAAATAACCTTTACCTTGATTTTGTACATGGTCATCAATAGTCACCTGGACAGTAGCAGGTGGGAAGCTTCTGTAGTTAGTAACTTTTGGTTGGTTGCTTAGCAGTCCAGATTATACAGATAACCAACACTTTTACACAGTGCTCTGATGTCACAGGGGCAAGAAAAGTGATAGTTTATATGACTTTAACCTTGATTTTGTACATGGTCAGCAATAGTCACATGAACAGTAGCAGGGGGAAGCTTCTGTAGTTAGTAACTTTGGGTTGATTGCTGATCAGTCAAGATATTACAAATAACCAATGCTTTTACACAGTGCTCTGATGTCACAGGACAAGAAAAGTGATAGTTTATATGACCTTTACCTTGATTCTGTACATGATCAGCAATAGTCACATGAACAGTAGCAGGTGGAAAGCTTCTGTAGTTAGTAACTTTGGGTCAATTGATTAACAATCAACCCAAAAAGAGCTTCAGTATCTCAATATTACTCTGTACATAGCTCATGCTATTGATTAGTTAGGAAGATAATTTTTTCTCTATGGTTGAATGAGATCCAAATTAGATTATTTGCCTAAAAGCAAAATACCTAAAGTACTTTACATATTTTGACATAGCACTGGTTAAGGAGAAACACTGAGGTTATTTTGCGGATATTTTTTCCATCCACAAGGAGCGATTCTTTTTACACCTGTGTACACAAAACCTTTCAAACTCCTATGTAATAACTTCCAATGAATCTCTTTGCATTAAGTTAGTTTGACAAGCAAATGTCATTCATCAAAGAAGTCTAAAACTAGATCAAGCAATTGATTGGTCTCATTTTGGAAAACACTTTCTGATTGACATTTGAGATGGTATTTTGATTGGACAGTGCAGGAGTCAGCAATGAAATGTACACCACTTTGTGTTTTGAATTTAATTCTGTCTGGCAGTTGACTGATAGGATGTTAGGATATATTGAATGATGTTTCAAGTCAGAATGAAATGAAGCTCATCAAAGGTTGAACACTTTGGTGTCCTACAATTATTTGAAACATCTTGTGGACACTTGTTAGAGTCCCCAAATTAGGGGATTTTAACAAATATACCCACAACATACTGCGTTTCTAACAAGAAATAGAGGATCTAACATGAGTGCTCATGTATTATTGAATTTATTAAACGAGTTGAGGAAAAGGGATAAAAAGCGAGGCTTGCCAAGCATTTTATCCCTTTTCCTCGACGAGTTTAATAAATTGCTTATATAGAGGATCTTACATGAGTGCTCATGTATTATTGAATTTATTAAACGAGTTGAGGAAAAGGGATAATATGCGAGGCTTGCCGAGCATTTTATCCCTTTTCCTCTACGAGGACGAGTTTAATAAATTGTTGACATAGAGGATCTTACATGAGTGCTCATGTATTATTGAATTTATTAAACGAGTTGAGGAAAAGGTATAAAATGCGAGGCTTGCCGAGCATTTTATTCCTTTTCCTCAACGAGTTTAATAAATTCAATAATACATGAGCACGAATGCAAGATTCTATTTATCATATGACATTTAAAACGCATTTTATTCACGATTGTTTAAAAAAAAATGTCAATATTCCGCCGGAAGTAAACAAGACGTCATTAAGTACGCCGTACATGTAACGTTACGGGACGTATCTAGCTAATTTGCATATTTAATCCACTAGTGGATTATCAAAAATATTACATGGCGTTATTACACTCTCAGACGCGACGTCATATGATAAATACAGAAAATAATCTCTTAATTTTCCTTGTTACTCCTATTTAAGGTGTATACACCTTCAGGGGAGGCAACTCTTGCAAAAGTATTTTTGTCTCTCATGTCAATAGGGGTCAAATTCTTTCCTTTAAGAACATCACGTGAACAAGTCCGTGAAATAAAGATCCCCTAAAGCCTGCTTTATATAGAGAAAACTGGGGTTTAGGGGGTAAACATTATTTTCCTTATTTCTGCTCCAAGACAAAGGTTGGGGGTACTCGTTAGAACTGCTTCAATGAGGCGGTTCTGACGAGTACCCAAAACCTCTGTTGAGAGAGTAAATCAGAAAAATATTACAAATTTTCATCAGAAAAATTTCCTTTTTTCGCGGTTTGAAAATGCACTTTATTAGACGGATGTGTTATAGTAATGAGTTGACCCCTTTTTCATTGGGACAGGACTTCTAAAAAAGCAAACAGGAAGTGCCGGAAGTTTTTTCCCATTGAAAACGATAGGGAAATCTGCCAGGTGTTCCCATTGCCCTTAAGCTATGTTTGAACCTTAGTTTATGTTTTTCAGGCTTGCCCACTAAACTTCAACATCGGGTCCGAGATGACTGACAACCAGGACTGGAAAGACTTCTCTGAGTTGTTTGCACCGGCGATTAAGTCCGTTGTGGACTTTGCCAAGCTGATTCCTGGCTTCATGTTGCTGAATCAGGATGATCAAGTGGTATTACTTAAGGTAAATAACCTCATTGTGTCAATAAGTTTTTGTTTAAATTGAAGTTAACATCCCCGTCAACACTATTTATGTTATTGGAGACGTTGCTTCCAATTTTGTTTGACTTTTAATTGACATTGAGATGAAATGACACCTCAAGCCGTGCCACCATATGAAACCTATAGGGTTTGAATGCATGGACTGTCTGACTCGCAACACTTTGCCTGGGAAGCTGAGATATTCTAAGCGGTTTACCGGTACTCATGTATGGTCAGTTTCAGCTCTGCATAGGATTACCATACAGTCCAATCTGTTTCTCCAAGCCCCGGTGCGCAGGGGACAGATAAAAAAAGTAGTGGCTTCATATGAATACCCACAACATAGGTTTTTATGGAGAACTGACAAAAATTTTCATTTAACCCATTTTGCAGTGGAAACCCCAAAACAGGTAGTTGGCAAACAGTGCAGGCCCAGATCAGATGCAGCAGTTTGTGGCATCTGATCAGGGTCTACACTGTTTGCAAAGCATTCAGCCAGTTTCCATATAGATTTTTGAAGAAAACACAACCTGACACCCCGAAATTGTTAAATGGACTCCTGCTATAGATAAGAAGGAAGCTTCCTTTTGGTACAAAAAGGGTTAATTATGACCAAATACCCACCTTATTAGTTTATATGGTGACATCCCAAACTTCAGTGGGATGGATTGACTTGGGGCTAGTTGTTCAAAATTAATGATGTCATTAATGTATTGTTAAAACCTTAATCATCTAAAATGGCAAATATAGAGATATTTTTGCTGAAAAAATGTGAGCAGCTTTTGCAAATGCAAATTTTGCTGAAAAAATTACTACTATTAGATATTGTACTTACTAGAACAGTTAGCACATCACGTGAACAAGTCCGTGCTATGAATAGCTGCCTAAACCCCACTTTATATAGAGACAACTGGGGTTTAAGGGGATATTCATTATTCATTCATTATTTTTCTTATTCTGCTTCAAGTACCCGTTAGAACCACCACCGTATTTTATAAATCTGACCACCTCAGATGATTTTTGTCACACCTGCTTGTAGTAGGGTGTGACATAGGTGTCCGCTTTTCCATCTGTTCGTCCGTGTGTCAGTCCGTCCTTTCATCAGTCCGTCTGTTAACATTTACGTCGAAGTTCGACATTTAAGTCAAATTTTTTATTTAAGTCAACTACAAACCTCAGCTACCATTAAACCTTACATGAAACATCTCATAGACCTTCTCACTTTGTAAGCACCTTGACCTGGTGACTTTGACCTGTATTTTGTGCTCCAGTGACTTTGACCATTATGTCGAAGTTCGACCTATATGTCAAAGTTTTGTTCAAGTCAACTACAAACCTCAGCTACCTTCAAACCTTACATGAAACATCTCCCTGACCTTCTGAATTTGTAGGCACCTTGACCTGGTGTCTTTGACCTATATTTTGTGCTCCAGTGACTTTGACCATTACGTTGAAGTTCGACATTTACGTCAAAGTTTTTGTTTAAGTCAACTACCACCCTCAGCTACCATCATACTTTACATGAAGCATCTCCCTGACCTTCTGATTTTGTAGGCACCTTGACCTGGTGGTTTTGACCTACATTTTGCGCTCCAGTGACTTTGGCCAATATGTCAAAGTTCGACATTACGTTGAAGTTTGTATTGTAATCAAGTATAAGACTAAATAACCATCAAACCTTTCATGAAACATCACCCTGAGCTCCTGACTAGGCAAGCACCTTGACCTGGTGACCTTGACCTATATTACATGCTTCAGCGAGTTTGACACATTTTACATCAAAGTTCCAGATCTCCGCAAATAAAAGGCCTACAACCATAAAATCTTGCATAAAATCTACAACCATATAATGCTGCTCCTAGATGTACTGACTCTGCAGGTACCTTGACCTGGTGACCTTGACCTATATTTGATGCTCCAGTGACTTTGACACAATTTACGTCAAAGTTCCAGATCTTCTCAAATAAAAGGCCTGCAACCACCAAATCTGGCAGAGTGGTTCTCCTCGATGTATTGACTGTGCAGGTACCTTGACTTGGTGACCTTGACCTATTTTTCACACTCCATTGACTTTTACACATTTTAGGTTAACATTCCATATCTTCTGTGAGACGCCAAGTTCTGCAACAGAAGGTCAGGTGGTTTTTCTCCGGGTACTCTGGTTTTCGCCCACCTCTGATTAACGACCGGCTTGATATGAGTGAAATAATCTTGAAAGAGTCGTAAAACCAAAACCAAAAAAAAAAAATCCATATCTTCTAAACTATAAGGCCTACAACCACCAAACCTTACATAGTGCTTCTCCTACATTTACTGACTCTGCAGATATCTTGACCCATGCACTCTAGTGACTTTAACACATTTTACGCCAATGTTTGGTATGTCCTAAAAGAAATGGCCTACAGCCACCAATCCTTGCATAGTGCTTCTCCTCGATGTACTGATTTGGCATGTACCTTGACCTGGTAACCATAGCTTATATTTTTTGGTCCAGTGACTTTGACACATTTTACATCAACTAGCAGCTGCTAAGAATGAAATTTACTTATTTAATAACTACGTTCTGATTGCGGCTCGTGTGATTTTTGCCCCCAGCGGGTGCGACGCCGCCTTCTGCGGAATTCTTTTATTTAAGTTGTATGGAAGCACATATCAGCAATTTTGAGCTTGGATTGTGCCATTTCAAAAATATTTAAAAAACAAAATGTTGCATTTTCAAAGTGCTCGAGTATAGAATCTTGCATTCGTGTTCATGTATTATTAAATTTATTAATCTCATGGAGGTAAAAGGATAAAATGCTCGTTAAAGCCTTGCATTCTATCCCTTTTCCTCAACTCATTTAATAAATTCAATAATACATGAACACTCATGTAAGGTCCTCTATTTATATGGGAAATCATAAACAAGTTGTTGGCAAACCAGATGCCACAGCATGCATCATCAGATCAGGGCCTTCACTATTTGCAGAAAGTACAACCTTCATCTAAATCATAAAAAAAAAAAAAAAAAAAATAGATCACACAGTCGATGGTATACCATCGCAAATACCCACTTTTTCTATTTTTCTACTTTCTGACCTTTGACCTTGGGGCCATGTTGGGGTCAAGGTCACAAAAAGTAGCCCGCTGTCATATACATACCATGTACTATCCACATGCAAAGTTTCAAAAGTGTAACTTCAGTGGTTGCAGAGGAGATCCATTTACAAGAAACATGACAGACGGACACACAGACGGACTGACGACCACTCAGCTCTGGTACGAAAACAATATACCCGATTTTTCTTCGAAAAAGCGGGTATAAAAACCAATACAACCTGACACCCCGAGGTTTTGAATTGGACTCCTGGGGCCAGTTGTTCAAAGCATCACTAGCTTAACTAGCACGTTAGTGGTCATATTCAAGTACAATATCGAAAATTTTGGTAATTTTGCTGAAAAAATGTGAGCAGCTTTTGCAGATGAGCAGCTTTTGCATCCGCAAAAGCTGCTCACATTTTTTCAGCAAAAATTTCAGCTTATTTGCCATATTTAATGATCAAAGTTTTAAAGTTACGTTAACTAACGACGTCGTTAGTTTTGAACAACTGGCCCCTGCTGTATATAAAGGGAAGTTTCCATTCAACACAGAACGGTTAATGCTGTAAAGATCCTAAACATTGGGACAGACAGGCCAAAGCAAACAGTGTAGACCCAGATCAGACTGCTCCTGAAGGGTCTACACTGTTTGCCATTTCCTCTGCACTTTTTGGGCCCCCTTGCTGGATTGTGAAATAAAATTGTTAAAAGTCTGGAAGGTGGCCAAATTTTTATGATTTTCTCAGTATTGTGTGAAACTTGATAATTGATGTTTTGATAGTGTTTTTCTCAATAATCAAAAATAAATGCCTTTAAGGTTTAATCCTTAAACTGCCAATCACAACATTTACAGATGCCTCCATGGTGTAGAGGTTAAGCTACTCGCCTTATAAACCAGGGGTCGTGGGTTCGATTCTGGGCATCTCCAGACTTTCGGAGGAGTCTTTAAACCGATGTCCCATCTCTATATGACCTTAGCTGTTGGCGGGATGCAAAACTCATACACACACAACATTTACAGATATGATTTTCAAACATTTCTGCCTTATTTTTCAGAGAAAATAATGCCTAATATTACGTGTGAATTATCCACTGGACAGACAATTCATCTCTTTTTATCTGAAAAAATAAGAAAAAAAAAATCTGTTTGCTCTACAAAATTTCTTTGGTGCTTTAAGAGTTAATTGTTATTCAGGATGGTACATCTTTTAAAGGGAATGGATACACCTGGCAGTTTTTCTTCCATTTTTCAAAGGGAGACAACTTTCAGGACTTCCTGTTCACTTTTATATAAACCCTGTTCCACTGAAAAAAAGGGTCTACTCTTAAAGGAAAGAATTTTCTCCTCAGGAGCAAATTCTTTTCTTTAAGAGTTCACCCCTATTGACATGGGAGACAAAAATACTTTCGCAGAGTTGCTTCCCCTGAAGGTGTTCCCATTTTCATTAAATTGTCAACATTCTAGGAGACATTTTCTAGGTCACGCACACACTTCACTCTCAGTCAGGCTCTTTTTATGAAAAGAAAATATATGAGGGCCAGTCAATAAGTTACGATAATGTCCACATATAGCAACTTAATTTTTTAATATACCCTCTTGAAAATTTGTATGTATGACCATCATCAGTATACAGTATTCATTCTAGGGTGGTTGGGTGAGGCAAAGGTGTGTTGTGTATCTTGTATCACTAGCTTAGAGTTTGACAAAGCCTGTGTACTTGTAGCAGGGAGAAGCCTCCGTGGTGTAGTGGTTACGATACTCGCCTTGTAAACCAGGGGTCGCAGGATCGATCCCGGGCTTCTCCAGACTTTCGGATGAGTCTTTAAACCGAGGTCCCATCTCCGTATGACCTTAGCTGTTGGTGGGACGTAAAACTCAAACACTCACTCACTCACTTGTAGCAGGGAATATTATTTGTTCTGCTTAGACTACACTTCCATTTATTTTCCTCTTTCTCCTCTGTCCCTCACTTTTATCTCCTATACTGTCTCTTCTGTCTCATTTCTCCCTTTCTCTGGGAGACGGCACAGAATGACCCACAAGGATTGACGTGTTGTTAAACTACTACACACTCACAATCAACATTATTTATTCAAATCAAACAGAACTATATGTGGCCTGTGACACCATCATGACTGTGACACCATCATATTTTTCTTCTTTATAAACGTCCCTTTCCTGTAAGCAAACCCTCGTGAAAACCTGGGCTACTCTTAAGGGGAATGGGAACACCAAACAGTTTTTTCCCCACCTTTTTTCAAAGGGAGACAACTTTTGTGACTTCCTGTTCACTTTTCTGTAAACCCTGCTCCACTGAAAAAGGGGTCTACTCTTAAAGGAAAGAATTTGCTCCTTAGGAGCAAATTCTTTCCTTTAAGAGTTGACCCCTATTGACATGGGAAACAAAAATAATTTTTGTAGGAACGTGTTCCCATTCCCCTTACAGATAAGAATTTGCTCCTTAATGGAGCTAATTCTTTTCTTCAAGTGTAGATCCCTACCCGCACACTAGTACTGGTAAACCGCTTAGAGGATCTAAGCCTGTCCAGGAACCGCGGTGCGAGGCGGACCGTCCATGCTAATAAACACTATTGGTTTCATTGGGTGACAGGGCTTGAGATGTCGGGTAAAAGTCCCACAAAATTGGAAGCAACGTCTCCAAAATGACCTTTACAGTGTTGACGGGGACGTTAAACCTCAAATCAAACAAAAAATCAAGTGTAGATCCCACTTGATGAGGAAAGCAAAATAAAAATAATTTTTGACAGAGTTGCATCCACTGTAGATATATCCACTCGCCTGACATCACAACATGTAGTGATGCTATCAATGACAGCATCATTCAATTAGTTCAAGCCTTGCTCCGGTCATATGTGCGACTCCAAGTTCTGCAATGGAAGGTCAGGCTGTTTTTCCACGGGCATGTTGGTCTTGGAATTAGCCTACCATTGATTAATGATCAGCCCAAAATAAGTGAAATAATTTTGAAAGGACCACACACACACCCCCCCCCCCCCCACTAAAAAAAAAAACAATATTCAGCTAAGCTGGCCTCAGAAGCTCCGTCAGATGCAAGTCTTGATTGATGAAATGGAGGATGCAGGTTGGATACCTGCCGGGCTCTGCAGCATTCTTTCGTCGGCAACATTCTTTTTGCTGTTCATTCCCTTCCACTAATTCAAGAAGGGCAGTTGTCATTTTCTGGCAAAAGAATGTTCACTGTGCTGGTTAAGCGCTTGGGTATATGCCTGCCCAGGGAAAGCGTGGATAGGTAAAATGACAGGCTCAAAAATGACCTAAAATAGTTTTGACTGGGCCGTTAAACTCCAATACAAAAACATCATCATTCAGCTGTCTAAAGAAATTTCAGTTTTATTGTGCTGAATAGACAATGAAAAAACTAGTTATGATAAACAAGATAATAATGAGATTCTTATGCTGCTGTCCATTTTATAAACCCACCATACGCTTGTTTGGAGGCTTGGGGCCAGTTGTTCAAAACTAACAATGTCATTAGTTAATGCATCGTTAAAACTTTGATCATTTATTATGGCAAATATGCTAATATTTTTGCTGAAAAAAATGTGAGCAGCTTTTGCATTTGCAAAAGCTGCTCACATTTTTTCAGCAAAAATACAAAAATTTTAAATATTAAACTTGCTAGAACAGTTAACAATATGACCACTAACGAGTTCGTTAAGCTAACGATGCTTTGAACAACTGGGCCCTAGTCTATAAATTTTACCCGAAATGACAATGAGATTGAGAAGCCTCCATGGTGTAGGGGTTATGCTACTTCCCTTGTAACCCAGGGGTCGCAAGATCGATCCAGGGCTTCTCCAGACTTTCGGATGTGTCTGTAAACTGAGTGCCCATCTGTATGACCTTAGCTGTTGGTGAGACGTAAAACTCAAACAAACGACTCAATGAGATTGAGATTGAGATCTTATATTAAACATTTTATTTCTTTCTTTGTGACTTACTGAACTTGACTTGAATAGTTTACCAGGCCTTAAATGCACATGAACTAGAGTGCATTGGAAGTTTGATCCACCCGATTAAGAGCTCATGTTCAAATCTATAAATGACATAATACCATTAAGCTTATTATTGAACACCAAAATAAGCCAAAACCTCAACCCACCGCCATGGCCTTGTGGTTAAGAGTGCCTTCTGTTAAACATTAGGTCTCTCACCTCTGTGTAAGCTCACATCACAAAAATACGTCTATATAATTTTGACCCCCTTGAACCCCACTTTTATATAGTAAAACTGGGTATAGAGGAGTAAACCTTATTTTTCTTATTTCTGCTCTAAAATATAGATTATAGGTACTTATTAGAACTGCCTCGATGAGGCGGTTCTAACGAGTGCCCACAATCTATATTTTGAGCAGAAATACGAAAAATACCACAATTTTTCATCTCAAAATTTCTATTTTTTCGGCCGTAAAGTTTACAGTGTATTTGTATAGGCGTGTTTTCGAAATGCATGTCTTTCTGAGGTCACATGATCATTAGTGAACAAGTTCAGGTGCAGTTTTCCAGGTAGCAGTGTTTGCCCAGCACTAATTAACCCAATCTGTACCAGAAACCCCAAAAGGGGTACTTGGCATTTGGAGATGTTGCTTCTAATTTTTATGGGACTTTTACCCGACATAGACTGAAGCCCAAAGAAAATGCTTAGACGGTCTAATGACCTGAGTTGTTGGTGGGATGTAAAGTTCAAACACACAACACTTCACCATTTACCCTTGATATCTGAACTTCTGTGATATTTAGCTTATTCATAGCCTACATAGCTGACCTTGAAAATTAATAAACAACCTTAAAAGATAATCTTTTCATAATACAGTCGAACTTCATTGGCTCGAACACCTCTGGGACCTCGAAAATCTGTTCGAGACAGGGGTAGTTCGAGCCACTGAGGTTACTGCCAGGAGTCATAACAAGATACTTTTAGACATCTTTTCGGTGTTCTATAATGAAAATGTATGCTGTGTGTACTCATTAGAATCGCCTCATCGAGGCGATTCTAATGAGTACACACAGCATACATTTGCAAGATAAAAGACTAAAACCTCCTCAATTATCCCCTACTATTTCTTATGTAGAAGATTTCGCTAGGGACTCAAGATCGGGTTCGACGCATCCATGGTAAACGAGCCATCGGTGTTCGAGCCAACGAAGTTCTACTGTATATACCCTAAAAATCATAAAAATCAAGACACCTTAAGGACTAGCTGTAATTTGTTTCACGATCCAGCAAGGAGTCTAAAAGGTGCAAACGAAATGGCAAACAGTGTAGATCCTGATCAGAGAAATAAATGGGCTGCATGATGCTTCAACGCAGAGCTGAATCTGACCGCACATGAGTACTGGTAAACCGCTTCAAAGAGGTGTGAGTCCATGCTTACAAACCCTATTGGTTTCATTGGGCGAAAGGGCTTGAGATGTCATTTCATCTCAGTGTTAGGTAAAAGTCCCACAAAATTGGAAGCAATGTCTCCAAAATGACCTTTATAGTGTTGACGGGAACATTAAACATCAAATCAAACAAATCAAATCCTTCAGGAGCAGTCTGATCTGGGTTTGCACTGTTTTCTTACTGATCTGGGTCTGCACTGTTTGCTTAGGCATGTCTGTCCCAATTCTTAGTAAGACACATATCATGAGAAAATCTATTTTTATCTTTTGTTAAAAGTAGAAGTGCAGAACAGCTTGGATAGTGTTTATTTCTAAAATTTCATGACTTACACAAGTCTGTGTAGCTAGGTAGACTGGTTTGCATCCTATTAGGTCAGTTACTGTATTCAACCTATGTATTTGTTTGTTTGTTTGATTTGAGGTTTAATGTCCCCGTCAACACTGTAAAGGTCATTTTGGAGACGCTGCTTCCAATTTTGTGGGACTTTTACCCGACATTGAGATGAAATGACATCTCAAGCCCTGTCGCCCAATGAAACCAATAGGGTTTATTAGCATGGACGGTCCGCCACGCACCGTGGTTCCTGGACAGGCTTAGATCCTCTAAGCGGTTTACCAGTACTAGTGTGCAGGACGGATCCAGCTCTGCGTGGAAGCATCATGCAGCCCATATATTTCTTCAAGCCCCTATGGGCGGGGGCGGACCTATGTAGTTGGACAGACAGGCTTGAGCAAATAGTGAAGACCCAGATGCGCAGCCCATATATTTCTTCAAGCCCCTATGGGCGGGGGCGGACCTATGTATTTGGACAGACAGGCTTGAGCAAACAGTGAAGACCCAGATGAGATGCTGCTAAATGCGCGTCTCATCAGGGTCTACACTGTTAGCCCCTCATTGGGGAATTTGTAGACACAACATTGTGTAGTAAGTGTTTAGAACAAGTATGGTAAGGAGTTGAGCTGTCAGAATATTTAGGGTAAATAGACAGGTTTTCTGGGGCTTTTAAAATATAATATTGTTCTTTAGATGGATTAATAAAGATTTCGTTCAATTGATTTGAACTGGTATGACTTTTAGGACTTTTGCCCTTCTTATACATATGCCACAGGTGTATATGGCTCCCAATAAATACAGTTAAATTCCGCTATTAAGACCAGCTAAAATTAAGACTTATTTTGCTTTAAAAAGTTTATGTATTAGATTGCAGTTATTCTTTCTTTGTGTTTTCTGCATACAGTGTCCTCTGGTCAGAGACCACCTTTGGGACTGATCAAAAGTGGTCTTAAAGACCACTTTTGAACAGTCCCAAAGGTGGTCTTAACATTGGAATTTTACTGTCCTTAATATGATCTGTAAACAGGCTCATGTAAACAATGTGCCTTACAGTACACAAAGGCTGATATGTGAAAAGTTGAAGGTTTATTGCTCAGCCCCAGTTTAGTTGAGACTGTATTATATTTTAACCTGTTCTAAATATGTAGACATAATCATGGAGCCTGGTGTCTCAGTCCGATATACACCTGACTAGTGTTACAGTAATCATGGGTTTTTCATGGAGATGGATCAGGAGTCTTTTCTGGGTCATTATATCCTTTCAGCTGATTTAACCATGATTGTCCTGCTGAATATTCAAATACATGTATGCCACACCCACTACTGATTATCAGCACATCAGATTACTTGATGCAAATTATTGCAACAAATTCACAATCTGAATGACAAACAGTGTAGATCCTGATCAGATGGCTTCTTCAGATTTGTTTGTTTGTTTATATAAGAGTTTACCAGCCCAGTCAACACTATTTAGGTCATTTTTAAGCCGGTCAGTTTACCTATCCACACTTTTCCTGGGCAGGCTTATACGTAAGCAGTTAACCAGTACAGTGCACATTCTTTCACCAGAAACTGACAACTGCCCTTCTTGAATCATTGGAAGGGAGAGAATGACCGTAGAAAAGATTTCATGATCAATCTCCACGAAAGAAAGTTGCCGACCCTGGAAGGTATCGAACCCGCGTCCTCCTGATCACCAGTCAGACGCTCATCCGACTGAGCTACCGAGGCCGGCTGCTTCTTCAGAAGCCATCTGATCTAGATCTACACTATTTCCAAAGATAGGGATTGTGAACAGCAGTCCTTTATACACCTGACTAGTATTACAGTAATCATGGATTATCAGGAGTCTTTTCTGGGTCATTATATCCTTTCAGCTGGTTCAACAAAGGCAGCAGCTGTCATTCATGTATTGCTCGGTGGTTTGAAAAAAATAAGCCCACTGAGAAAAGTGGTTAGATTGGCTGTCTCTCTCAACATGGCCAAAATAATGTTGACTGGGCCATTAAGGGGAATGGGAACACTTGACAGATTTTACGCCATTTTTCAAAGGGAGACAACTTTCGGGACTTCCTGTTCACTTTTCTATAAGGCCTGTCCAACTGAAAAGGGGGGTCTACTATTAAAGGAAAGAATTTGCTCCTGAGGAGCAAATTCTTTCCTTTAAGAGCTGACCCCTATTGACATTATTTTTGTTTGATTTGAGGTTTAACGTCCCCGTCAACACTGTAAAGGTCATTTTGGAGACGTCGCTTCCAATTTTGTGGGACTTTTACCCGACACTGAGATGAAATGACAGCTCAAGCCCTGTCGCCCCATGAAACCAATAGGGTTTATTAGCATGGACGTTCCGCCTCGCACCGCGGTTCCTGGACAGGCTTAGATCCTCTAAGTGGTTTACCAGTACTAGTGTGCGGGCCGGATTCAGCTCTGCGTGGAAGCATCATGCAGCCCATATATTTCTTCAAGCCCCTATGGGCGGGGGCCATCCCCTATTGACATGGGAAACAAAAATACTTTGTGCAGGAGTTGCCTCCCTTGAAGGTGTTCCCATTCCCTTTAACTGTCAGCTTGTGCCATATGAACCAATAACCGTGGAGAAGGGCACGCCTGCATTTCAGGTACATCAGGAAAATAGCAGACTTGCCATTCAAAGCATTTATTTGGCCCTGCACTGACCCCATACAGGTCAGGGTTCAAGTTGGCCCTGAAATTTTGGGACAAGTGACTTCTGTCTTCAAGAATAAAGCAAAGTACTGACAGCACTGGTGTGTGGAATAATCGGGGGATGGTTGGGTCTGGCATATAAGAATCTTATATTTGTATGAGGAATTGATTGAAAAACCCATCCTGAGGGTCACTGACCGGCATCACATGGCTTGCCCAGTGATGCCAGACAGGCATCACATGGCTTGCCCAGTGATGCCAGACAGTGATCTCGAGGGATGGATTTTTCTATCCACCCCTCACACCTATATAGGATTCTTTTTCTTGCATACCTTGCATTTATTAGAATGGATTTTTAATGCTTTGTTTGTTTGTTTGATTTGAGGTTTAACATCCCTTTAACACTGTAAAGGTCATTTTGGAGACGTTGCTTCCAATTTTGTTGGACTTTCACCCGACATTGAGATGAAGTGACATCTCAAGTCCTGACGCCCAATGAAACCAATAGGGTTTATTAGCATGGACGGTCCGCCTCTCACCCCGGTTCCTGGATAGGCTTAGATCCTCTAAGTGGTTTACCAGTACTAGTGTACGGGCCGGATTCAGCTCTGCGTGGATTTTTAATGCTGCAGTCACTTCTGTTGCCGACATCCGCCATATTGTGATGACACTACAGGAATGGTTAGTGACATCAACTAACATGTGACGTCAACCTTAACGACGGCGCATATGAGGTCGTATTCAACCAGTGCAAATTTTATCAGACATTTTAGAATTAAAGACCACTTTTGAACAGTCCAAAAGGTGGTCTTAATACAGGAATTTAACTGTAACCATGACATTCGTTTTTCAGGCTGCCACATTTGAAGTGCTGTTGGTGCGGATGGCGTGTCTGTTTGACCCAACCAGTAATACAATGATGTTTACTAATGGAAAGCTCTTCAGAAGGCAGACAACGGGGGTAGGTTTCTATTACGAAAAAAATGCCTATGCAAATATATTGAAAATTTTACCACCAAAAGATGAAAATTTTCTGATAATAATTCTGATACTATAAATAACCCTTACCTGGGTCATAAAAATCAGTAATAGTCACATGGATATGAGCACTGGAAAGCTTCTTTGTTTAAGAAATAGATCAGCTCTAACTGTGATTTGTTGAGTAATAAATCACAGTTTGTAGGTCAGTTGTAAAGTAGACAAATCACAAGCGCGTAGCGCGCGTGATTTGTCTACTTACAACTGACCGACAAACTGTGATTTATTACTCAACAAATCACAAACTAGAGCTGATCTATTTCGATTCTAACAGGCTGAAAATCGGCAATAATGCTGTTGTTTCCTTCAAAATCTCACAACTTTTCGCCATTGTTACAATAAATCCCACTAAGATAATCGACTGAAACACATGTATTAATATCCTATTCTAACGTTTTCGATGCGAGAAAATGACGTTACACCGTCTAACGTCAAGGAAATCGACTAGTGACGTCATAAATTTGCAGTTTTAATGACGTCACCCGTCACACTCACCCTTGCTGTGATTTGTTGCAGAATAAAACACAGTTGTTTTCCATTGCCTCTTTTGGCGTGCTGTGTTAGAATTTGTAACTCTGGGGGTGGGGGGGGTTGATTGACAAATAATCAACCAAAAAACTGAATATGTTACTTCTGCTTTTGAAATCTCCAACAAAGTTAATTTTTTATGGGGCGGGAGTGGGGTGGGTGGGGGGGGGTTTACAAACATTACACGATTATTTCACTAATTTCAAGCTGATTGTTAATCAGATATGCAAGGAAAAAAACACAGAGAAAAACAACCTGACCTTCTTTTGCAGAACATTGCGAACAGCAGTACAGTAAAACCTGTCTTAGTGGCCACCTCTATTAAGCAAGCAACCTGTCTTAAACAAGCAGGTATTCAGTTCCCCTTAAAGGCAAGTGTGTTGAATTTCACCTGTATTAAGCAAGCACCTGTCTTAAGCAAGTACATTTTGGTTATCCCTTAGGTGCTTGCTTAATACAGGTTGGAATGTATTAGGGTCTACCATTATCCCGCTGATCATGACAAGCCATACTTGAGCAAACAGTGTAGGTCCATATTAGATGGTTTCTGAAAAAGCCATCTGATCAGGATCTATACTGTTTGTCATGCAGTTTGTGAATTTGGGCGAACAAGTTACAACAAGTATTCTGATTGGTTCAAAGTCAGAAATGGGTGTGGCTTAATTATTCAGCGGGATAAGGGTTATTTTGAAATAAGGACAATATCACGAATTTATATCAGGGTTAGTTTTGATACCAAGAAAGAATGCACTTCAAGTATGTCACAATTGTTTTATACTAATGGGTCATATTAACCCTTATCTTGCTGAATATTCATTTAAGCCACACCCATTTCTGTCTATCAACCAATCAAATTGCTTGATGTCATTTATTGCTACAAGTTCATAAACTGAATGTCAAACAGTGTAGATCCTGATCAGATGGCTTCTTCAGAAGCCATCTGATCTGGATCTACACTGTTTGCAAAGATAGGGGTTGTCGTGAACAGCAAGATAAGGGTTAAACAAAGTAATGATAATTTTCATCTTTTTGAATTCCAGCTGTCAACTAGTGTTGGTTTCCTTCTTGACTCAATGTTTGATTTCGCAGAGAGGTTCAACAAGCTGGCACTGACAGATGATGAAATAGCCCTGTTTTCTGCTATTGTTCTCTTGTCACCAGGTAGGTATAAACACAACAGAGTGAGCGTTTGGGTTTTACGTCCCACCAACAACTAAGGTCATACAGATACGGGACCTCGGTTTAAAGACGCATCCGAAAATCTGGAGAAGCCCAGGATCGATCCTGCGACACCTGGTTTACTAGGCGAGTAGCGTAACCACTACACCACGGAGGCTTCTAACAAACACAAAGGAAGAGGAAGACATAATATACATATTTGATGACAATTAAGGCACAACTTTCTCAGCACATGTATGTTTGTTTGTTTGAATTGAGGTTTAGCGTCCCCCTCAACACTATTTAGGTCATTTTGGAGACATTGCTTCCATTTTTGTGGGACTTTTACCCAGCACAGCTCAAGGCCCGCCACTCAATACAACCAAAAGGCTTATGCATTGGATGGTCTGACTCACATCACTTTACCTGGGCAGGCTTTGTCCTTCTGACTTGTTTACCAGTAGATTTGTGGTCAGTTTCAGCTCTGCGTGAATGCACCATGCAGCCCAATCTATTTCTTCAAGCCCTGATGGGCGGGGTGATGCGTATGTATGTCATTAAATTGTTGGTGCCGCATTCTGTTTGGGTTTTGAACAGTTTTATTATATTGTTGAAATATTCTTAAATTAGCCATAATACCCTATAAATAAAACAAATCAATTGTGTATGGGTACTCTTTGCAGATACACAGTGCTTAATCCTTATCCTACTGAAAAAAATTTTTAGCCACACCCATTTCTGACTATTAACCAATCAAATTACTTGATATAATGTATTTGTTCAGTTAAAAAAATGCATGACAAATAGTGTAGATCCTGATCAGATGGCTTCCTCAGAAGCCATCTGATCTGGATCTACACTGTTTGCATATGGAGGGGTTGTCGTGCTCAGCAGGATAAGTGTTAATACTAGAGGTTTGGTATTTAATCAATTTAATAGTGGATAAGCACATGAGTACACTCTTTCAAAAGAATGAATCTCCATAATGAACACCAGGTTGACAAGTGTGTGAACGGAACACCCCTTTAAACCCAACTTTATATGCAGAAAAGTGGGATTGATGTGGGTATTTATTTTTTTTTTATTGACATGCAGGTACAGGGGCAATATCCAAGCGCCTGCCAAGTAGCTGGCTTGCTGCATGCATGGCAGATCTCACACCAGATCTCCAGGTTTGTCTGTCATGAGGGTCGATAGCTGAGAGCTTCCACTCTCTCCCTCTCTGTCAGCTGCTTCCTGGTCATCATTAACCTCCCAGGCCCACATTTTACATCCACCTGTATGTCAAAGGTGGTCTTGATGATGATGATGATGATGATGATGATGATGATGATGATGATGATCCTGTATGTCAAAGGCGGTCTTGATGATGATGATGTTGATGATGATGATGATGATGATGATGATGATGATGATGCTGATGATGATAATGTTTGGTAAAAAATATAGATTATGGGTAGTCAAATCCACGACATAGAGGTGGTTCTAGTAAGCACCCACAATCTATATTTGGGCCCCGCCAAGCGATTTTGGTACTTATCGCCTATGCGAGCAGCAAAGGTTCAGGCGAGCCTGCACATCCGCGCAGTCTCGCCAGAACCTTCGCTGCTCACTCATACAAGCATTGAATCAAGAGGAACCCCAGACAGAAAGCCATATCCCTGGCCCCTCTGAATGGCTGGGCATGCGCAGTTAAAGTTTGTCATTACGGAATGCTCGAAGACCCAAATTCGCTTGGCGGGGCTCATTTGGACTAGAAATAAGAAATATATCAAACATTTTCATCAGAAAAATGCTAGTTCTAAGGATAAGACAAACACCATTTTAGTGCACAGGAGTTTTATTTACACTGCATGCGAGAAACCCCTAAAGGGGTACCTTGGCAAACCGTGCAGGCCCATATTAGGGCCTGCAGTATTTGCTGACAGAATTTTTCGTCAAAAATCGAATAAAAACGAAAAAATAGGCCTGACTCCACTTATATGACACATGGACTTGCCCAACATATAGCAATGGAAGAATCCACTAGCATACAATGGGTTAAAATTATATGGAACAAAATTGCTGCGCAGGAGCTGATTTGTTCCTTTAACCTTCATCTCTAAGCGAAATTCAGCAGACGTCAAAGTGTTGGTATTTTTCTCATTTTTCCCAGGAAACAGGATTTGACATTTCATGCAATGAGATGGCAAGTCCTGTTATCTGGGAAAAATTAGAAAAAATATTTCAAAATATTGTTTGCTGAAAAATACCCAGCATGTAGAGCATTAAAAGGAGTCCCCTGATTGGAGCCGCTTAGGTATTGAGAGAGCAAAGAGTAAGTCACAGAAAATGTTTAAAAATTCCCCTGCCAAATATGACAGAAACTGTGTCAGGGGCCAGTTGTTCAAAGCATCGTTAGCTCATCAAGCTCGTAAGTGGTCAGATTGTTAATTGTTCTATTAAGTATATCTAAAACATTGTTATGTTTGCTGTGAGTAGCTTTTGCAGTTGCAAAAGCTGCATTTTTTTCAGCAAAAAATTTAGCATATTTGCCATGTGAAATGATCAAAAGTTTTGATGATAAGTAAACTAATGACGGCATTAATTTTGAATAAACTGGCCTCCGTGGCCTAGTGGGTAAGAGCGCTGACTCATAAACATTAGGTCTGTCAGTGCTGTGGTTCAAGCCTGGCTCGGGTCACATGTGAGACACCAAGTTCTGCAACAGAAGGTCAGGTAGTTTTTCTCCGGGTACTTCGTTTTTCGCCCACCTATGATTAACGATCGGCTCGATATGAGTGAAATAATCTTGAAAGGGCTGTAAAATCAAAACCAAAAAAAAAAAATGAATAACTGGCCCCTGGTTTTTCATTACCGTGAACCATCTATAGCTTACAGACTGTCACGTCGTAGTGATTTATTCCTTTCAGATCGCCCAGGGTTACGATGCATAGATCAAGTGGAAAAGATTCAGAACAAGTTAACTGAGAGTTTACAGAACATGATTAATCTCACTCACAAAGAAGACAGCACACTGTTTGCCAAGCTTCTAATGAAGACGACTGATCTGAGAACACTGAATGCTTTACACTCAGAGAAAACAGTTGGTGAGTGTAACCGTACGAAAACACGCCTATACAAATACATTGCAAACTTAAGCGACAAAGAAACGAAAATTTTAAGATGAAACATTGTGATATTTTTCTTATTTCTGCTCAAAATATAGATTGTAGGTACTCGTTAGAACGGCCTAGATCAGAACCGCCTCATCGAGGCAGTTCTAATTAATACCCAACAATCTATATTTTAGAGCAGAAATAAGAAAAATAAGGTTTACCCCAGGGCCTGTAAACCCCAGTTTTACTATATAAAAGTAGGGTTCAAGGTATAGGTGTGTTTTCGTGATGATAATATTAGAGAATATGGCAAATGAAAAAATCATACAATTAGGCATCCGACATGTGATATACAAAATAGAGGTGAAATCAACAAGTACCATTCAATGTTGACATTAACAAGTACTATTCAATGTTCACACCAATAGAAGTTACTTTTTTATGCCTCCCCGAGAATCTTTGATTTGGGGGGCATATAGTATTTGCCCTGTCTGTCTGTTTGTCTGTCTGTCCGTCACAAAAACTTTAATCTTGATCATAACTTCAAAAGTATTTGACGTAGCCCCATGAAACTTCACACACTTATTCACCATCACAAGGGCTACATTCTGACCAAGGGCAATAACTTTGTTATCATTTTTTGGCTGAACTATCTCCCCTTGAAATTTGCAAAACTGTCTGTTTGTTTGTTTGTCTGTCTGTCCGTCACAAAAACTTTAACCTTGATCATAACTTTAAAAGTACCTAGCCCCATGAAACTTCACACACTTATTCACCATCACAAGGGCTACATTCTGACCAAGGGCCATAAGTTTGTTATCATTTTTGGCTGAACTATCTCCCCTTGAAATTTTGCAAAACTGTCTGTTTGTTTGTTTGTCTGTCTGTCAGTCACAAAAACTTTAACCTTGATCATAACTTCAAAAGTATTTGACCTAGCCCCATGAAACTTCACACACTTATTCACCATCACAAGGGCTACATTCTGACCAAGGGCCATAACTCTGTTAACATTTTTGGCTAAATTATCTCCCCTTGAAATTTTCCAAAAACTCAGAAATTGGCTCCCACGGGGGGCATTGGTCACCTATAATGACAGCTCTTGTTATGTAACACCAATGTCTGTGCACAGGAACAGCTTATAGAAACAGATTGGGCTGCATAGTGCTTCCACGCAGAGCTGAATTCGACCACACATGAGTACTGGTAAACCACTTGGAAGGTCTAAGCTTGCCCAGGCAAAGTGTTGTGAGTCGGACCGTCCATGCATACAAACCCTGTTGGTTTCATTAACTGGCAGGGCTTGACAGGGCTTGAAAATTCTTCAAAACTGTCACTCGTCGTGCATGAACAAGGGTGTGAAGATTTTAATTAATTTCATAGGGACTAGACAAAATTTTAACTCGTTCTCAAAAATGTTTATTCGTCATGGCAAGGGGAGGAGTGGAATTTTTGAGCACTGCTTGAGATGTCATTTCATCTCAATGTAGGGTAAACAGTCACCCAAAATTGGAAGCAACGTCTCCAAAATGACCTAAATAGTGTTGATAGGGATGGTAAACCTTGATTCAAACAAAACCAACTTATCTCAATATCTACTGGTTTGATACATGTTCTATTTTACTGGTCCAGTTGTTCAAAGCATCGTTAGCTTAACGAGCTCATTAGTGGTCATATTGTTAACTCTTCTAGCAAGTTTAATATTTAAAATTTTGGTATTTTTGCTGAAAAAATGTGAGCAACTTTTGCGTATGCAAAAGCTGTTCACATTTTTTCAGTAAAAATATTGGCATATTTGCCATAATAAATAATCAAAGTTGTAACGATATGTTAACTAACGACATTGTTAGTTTTGAACAACTGGCCCCTGGTCCACTGATTTTAACATTATCTTAACATGGACTAGTTTGGGACTTGTTATCTGGTCCACTGATTTTGACATTTTCTGATTTTTCCGGATATGAATAATACGTTATTGCCAGTACATTAATGATCCTTAGTATTGGGACAAATAGGTCTAAACAAACAGTGCACACCCAGATCAGACTGCTCCTAAAGGAGCAGTCTGATAGGGTCTACACTGTTTGCTATTCCTTCTGCACCTTTTGGAGTCCTTGCTGGGTTGTGAAACAAGTTTGTTAAAATTTTAGGAGAATTACAGCAAGTTCTCAAGGTGTCCAAATTTTTCGGGTTTTTACGATAAATTGTGAAATACATGTACTACGAGGACTGTTCAAATATGAATGCAACTAAGCACATAAAAATGATTCCGTGATAGATTTCTATGAAAAATTTATTTTGTCCCCTCAAAGTATTCCCCTTTAACATATATGCAAACTTTCAGTCTTCTGATCCAATCATTGAATGCATTTTGGTAGTCTTTTCGAGGTATACTATGAAGGCACTGGAATATTGCAGAACCAAGGTGCTTGCGCTGTACAATTTTTCGGTCAGAAAGGTATTTTTTCAGCCGCGGGAACAAAAAAAAGTCACACGGGGCAAGGTCAGGGGAATACGGGGGGTGAGGGAGTTCAACAACCTTTTCCTGCTTCAGATAGTCTTGCACAATGAACGCCTTGTGCGATGACGCATTGTCATGTAGCAGTCTGACATTGGCCAAACCAGTTGCGGGTCTTCGTTCTTTGAAATATTTCTTCAATTTTCGAAGAACTTTATTCTTGTAAAACTTCGCATTTACAGATTTGCCTTTAGGCACAGCAACCTGAATAGCAGAGCCCTGATTTGAAAAGAATATGGCATACATTACCTTCTTGATGCTCATGGTCCGCTTTGCAATGCATGGTCTTTTGCAATACTTTGTTGCCCATATTTTGTTCTGAATCTTTCGTTTTGGCTCAAAAAAAGTGAACCCATGTCTCGTCACCTGTGACGACATTAGCGAAAGACCGTGCATTGTAATTTCGAAAACTTTTTAAGCAACTTCTTGGTGCACTGAACGCGTGTCTTTTTCTGCTCATCTGTCAACAGATGGGGAATCCATCTACCACAGATCTTCCTCATTTTCAAATCCCGTTTCAGAATTGTATGAGCTGCTCCTAATGAGATGCCAACCATACTAGCTATTTGCCTAGTGGTGTATCGTGCATTGGTAGCAACTATTTCTTTCACTCTAGCAACCATCTTGGCAGATGTTGCTCTTTTCGGTCGACGATCTTGTGGTGCATCTTCTGTTGAGCCTAGCCCACAGCTGAATTTCTTACACCAACGAAAAACTGTCGGAAAAGACATTTCATTATGCCCATAAACGGAACATATTTCACCAAAAATGTCTTTGCACCATATACCAAGAATACAACGATTCTTAATATAGGACCGCATTTCAACGGCGTACTCTGACCTTCTTCCAACCATGTTTTGTATTAGTATACAAGAATAGACAGTGTTTATCGAACGATATACATGGCTAAAGTGGACGGATTTTAACAGGTTTGGTATCAATGTATAGGTAAAATGTTTCTCTACGCTGTGATATTTATTTCCAGGTGATTTTCGCATTAGTGCATTAGAAAATGTTCTACTTGCATTCATATTTGAACAGTCCTCGTATTAAGCCAGTAAGAAAATATTTTAGATCTGGTCTTGACTTTTATGTAGCAGTTTAAGGCATAAGCTGTGAATGCAAATTGTGAAATACCAAGCCTTTTTACCTCAGAAAAGTAAGAAAAAAGGTTTAGATTATAATTTGCTCTTGACTATTATGTAGCAGTTTGAGGGATAAGATGTAAATATGTAACAAGGTTCATGCTTGACAAAACTGCCTATTCTACCGTAAAATCATAAAAATTCGGACACCTTGAGGACTTGCTGTAATTCTCCTAAACTTTTAATAAATTTGTTCCATTATTCAGCAGGGAGTCCAAAAGGTGCGAATGGAACGGCAAACAGTGTAGACCCTGATCAGACTGCTCCTTCAGGAGCAGTCTGATCTGGGTCTGCACTGTTTGCTTTGGCCTATCTGTCCCAATACTTAGGAACATTACGGTAATATTAATTACCCCTAAAATAGAAGTGACAGCAATGATCAGAAATTGACACAATAACCTCACACCCTCCCATCCAAGACATCAAAGGGAAAGAAACACCAACATAAAATAACTTCCATTGCGCTAACACACCCGTACGACATAGTGCATTTTTCACATCTCAAAATGGCTACTTTTCTGATGAAAATCAGTGATATTTTTTCTTATTTATACTAAAAACATAGGTTGTGGGTGCTCGTAAGAACTGCCTCATTGAGGCATTAGCGAAAGACCGTGCATTGTAATTTCGAAACTTTTTAAGCAACTTCTTGGTGCACTGAATGCGTGTCTTTTTCTGCTCATCTGTCAACAGATGGGGAATCCATCTAGCACAGATCTTCCTCATTTTCAAATCCCGTTTCAGAATTGTATGAGCTGCTCCTAATGAGATGCCAACCATACTAGCTATTTGCCTAGTGGTGTATCGTGCCAATCTTACCTCAGTAGTCGGTACCGAACTATCAAAAGCGACAGTGATTTATCAGATTTTTCACAGGTGCTATCGGGTGTGCCCCAAGGATCTATTCTTGGGCCGACACTATTTCTCTTATTTATAAACGATCTGCCACTTTATTTGAACCATTGCTTAGCAGATCTTTACGCTGACGACAGTACTTTTCATGTATCTGGCAAAGATAAGCATGAAATAGAAAATAAGCTGCAATCAGATGGGGACAACACTGACATGTGGAGTAAACGAAACAACTTGCCCATACATTATGGAAAGTCTACATGCATGACGCTAGGGACAAAACACAAATTAGATAAAGCTGGTGAATTAAATATAATAATTGATGGCATCCAAATCAGCCCGGTTAGCTCTCAAAAACTATTGGGCTTATTCATAGACGAAACGTTATGTTGGAACCCACACATAGACCATCTGTGCTCAATTATATCTTCTAGGATCACGCTTCTAAAACAACTATCGAACTATGTCCCCATAGATATACAGAAAATGTTCTATCAAAGTTACATTTTACCGATGATAGATTACGGTTCTCTTTCTTGGGGGTCGACGTGTAATGCAAACATTGAAAGAATTAATAAATTGCAAAAACGAGCAGCGCGAATAATCTTAAAAGCAGACTTTACCACTCCGTCGGCTGATATGTTTCGACAACTAGGATGGATGTCTGTAGCTCGCCGCACTAATTATAATAAAGCTGTTTTCACATATAAAGCCTTAAATAACCTTACTCCATCCTATATATCAGATTTACTAATACCGACAAAGCAAACGCATAATAGAAACCTACGATCCACTGAAAATGGCTCCCTTACCCTACCAAAACCCAAAACTGCTCTTTACGCTGGCTCATTTACTTGCTCAGCCCCACAACTCTGGAATACTCTTCCTACATCAGTTAGGCTGTCATCATCGCTAAACAGTTTCAAAAGACATGTCAAAGAACATATACCCTAAGCATATATACGTATTATACTGTTTTAAATTGATAGCATATTTTAATGGTTTGTATTACATGTATGTGTAAGTTTTATACGCCCATATACCAGTTACATGAAACACTATGCTAAACAGATTTAATTGTTATACTCTTCCGGGACTCTTGGCCCCTGTCGCTAGGGATTGCACGTTTCTGCGCGGGACACAAAACGTTCCTTGTGAGAACACCCGCTCTCATGGGGTGGGGTAAGCCAATCCTGGTGAGAACTCACTGATATGACAGTATGTAACGTCACGCGGTGAGTCTAGTGATGTGGGTATTTGTGGAAGATGTGAGTCTAGTGTTTCTGGAAGAATTTTTGATAATATGTGATAACCACACCACTGTGATAGATACATCTTATTAGGGCCCCGCACTGAAAGTGTGGGTGCCCTATAGTAATCACTCTGTCCGTCCGTCTGTCTGTCTGTCTGTCTGTCCGTCCGTCTGTCCGTCTGTCCGTCCACAAATTTTTTTATCCTCCATAACTTTTTATTATTCCTGGATGGATTTAAATATTACTTGGCATCATTCTGTCCGTCCGTCTGTCTGTCTGTCTGTCTGTCCGTCTGTCCGTCTGTCCGTCCACAAATTTTTTTATCCTCCATAACTTTCTTATTCCTGGATGGATTTAAATATTACTTGGCAGAAATATTAACCATAATGTGATGGAGTGTTGCGCGCAAGACTCAGGTCCGTACCTCAAAGGTCAAGGTCATACTTAGAGGTTAAAGGTCAAAAAAGGGTCTTTCCTGTGTCCAATTAATAACTTTGTTATTATTCCTGGATGGATTTAAATATTACTTGGCAGAAATGTTAACCATAATGTGACGAAGTGTCACACGCAAGACCCACAGCCGTACCTCAAAGGTCAAGGTCATACTTAGAGATAAAAGGTAAAAAAAGCGTCTTTTTTATTGTGTCCAATCTATAACTTTCTTATACCTGGATGGATTTAAATATTACTTAGCAGAAATATTAACCATAATGTGACAGTGTGTCACGCGCAAGACCCAGGTCCGTACCTCAAAGGTCAAGGTCATACTTAGAGGTGAAAGGAAAAAAAAAACGTCTTTTTTAACATCAACATTTTCCTACTCCTCTGATAGCGCTGCCGGGGCCCTAGTCAGTTTCACTGACAGCTCTAGTTCTCAAAGATTCTGATAGCATACCGTGTTTTTACCCAGATTTATTCAGAGAACGGATGGCAATTTTATACTTTATGAGTTTAACGAAATAGTATTCTTATCCATGGTTATGCTTACTAAACATAATTGTCTTTTACGAATCTTAAATCTTGGTTAACTTTTAAGGTATGTTGATCGCAGCTCTTATTTTGTATTTATTGTAAATAGTGCATGTTTCATGTTTTTATGTCATCTTTGTTATTTTGTACTGAGGGCCACATGGTAGAATGGCTTTACAGCTAAATGTGTTACCCTCTTGAAACATTGTATAAATAAATAAATGACATGTTGCATTCTTTCATTTCTCCAAAATGTTACTTTCCTATGGAAGTTTGTGATATTTTTCTTATTTTTTTTTCTCCAAACAAAGGTTGTGGCTTCTCATTAGAACAGTCTCTAACCAGCACCCACAATTTATGTACGGAGGACCCGCGTTATAACGACAGTATTTGTTCCCTATTATTGTGCCGTTATAACGAATTTGCCGTTATAAAGAATCCCAGTTCGGATTATGATAGTTATAAAAGGTCTTTTCCACATAGTTACTCCAAGAAACAAATGTTATAGACATTTGTTAGAATCGCCTCGATGAGGCGATTCTAACAAATATCTATAACATTTGTTTCTTGGAGTATTACTATGACAAGAATCTCTCACGACTATGGATCCGATTTGGGCATTTCCAATCCGAGGGAAGCCCAAGCCGCTCGGAATCGAGGCTAAACCTGGAGCGTAGAATTCACTCCATTGAAATTGTCGTTATAACGAGTTTGTCGTTATAACGAATGTCGTTATAACGCGGGTCTTCTGTATTGGAGCAGAAATAAACAGAATAATGATTACCCCTGTAAAGCGCAGTTTTCTCTATATACAGTGGGGTTTAGAGGGTGTTCATTTCAGGGACTTGTTAACATGATGAAATAAGTACAGTCGAACTTCAATAGCTCGAACCACTTTGGGACCATGAAAATTTGTTCGAGACAGGGGTAGTTCCAGCCACTGAGGGTTATTGTCAGGAGGCATAACGAGATACTTTTAGACATGTTTTCCGTGTTCTATAATGAAAATGTATGCTGTGTGAACTCATTAGAATCGCCTCATCGAGGCGATTCTAATGAGTTCACACAGCATACATTTGCAAGATAAAAGACTAAAATCTTCTTCACTATTGCTTGTGAAGAGGATTTCCCTAGGGGCTCAAGAGCGAGTTCGACTCAGCCCTAGTAAATGAGCCATCGGTGTTCGAGCCATTGAAGTTCTACTGTACGTTAGAATTGGGATAACTGGCTCCAAAATTGTCGTTAGGAAGGTTAAATATCATCTTTATTGTGGCCAAATTATTTAGTGATGAATCATAAGTTTTATGATAGGATGTAAAACCAACAATGGACTTCATTTTGAGGACCTTGATACCGTAAATCAATACACTGACCTGGTAGTCTAGAAGTTTCGATTTGTTGCAAATTTTAGGACTCAGTGTCCTTTGATATTCAAACAAACCTTGATATTTAAAGGGCTTGTTTTCCAGAAAAATCCCCATACCGTATTTACCCTTTGTGTGTGGACAGACAGGCCTGAGTAAACGGTGAGACACATCAGGGTCTACACTGTTTGCCATTTATCCAGCTATTATAGACACAATATCGGGTACTAAATTCTACATATTCAAATTTTAGAACAAGTTTGGTAAGGAGTTGAGGTGTCAGAATAACAGGGTAAATATGGTATATTAGTCATTGGTGTCTTATTTGTTTGTTTGTATTGGAGTTTAATGGCCCAGTAAACACTATTTTAGGTCATTTTTTGAGCCGGTCAGTTTACCTATCCACACTTTTCCCGGGCAGGTTTATACATAAGCGGTTAACCCGTACAGTGCACATGTTTTCGCCAGAAACTGACAACTGCCCTTCTTGAATCAGCGGAATATTGCTATGTTATAATGAATATTTATTGAACTTAATGCAAAGGCATGCACAGGTCCTCATTACATGGATAGTCAATTTGTCATGCTTGGAAGGCAAGTTCCATCCCCAATATTTACCAGTGGCATTTACAAGTATAACAAAATGTATCTTTTTAAGCGATAGTAGACAGATGCAGGTAGAAATTTCCCTGTGCATCTGGTTATTGACTCTTACCATAATGATTCTAATTTTTGTATTGACAGTCCTTATCAGGTCAAGAGCATCGAGGTGTGTCCTTGGGCAAGACATGTAATGACATTGCCTCACTCCACCCAGGTGTAAATGGGTAGCAGTGGTGTAATAGTCACTGCCTCTCTCTCTTGCGCGTGAAAACATCCGAAATGAATGTTGGAGAGCGATTAAATAAGCTTGAAGCTTCCATCGCAATAGAACTAAAATAAATTGGTATAAACTAAGAGCATGAATTTGATGAGAGATTTCTGGTGTATTTTCAGGTCAGGGAGAGAAGCCAGAAGATAATATGGACCATGATTCTCAACCTATAGACACTAGGTAAGATCATAGCTCCATTTAAGGGGAATGGGACAGCATGCAGATTTTTCAACCATTTTTCATTGCCTCAACTTTCGGAACTTCCGTTTCGCTTTTCTATAAACCCTGTCCCACAGAAAAAGGGGTCTACCGTTAAAGGAAGAATTCGCTCCTCAGGAGCAAATTCTTTCCTTCAAGAGTTGACCCCTATTGACATGGGAGACAAAAATACTTTTGCAGGAGTTGCCTCCCTTGAAGGTGTTCCCATTCCCCTTAAGGTGCTTTTTTTAGCTCACCTGAGCCTTTAGGCTCATAGGTGAGCTTATAGTATAGCCATGGTCCGTCGTTCGTCCATCCGTCCGTCCGTCCACCATTTTCAAAGATCTTCTTCTCCTATACTGCAGGGCCAATCAAAGCCAAATTTCATATGGAGCCTCAGTGGGATGGGGGAACGAAAGTTTGTTCGCGGGGTCTGGATCACATGACCAAGATGACCGCCATGCCCATATATGGTAAAAAGCCTTCAAAAATCTTCTTCTCCAGAACCATAAGGCCAGTGGCCTTGAAACTTGGCATGTAGCATATGGTACTCGGGCCCATCATGGTTTGTACAAATGGTGACCCCGGGTTGACCTTGACCTATTTTACAGCAATGTCAAATTTGCCTAAGTAGGCTTTTGCATGGGGCAAAGTGAAAATAATGGATTTATAGGAAAACCATTGAAGACAGTGTCACCAAAATTTGTAGATCAGGTAAAGTAACTGAATACATGAAGATCTATGGGTCAGAAAGGTCAAGGTCATTCATTGGCCTTAGACCAAGGTCATTCAGGATCCATATTTCAAACATTTTTTTCTCCAAAACTGCTGAGCCAATTTAAGTGAAATTTAATATGGAGCCTTTGTGAGTTGAACAAATGAAAAAATGCCAATACGGTCTAGATCACATGACCAAGATGGCCGTCACGCCTATATATATGGTAAAAAGCCTTAAAAATTCTTCTTCTCCAGAACCGTAAGGCCAATGGCCTTGAAACTTGGCATGTAGCATATGGTACTCAGGCCCATCATAGTTTGTACAAATGGTGACCCCGAGTTGACCTTGACCTATTTTACAGCAATGTCAAATTTGCCGACTTAGGCTTTTGCATGGGAAAAAGTGAAAATAATGGATTTTTAGGAAACCATTGAAGACAGTGTCACCAAAATTAGTAGATAAGGTAAAGTAGCTGAATACATGAAGATCTATGTGTAAGAAAGGTCAAGGTCATTAATTGACCTTAGACCAAGGTCACGCAGGTTCCATATTTCAAACATTTTTTCTCAGAAACTACTGAGCCAATTGAAGTGAAATTCAATATGGAGCCTTTGGGAGTTGAACAAATGAAAAGCTGCCAACATAGTCTAGATCACATGACCAAGATGGCCACCACGCCCATATATTGTTAACAAGATTGTTAACAAGGTTTTTCTATGGTTTGACCCACTGATCTACTTTTTGACCCCACATGACCCATATTCAAACTTGACCGAGATACTGTCAGGATGATCATCCTCCTGAGCAAGTTTGAGGATGATTGGACCAAAACTGTGGCCTCTAGAGTGTTAACAAGGTTTTCCTTTGATATGACCTGGTGACCTACTTTTTGATCCGACATGACCCATATTCAAACTTGACCGAGACATTGTCAGGATGATCATTCTGACCAAGTTTGATGATTATTGGATCAAAACTGTGGCCTCTAGAGTGTTAACAAGAAAAGCTTACGCACGCACGACGCACACCATACGACAAACGACGATGCCGGACATCTCAAAGTCACAGAAGCTCACTAGGACTTCAGTCAGGTGAGCTTAAAATATCAGTGCTTTCCAGATGACCAGAGGTCCTGTAAACGCTCACCTGACACCTGGTCCTGGTGTACATTTGACATAGCCATAAAATAGGTCAAGGCCATCCCAGGGTCACCATTTTTACAAACTATGATGGGCTCAAGTACCAGATGCTACAAGCCAACTTTCAAGGTCATTGGCTTCATGACGAGGCCACAGTTTTAGTGCAATCATCCTCAAACTTGCTCAGAATGACCATCCTGACAATATCTCGGTCAAGTTTGAATATGAGTCATGTCGGGTCAAAAAGTAGGTCACCAGGTCAAAAAATAAGAAAAAACCTTGTTAACACTCTAAGGCCCCAGTTTTGGTCCAGTCATCCTCAAACTTGCTCATAATGATCATCCTGACAATATCTCGGTCAAGTTTGAATCGGGTCATGTGGCGTCAAAAAGTAGGTCAGTAGGTCAAACCATAGAAAAACCTTGTTAACTCTCTAGAGGCCACAGTGTTGGTCGAATCATCATCAAACTTGCTCAGAATGATCATCTCTACAGTATCTAGGTCAAGTTTGAATTTGGGTCATATGGGGTCAAAAAGTAGGTCAGTTGGTTAAATCATAGAAAAAACCTTGTGAACACCCTAGAGGCCACAGGTTTGGTCCGATCATCATCAAACTTGCCCAGAATGATGATCTTGACAATATTCTGGTCAAGTTCGAATATAGGTCATGTCTGTCAAAAAGTAGGTAAGTAGGTCAAATCATAGAAAAACCTTGTGAACACAATTTTGGTTCGATCATCATCAAACTTGCTTAGAATGATCATCTTGACAATATCTCAGTCAAGTTCGAATATGGGTAATGTTGGGTTAAAAAATAGGTCAGTAGGTTAAATCATAGAAAAACCTTGTGAACACTAGGCCACAGTTTTGGTCCGATGTGATCAAACTTGCTCATATTGATCATTTGACAATGTCTCGGTTAATTTCGAGTCATGTCTGGTCAATAAGTAGGTCAGATCATAAAAAAACCTTGTGAACACACTAGAGGCCCCAGTTTTGGTCCGATCATCATCAAACTTGCTCAATGATCATCTTGACAATATCTGGGTCAAGTTTGAATATGGGTCATGTCAGGTGAAAAAGTAGGTCAGCAGGTCAGATCATAGAAAAACGTTATGAACACACTAAGAGGCCACAGTCTGAGTCCAATGATCATAAAACTTGCTCAGAATGATCATCTGGACAATATCTCAGTTAAGTTCGAATATGGGTCATGTCAAATCAAACACTAGATCAGTAGGTTATTTTGTCATAACTTTTAAACCGTTTGAGGTAGAGCCTTCAAATTTGGCATGTAGGTTCCTTGTGACAAGGGCTTTCCACTCAAATAAAAAATTTGACCTGTGACATTGACCTGTGATCTTTATCATAACTTTTGAACCATATGAGATAGAGCCTTCATATTTGGCATGTATGTTCCTGTGACAAGGTTTTCCCAACCATTCAAAACATTTTACCTATCACCTTGACCTTTGACCTACTATGTCATAACTTTTTAAGCATTTGAGATACAGCCCTCATATTTGGCATGTAGGTTCCTTGCGACAAGGGTTTCTTATTCATACATAAAATGATCTGTGACCTTTACCTTGACATTTGACCTACTTTATCATAACTTTTGAACCATTTGAAATAGTGCCTTCATATTTGGCATGTATGTTCCTGGTGAAAAGGTCTTCTCACCCATACAAAAAATGTTGTCTTATGACCTTGACCTTTGACATACTTTGTCATAAGTTTTGAAGCATTTGAGATAGAGTCTTCATATTTTGCATGTAGTTTCCTTGTGTCATACAAAAATGACTTGTGACCTTGACATGTGACCTACTTTATCATAACTTTTGAACCATTTGAAGTAGAGCCTTCATATTTGGCATGTATGTTCCTTGTGGCAACGGCTTTCACCCATACAAAAATTTTTACCCTGACCTTCTTTCTCATACCTTTTGAACCATTTAAGGTAGAGCCTTCATATTTGGCATGTATGTTCCTTGTGGCAACAACTTTTGCCCAAACAAAACTTTTGACCTTTGACCTTCTTTCTCATGACTTTTGAACCATTTAAGATAGAGCCTCCATATTTGGCATGTAGGGTCCTTGTACAAGGGCTTCCCAACCATGCAAAATTTTTGACCTGTGACCTTGACCTTTGATCATTTTTGTCATAACTTTTGGACCATTTAAGGTAGAGCCTTCACATATGGCATGTGTGGTCCTTGTGACAAGGTCTTCCCACTCATGCAAAAAAATTGACTTGTGACCTTGACCTTGATCTGTGACCTACTTAATCATAACTTTGGAACCATTTGAGATAGAGCCTTCATATTTGGCATGTATATTCCTAGTGACAATGGCTTCACATCCATACAAAAGTTTGACCTGTGACTTTGACCTACTTTATCATAACTTTTAAACCATTTGAGATAGAGCCTTTATATTTGGCATGTATTTTCCTTCTGACAAGGCACCTAACTATATTACCCACCATTTCATTGCTATAGTGTGGATCAGGTGAGCAATCCAGGGCCATCATGGCCCTCTTGTTTCTTATTTCCACACAAAAACATATGATGTGGGGTCTCATTAGAAGCGACTCCCTGAGTTTACCCCTCGCTGAGGCACTTCTAATGAGTACCCACAATATATGCTTTTATGCAGTAATAAGATAAATATTTTGATTTTGTTTGTTTGTTTGATTTGAGGTTTAACGTCCCCGTCAACAATGTAAAGGTCATTTTGGAGACGTTCCTTCCAATTTTATGGGACTTTTACCCAACAATGAGATGAAATGACATCTTAAGCCCTGTCACCCAATGAAACCAATAGGGTTTATAAGCATGGACGGTCCGACTCGCACCGCAATGCCTGAGCAGGCTTAGATCCTCTAAGCGGTTTACCAGTACTAATGTGAGGGTCGGTTTCAGCTCTGCATGGAAGCATCATGCAGCCCATATATTTCTTTAAGCCCCGATGAGCGGGGGCCTGGTGTACAGAGCTCCAGATGAGGACAATTTATGAGAGATCATTTTCCCCACTGAATTTCTTGTTAGAAATATTGACTGAGGAGGGTTGTTAGAAATCTTGCTAGTAGCCACAAAATATGGGTATTTGTTAGAATAGCCTCAATGAGGCGATTCTAACAAGTACCCACAGCATATATTTTCATGGAAAAATATGCACATTTCTTTACGATAACACACCTGTGCACTATAATGACGTCCTTATGGCCCCTGCCCATCGGGGCTTGGAGAAATTGGCTGCATGATGCTTCGATGCAGAGCTGAAACCGACCCTCACACGAGTACTGGTAAACCGCTTAGAGGATCTAAACCTGCCCAGGCAAAGCGGTGCGAGTTGGACCATCCCCAAAATGACCTTTACAGTGATGAAGGGGAAGTTAAAACTTAAATCAAACAAACAAAAATAATGGCGTCCTTCATCTCTAGGACTAGCATTTTTTCATGTAGAAATATTTGGATATTCTTATCTCTTGTCCAAATATAGATGGTTGGTACTTGTTAGAAGGTGGTTCTAACAAGTACCAACACTATTTTTTTAGCAAAAATAAGGAAAGTAATGAACACAGCAGGATGCAAAATCAGATCTTTCAGGCTTTGAAAAGCTTGGTCAGTATGAGGCCTGTGAACACCTGTGTAAACCATGTAGGAATTCCAGGCTTGGTTAGTTTCAGCTGTAGTTTTCTTATTGTCTTGACATCATCGCCCCGCCCATGGGGGCTTAAAGAAATAGATTGGGCTGCATGGGGCTTCCACGCAGAGCTGAATCTGACCACATACGAGAACTTGTAAACCACTTAGAAGGACTAAGCCTGCCCAGGCAAAGTGGTGTGAGTCAGATAGTCCAATACTGTTACATATAAGCCTTCTGGTTTCATTGGTCGGCAGGGCTTGAGATGTCATTTCATCTCAGTCTCAGGTAAAAGTCCCACAAAATTGGAAGCAACGTCTCCAAAATGACCTAAATAGTATTGAGGGGGATGTTAAACCCCAATTCAAACAAACAAACAAATTGTCTTGACATCAAAATGCTCAGTAAAGAGGGTTATTTGTAAAACCTGGACTGGGCTTATGTGCTGAGACATTGGCAAACAGTGTAAACTCTGATTAGTTGCTGCAGAATTTGTATCTTTCCAATTGGGGTCAACACTCTTTGCCTAAAGTACAGGAATTTTGACAAAAGAATGTGCACTGTACTGATTCATTACAATAACACACCTGTGCATTCTTTCATTTCTCTAAAGTGGCTACTTTGCCGATGAAAATTTATTCTATTTCTCTTATCTGTACTCCAAACGTAGGTTGTTGATGCTCATTAGAACCACCTCATTGAGGTGGTTCTAACGAGTACCCACAACCTATGTCTTCGAGCAGAAATAAGCAAAATAATTTATACCCTGGTAAACCTCAGTTTTTCTCTATATAAAGTGGGTTTAGAGGGGTATTCATATCAAGTACTTGTTATCATGATCTTAACCCTTCTCTTGCTGAATATTCAGTTTAGCCACACCCATTTCTGACTTTGAAACAATCAGATTACTTGATGTAATTTATTCCTACAAATTCATAAACTAAATGTCAAACAGTGTAGATCCTGATCAGATGGCTTCTTCAGAAGCCATCTGATCTGGATCTACACTGTTTACAAAGATAGGGGTTGTCGTGAACAGCAAGATAAGGGTTAACTGCTTAGGTACAGGCCTGCCCAGGGAAAGTGTGGTTAGGTAAACTGAACACATCACGAAAATACGCCTAGATAATTTTGACCCCCTTTAACCCCACTTTTGTACAGTAAAACTCGGGTTTACAGGGGTAAACATCATTTTTCTACAAGGCAGTTCTAACGTGTACCCACAATCTATATTTTGAGCAGAAATAAGAAAAGATGAGGCAGTTCTAAAGAGTAACCACAATCTATATTTTAGAGCAGAAATAAGAAAAATATCACAATTTTTCATCTTAAAATTCGCATTTTTCTGTGGTAAAATTTGCAACGTATTTCTTTAGACATGTTTTCATAATGAGTTTGATTTGAGCTTTATAATGTGTACTCGGCCATTAAGATCCAAACCATCCAATCACTAAGGCTAACTTTGGAATGTTTTTCAGATCTGAAGATTCCAGTCCCTCCGACACCTCATCTGTTACCATGAACACAGCGTCAGGCATGGATATGTCCTCTTTCACTGACAGCAACACCTCATTACAGCACCCTCATAGGTTGTCAGGGGAAATTCCTACACAACAACAAGTAGTCCTTCGAACTCCTTATGGAACTTTTTATCGAGAGGATACAGGATATTACGGAATGGTTCCAGAGCAGCCAAGACGTCGATGTCAGACTCTAGACCGAGACTTGGTTTCGCGTCCCAGGCTACATACCATCGAGGAAGGTAGCCGTCGTAGGAATACAATGGATCGTGAATATATTCATAAGATGGTGAGCAGAGTGACTGATAAATTAGAAAAGCGGACTAACGCAAGAGGTGATTCGATGCCTACATCTATCACAAACAGTGCTACGAGTAGCCCCATACAAGAAGAACGTTTTGCATACTTAAACCCTAATCGTGAATTTATTCCCATATCCACACCAGACTCAAGTGGTGCAAATTCCAGGACTAGTCCATCATTCATGAAAGACACACTTCATCCATTTTACTCGTCACCCAATTCTCCTAGGCCTCGCTCTGGTTCGATGGGAGAGGGGGATATTGGTCCCATGAGGCCAAGATGTTCCAGTTTTCATATGAACAGTGAAGGTCATGCAGCTAGGAGCTCTCATCCTTATAGTATTGACCTTGACCTTATATCGCCAGAAAGTCAGCATTACAGAATGTCAGCCGAGGTCAGGCGTGGAAGTGTTGGTGCTGCATACGGGCTTCACGCAAGGAAGAAATCTCTCCTGGTAGACAGACATCCTGCTTATTTATCTCGCATGCCTGATCCGATATTCAAAAAGTCAGACAAACAGCGCTCGCCATTGGCAACAGAGACCAGTGCAAACACTGTAAGTTGCAGTTGCTTCATCATAAGTACAGTTTTTCATAGCTCCAGTTAAACCGCTTTTTTCATCCGATAAATACTGAGCGGCAAAAGACATCCTTGGCCGTTTATTGCCATTGTAAAACTTGTATTTTGTTTGGAATCGAAACGACAAAATGGACCTTTCAACTTTTATAATAGACATGTCTTAGCTAGTAATTATTGGTTTCTAGAAGATTTGAGGATGTTTTGATAATAATTACCTGTTAAACTTATGCAGGTAATGAGGTGGGAGGATCTTAATTATTATCCCCACGTTTTTAAAAAAAAGTGGGGATATTGCAATCGCCTCCGTCCGTCTGTCTGTCCGGCTATCTCCTCCTAAACCGTTAGCCGGAATTCAAACAAATTTGGTATGCGAGTTGCTTACATGAATGGCTTGCGCAAGAGCACATTTTTTTTTGTCCCCGCCCCCAGGGGCCCTGGGGAGGGGTCAAAAGGTCAAATATCAATAAAATTCAATTACAAAGTCAATTTTGAAGATTTTGATGCCAGACTTTGCACATGTACTTAGTTATGAAAAAAGTAAAACATATTGAACGGGATTTTGGCTGTGACCCCTAGGTCACGCCCTTGGGGTCGGACTTGGGGGGGGTGCGGGGGTCAAAATTAAAGTTTTTCAGAACATAGTCATGTTGCATATCTATGCGAAGGGGATAATGGGTAGAATAAACTACAAGTAAAATTTTGACCCTGGGGTCAGATTGGGGCCCTGGGAGAGGGGTCAAAGGGTCAAAATTTAAGTTTTTTGGAACATAGTCATGTGGCATATGAAATTGAAGGGCATGATTAGTAGAATATAATACAGGTAATATTTTGACCATGGAGTCAAATTAGGGCCCAGGGTGAGGGGTTTTCGGTACTTGGCCCCTCTGTAGAAAGCGTGGGGATTTGCGATGGCGCGCCATCGACAGTATTCTAGTTTGTATTAAAAATGTGCAAAACAAATGACTAAATACAGAAGATGCATGAATGAAGTCTCAAATATATTTATCTACTCATTTAAAGTGTAATTTGATGGATATTTTGTGACAATCAACTAAGATATGCTCGTAATATTAAACCCATTTTCAATGTGTTTATATGGAACCAGGGCCAACCACAGAAGATTGTTATAAAAAGGAAAAGTAATTTTGCCCATGCGCAATGATATGTAAACAAAGTCAAGTGTCAAAACATTGAATCCATCTACAGGTAATCATGTTTGCCATCATTAAGGTTTAGCCTCACTCAACATTATAAGTTATTTTGATTCTTGACGGGGATCAAGGGATCACATTCCCCACCTGAGAGCTATATTTTCCCAAGCCGTTAGGGCAAGGGTAAATATTGCTTTCAGGCAGGCAATGTGATACCATGTCCCCCGTCAAGTACAAAAATAATGAATGTGTTATACTGGAACGCTTTCTGACAACATTTTGACAACATTTTACACTATATAACAATGTTTTCCAAAGACTTCTTTTGTAGTGGATGTTTTGTTTGTTTGATTTGAGGTTTAACGTCCCCGTCAACACTGTACAGGTCATTTTGGAGACGTTGCTTCCAATTTTGTGGGACTTTTACCCGACATTGAGATGAATTGACATCTCAAGCCCTGTCGCCCAATGAAACCAATAGGGTTTATTAGCATGGGTGGTCCGCCTCGCACCGCGGTTCCTGGACAGGCTTAAATCCTCTAAGCGGTTTACCAGTACTAGTGTGCGGGCAGGATTCAGCCCTGCGTGGAAGCATCATGCAGCTCATATATTTCTTCAAGCCCCTATGGGCGGGGCCCGTTTTGTAGCCGATGTTGAAAAGTACCCTTGTAAGATTCTTCATAAATTACTATTTTTACGAGCTTGACTCATTCCAAAAGAAAGCTATGGCAAGCCTGTATACAGTGAAACTTAACCGATTTTGTACCGGAAACCCCAAAACGGGTAGTTGGCAAACAGTGCAGGCCCAGATCAGACGCCGCAGAATGCGGTGTCTGATCAGGGCCTCCACTGTTTGCTAAAAGTTCAGTCATTTTCCAAATAAATTTTGACGAAAACACAACTTGACACCCCTATATTTATACCCCCGAAGTATGCAATGGGGGTATATAGTTTTTGTCTTTTCCGTCTGTCTGTCTGTCTGTCCGTAAACAATTATTTTGTGTCAAAGATATCTCTGGAACTGCTTCACATAGAAACTTGAAATTTTGCACACATGATCAGTATGACTACTTGTATTGTGGGAAAGAAAATAAGGGCCAAGGGGTCAGGCCTTTTAGAGTTATTTTCCTTTGTAGTTCTTGCTGTTTAATAGTGTATATTTTTATTTAGTGTCAAAGATTTCTCAATAACTACTGTACATAGAAACTTGAAATTTTGCAAACATGATCAGTATGACTAGTTGTATTGTGGGAAAGAAAATAAGGGCCAAGGGGTTAGGCCTTTTAGAGTTATTTCCCTTTGTAGTTCTTGTTTCAGCTGAGGTGATGGCACTGGCCGGGGGTATACGTGCCCCACTGGGCACTTTTGTCTAGTTTGAAATGGACTCCTGCTATATATGAGGAGGAAGATTCCATTTGGTACAAAAAGAGTTAAAAGATGACTGCTTGTCTTGTCATACACCAAAACCTCTTTAAAACATTATTGTTGGAGTCCAAAGCAGAAACCATGTTTAACCCTTATCTTGCTGAATATTCAAATATGCCACACCCACTGCCGATTATCAACCAATCAGATTACTTGATGCAAATTATTGCAACAAATTCATGAGCTGAATGACAAACAATGAAGATCCTGATCAGATGGCTTCTTCAGAAGCCATCTGATCTGGATCTTCATTGTTTGAAAGATAAGGCATATCCGGGCTCAGCAGGACAAGGGTTAATAGCTAAATACTGTGTGATATCCGCATGAAAATGGACATGTGCCAGTTATTCAAAACTACCATTTGTGGTTAGTTAACCCTTTTTGTACCAAATGGAATCTTCCTCCTTATATATGGCATGAGCCCATTTAAAAATTATGGGGTGTCAGGTTGTGTTTTCTTCAAAATTTATTTGGAAAATGGCTGATATTTTTGCAAACAGTGTATTCTGCGGCGTCTGATCTGGGCCTGCACTGTTTGCCAGGGTAACTGTTTTGGGGTTTCCAGTACAAATGGGTTAATGTATCTTTAAAACTTTGACCATTAAATATGGTAAAATACTAATCTATTTTCAGAAAAAAAAATATGAGCTCATATTTTCCAATCCATTTGATTGATTTGGTTCATGTTTGATATAATGATAGATATTGTCCAATGATTCATTCATCTATACCCGCACTCATCTCCATGACCTCAAGGTCAAGGTCATGGACTTAGAATGTTTATGTTAGTGTTTTTAATGGGCAATATTTTCCAAATCATATGATAGATTTGGTATGATGGATAGATTTAGGTCTAAACTTTCATTCAGCAATAATCTTGCTCATGACCTCAAGGTCAAGGTCACAGACATAGAAATTTTTAATACTGAAGTTTTTTTGAGCTCATATGTTCCAAACCATATGATAATTTTGGTTCATACATGCGTTTGGTATGATGATAACATAAGGTCAAAAGTTTTATATAAGCGAAGAAACACTTCAGAACTCTTCTTCTCCGCACATTTTCATGAAACTTGCTATTTAACATTGGGGACTTAGGCCACATTTTATGTTCTTCAAATTATGACCCCTGGATGGCCTTGACCAATTTTATGCCAAGGACAGATTTGGTCGCATAGACATTTGTATGGGAAAAAGTAAAAACAGTGTATTCTTTGGAAACTATTGTAGCCTGTGATCTGAAAATTGGTAGATCCAGTTTGCTAGTTGACTGGATAAAACTATTTGAGTATTAAAGGTCAAGATCATTCTCTGACCTTGGCCCAAGGCCATTCATATATTAAAATTAAAACTTACTTACAGAGAAACCACTGCTCCATTTGTGACCAAATATTATATGTCATAATGAAAGCTTTTAGGAACAAACAAGTTAAAATTTATTAACATGAGTTTGGCCAACATGCCCATATAAGGTAAAACCCTTCAGAAATCCTCTGATCTAGAACCAATGGGCCCATTATCAGGTCAAATGACCAAGATGGCTACCATGGAAATCTTCTCAGAAACGAAATAGCTCCATAAATTCTCAGAACTCAGGTGAGCAGCTCAGGACCATTGGTCCTCTGGTTAGGCAATAGCCACACCTATGCCAAAAGCCGCAAAAGATGTTTTGAATCCAGCTTTTAAACGTATTGTATCCAAAACCGTTGTAACCCTTTTTGTACCGAATGGAATCATCCTCCTTATATATGGAGGGAGTCCATTTCGAAATTCAGGGGTGACATGTTGTGTCACCTCAACATTTACTTAGAAAATAGCTGAACTTTTTATACCCCCGCAAACGAAGTTTGAAGGGGGTATATAGGAGTCAGCTTGTCGTCTGTCGTCGTCTGTCGTCGTCGTCGTCTGTCGTCGTCGGTCCGTTACAAAAAACTTTAACATTGCTCATAACTTCCTTATTCTTTGACCGATTTCTTTAATATTCACACACCACACACCTTGCCACTAGTACTTAAGATTGATATACACAAACCTGACCTTGACCTTTACGTTGACCTTCCTCAAGGTCAAATACTTGTAAAAATTTGTCGGTACAAAAAAACTTTAACATTGCACATAACTTCCTCATTCTTTGACCGATTTCTTTAATATTCACACACCACACACCTTGCTACTAGTACTTAAGATTGATATACACAAACCTGACCTTGACCTTCACGTTGACCTTCCTCAAGGTCAAATACTTGTAAAAATTTGTGGGTACAGAATGCACCTGTATATATGAGATGCCAATCACAGAGTTGCTGTGATATTATGCCCCATCATAGACATTATATGAGATCAGTGATGTTATATACCAATCACAGAATTCATGAGATCAGTGGATACCCGACGGCAGTAACAGTTGGAATGCATTTAATTTTTGTAAGTAATATTTTTATATTATTTATTTTTTTTTTGTTTGTCATTCCTTGCTATTATTTATGTTAAATCATTTGTGTTATCAGAAACTATTATTATGTCATTGTGTGGCTATGACTATGACTCTTACTTGGAGTTACTATCTGACAACGGCCCCCGCCCATCGGGGCTTGAGGAAATAGATGGGCTGCATGATGCTTCCACGCAGAGCTGAAACCGACCCGCACACGAGTACTGGTAAACCGCTTAGAGGATCTAAGCCTGCCCAGGCAAAGCGGTGCGAGAGTCGGACCGTCCATGCTTATAAACCCTATTGGTTTCATTGGGTGGCAGGGCTTGAGATGTCATTTCATATCAGTGTCGGGTAAAAGTCCCACAGAATTGGAAGCAACGTCTCCAAAATGACCTTTACAGTGTTGACGGGGACGTTAAACCTCAAATCAAACAAACAAAAACTATCTGACAACGCATGCGGGGGTATAATTGGCGCCCGTTAGGCGGCAGCTCTAGTTGCATATACATGTAGTGTAGGCCCTGATCAGACACCGCAACATGCGGCGTCTGATCAGGGCCTGCCCTATTTGCCAGGGTACCTGTTTTGGGGTTTCGGGTACAAAATGGAATAATATATAATGAACAGTGTATGCATATGTCTTTACCTTTTACAGATTGGAGGTAATGGAAGTGCATTTGAGCAGGTACCAAGACTTAATATTACAGCCAGTCCAAACTGGGTACCCAACATGTTACAAAAGGATCATCCTGAGCCGCCAGTTGTGTCTGTCACTGCCCCACAGGAAGAGTTAGCCCTTGAAACAAGACCAGTTACTCTAAATGTCCCGGATACACAAGGTGGAGTAGTAGTGTCCCCTGGTGGATCAGGGAGAAACTCTCCAGTCATGGAGGTAAAAAGTGAAAGTGAAATGTTCCATAAATTTGACAAGTGGCGCAAAAAGCACCCAGTGCAACATTCCGATCAAGAGGAGAGTAGAAGGATGGAAGAACTGACCCTTAATGATGAAAGCGAATATGTGAATTTCGCAGTTCAGATGGACACGCAAGATTCAAGTTTCCAAGAAAAAAAGACAGAACAAGTTGAAAAGCCGAAAAAGTCAGCTGGTGAAGCTCATCCTCAGTTACTTGCCCAGTTGAAGGCAGCTCCGCAGTTTAAACCTGCCGTTCATCCTGCATTCGGAGCTGTATCTCAAAATGTGGCTGCTAACAGTGTGAACAGACATGAAAACCGTAACAATGTAGTTTTGACTGTGCCTCAGACTGCTTTCATGAATAGAACGTCCCCTAGTCATTCCCCGAGTAATCCAAACAAGAGTTTGCCATACACTGATGATTCAGTGCATGGCGGGCAGGAATTCAGCCCTAGAAAGTGTGATCAGTTTGCCCCTGGGCTGCAAAGTCGAGAACATGAAAGCCACGCACATACAGTCTCACATTTGAAAGATAAGTTGATGCGTAAGTATGACAGTTTGGAGAACCTGACATCAATAGGTCAAGGCCATGGGCATCATGAGGGAAACCAGTCTTATCAACAGAGTTTCCAGAATGGACAGATTAACATGGCGGATGTGCAGCAATTGTATGGGGGCCAGTTCTGCCCTGGATATGCGCCAGCTGTTAGACTGGACTCAAATGTTGCAGGTAGGTGTATAAAACAAATGTGCAAACTCTGTTATCTCAATTGCTTTTTAGCTCCACTGGCCGAAGGCCAGCGGGGCTATTGTCATGGCCCTGTGTCCGTCGTGCGGTCGTGCGTTAACTTTTTCTTTAAACATCTTCTCCTCCTAAACTACTGGGCCAATTGTAACCAAACTTCACAGGAATGTTCCTTACATAGTCCTCTTCTAAATTCCTTCAAAGAATTTTGTTACACCCAGAACTCTGGTTGCCATGGCAACAAAACCAAAAAAAATTAAAAATCTTTAAAAATCTTCTCCTCCAAACCACCTGTTGGATTTCATTTTTATTTTGCATGACTGTTCCTTGGGTTGACCTCTTTCAGATTCCTTCAAGAAATTTTGATCCGACAAAAAACATGGCCGCCATGGGCTGGGCTTATTTTCCCTATTTAACATATAGTGTAATACTAAAACATCTTCTCCTCCTAAACTATTGGGTCCATTGTAACCAAACTTCACAGGAATGTTACTTACTTAGTCCTCCTCTAAATTCCTTCATAGAATTTTGTTACACCCAGAACTCTGGTTGCCATGGCAACAAAACAACACAAAATATTAAAAATCTTTAAAAATCTTCTCCTCCAAAACCACCTGTTGGATTTCATTTTTCATTTTGCATGAATGTTCCTTGGGTGGACCCCTTTCAGATTCCTTGAAGAAATTTTGATCCGACAATAAACATGACCGCCATGGGCGGGGCTTATTTTTCCTATTTAACATATAGTGTAATGCTAAAACATCTTCTCCTCCTAAACTACTGGGCCAATTGTAACCAAACTTCACAGGAATGTTCCTTACTTAGTCCTCTTCTAAATTCCTTCAACGAATTTTGTTACACCCAGAACTCTGGTTGCCATGGCAACAAAACCACACAAAAAATTAAAAATCTTTAAACATCTTCTCCTCCAAACCCACCTGTTGGATTTCATTATCCCCTCGCACAACATAGTTGTGAGGGGGGATATAGCATTTGTCCCGTACGTACGTACGTAAGTACGTACTTTTGTCATCGCTCTAGCGCAACGTACGTACATACTTTTGTCATCGCTCTAGCGCCACGTACGTACGTACGTACTTTTGTCATCGCTCTAGCGCCTACATTTCTTGACCGATTTTAATATAACTTCACACAAACGTTCCTTACGACAATATCTGGAACAAGATCGACTTTAAAGGTCATGACCTCAAGGTCAAGGTCACTCTGGCTATTTTTTGAAAAACTTTGTCATGGCTCTAGCGCCTACATTTCTCCCCCAATTTCAATATAACTTCAAACAAATGATCCTTATAAAAATATCTCGAGCGAGTTGGACTTTCAAGGTCATGACCTCAAGGTCACTGTGGCTATTTTTAGAAAAATATTGTCATCGCTCTAGCGCTTACATTTCTTCACCAATTTCAATATAACTTCACACAAATGATCCTTATAAAAATATCTTGAGCGAGTTCCACTTTCAAGGTCATGGCTTCAAGGTCAAGGTCACAGTTGCTATTTTTAGAAAAACTTTGTCATCGCTCTAGCTCCTACATTTCTTCACTGATTTCAATATAACTTCACACAAATGTTCCTTATGACAATATCTTGAGTGAGTTGGACTTTCAAGGTCATGACCTCAAGGTCAAGGTCACTGTGGCTATTTTTAGAAAAACATTTTCATCGCTCTAGCGCCTACATTTCTTCACCAATTTCAATATAACTTCACACAAATGATCCTTATAAAAATATCTCCAGCGAGTTTGACTTTCCAACTCATGGCCTCAAGGTCAGGGTCACTGTGGCTATTTTTAGAAAAAACTTTGTCATCGCTCTATCGCCTATATTTCTTCACTGATTTCAATATAACTTCACACAAATGTTCCTTATGACAATATCTCAAGCGGGTTCGACTATCAATGTCAAGGCCTCAAGGTCAAGGTCACTGTGGCTATTTTTTAGAAAAACTTTGTCATCGCTCTAGCGTTTACATTTCTTCACCAATTTCAATATAACTTCATACAAATGTTCCTTATGACAATATCTCTAGCGAGTTCCACTTTCAAGGTCAAGGTCACTGTGTCTATTTTTAGAAAAACTTTGTCATCCCTCTAGCGCTTACATTTCTTCATCGATTTCAATATAACTTCACACAAATGTTCCATATGACAATATCTCACCATTTCAACTTTCAAGGTCAAGGTCACTATGGCTATTTTTAGAAAACTTTGTTATCGCTCTAGCGCCTACATTTCTTCACTGATTTCAATATAACTTCACACAAATGTTGCTTATGACAATACCTCGAACGAGTTTGACTTTCAAGGTCAAGGTCACTGTGGCTATTTTTAGAAAAACTTTGTCATTGCTCTAGCGCTTTCATTTTTTTCACCAATTTCAATATTACTTCACACAAATGTTCCTTATAACAATATCTCTAGTGAGTTCCACTTTCAAGGTCAAGGTCACTGTGGCTATTTTTAGAAAAACTTTGTCATGGCTCTTGCGCTTACATTTCTTCATCCATTTCAATATAACTTCACACAAATGTTCCTTATGACAATACCTCGATGGAGTTTGACTTTCAAGGTCAAGGTCACTGTGGCTATTTTTAGAAAAACTTTGTCATTGCTCTAGTGACTACATTTTGTCACAAATTTCAATATAACTTCACACAAATGTTCCTTATGACAATATCTCGAGCTATTTAGACTTTCAAGGTCAAGGTCACTGTGGCTATTTTTTAGAAAAACTTTGTCATCGCTCTAGCGCCTACATTTAATGATGGATTGTAATAGAACTTCACACAAATGTTTCTTATGATAATATCTCGACTTACTTCGACTTTCAAGGTCATGACCTCAAAGTCAAGGTCACTGTGGCTATCTTTAGAAAAACTTTGTCATCGCTCTACTGCCTACATTTATTAACAGATTTTAATATAACTTCACACAAAAGATGCTTATGATAATATCTTGAGCAAGATCTACTTTCGTGGTCATGGCCTCAAGTCAAGGTCACTATGGCTATTTTTAGAGAAACGTCATCACTCTAGAATGTACATATATTGGAGGATTTTTAAACAAACTTTACACAGATGTTGCATATGATAATATCTCAAGCAAGTTGGACTTTTGCCATTTCAGTGTTTTCCACACACGAAGTTGTCTAGTGCGAGGGGATTTGTATCGCATGCGATGCCTTGTTTTTATTTTGCATGAATGTTCCTTGGGTGGACCTCTTTTAGATTCCTTGAAGAAATTTTGATCCGACAAAAAACAAGGCCGCCATGGGCAGGGCTTATTTTCACTATTTAACATATAACGTAATGCTAAAAAATCATTTTCTGCAAAAGTACTTGTGGGATTTCATTGTAATTTGCATGAATTGTCCTTGGGTGGACTGTTGTCAGATTCCTTGAAAAAAATTTGATCTTACAAAAAAACATGGCCGCCATGGGCGAGGCTTATTTTCACTATATAACATATAGTGTAATGCTGAAAATATTTTCTGCAAAAGTTCTTGTTTTATTTCATAGTTATTTGGCATGCATGTTCCTTGGGTGGACCTCTGTCAGATTCCTTGAAGAAATTTTGATCCGACATAAAACATGGCTGCAGTGGGCAGGGTTTATTTTCACTATATAACATGTAGTGTAATGTTAAAAAAGTCTTCTCTTCTTCAAAAGTTCTTGTTTATTTATTTATTTATTTATTTAAAAGTACCTTCCTGTATCTGAATTAATCTCCTCCAATTTTGCTGACTATCACATATCTATAGAGGTCCACCTGCAAATTGTCATTCTAAAATTCAAAACATCAGAAATTTCACATGCCCATCACACTGGTGATAGAACTGATGTTTTCAACACAAACTCTATTTATACGACTTGATGTTTCAAAATAAATTCAAAATACTGAGGGAGATTGATTTATTAGACCTAATTATACTACAGTGTCAACAGTTCTCCAGATCCCTGAGGGTTAAAATGGCTTAGTTGAAAAGGGAGGCATACCGAATCCGACGGAGGAAAGGAAAAAATAAATAAATAAAGAAATAAAAACATAAATCTGTTCATTTTTTAGCTCCACTGGCCAAAGACCGGCAGGTCTTATGTTATATGTTATGGCCCTGTGTCTGTTGTGCGTCTGTGCGGTTGTGCATCCGTGCATTAACTTTTTTCTTTAAACATTTCCTCCTTAACTACCTGGTCGATTGTAACCAAACTTCACAGGAATGTTTCTCACATAGTCCTCTTCTGAATTCCTTCAAAGAATTTTGTTACATGCAGAACAAAATGGCACCGAAAGCAAAAAAAAATATTTAAAAATCTTCTCCTCCAAAACCGCTCAATGGATTTTATTCTTATTTTGCATAAATGTTCCTTGGGTGGACCTCTGTCAGATTCCTTGAAGAAATTCGGATCAGGCAAAAAACATGGCCACCATGGCCATGCCCCACATGACTGCCATGGCCATGCCCCTTGGCTCATTAGCTTGCAAAGACTTATATGGGGAAAAGTTTTAAAAACCTTCTCCTCCAAAACCGCTCAACGTATTGGATTTCATTCTTACTTTGCATGAATGTTCCTTTGGTGGACCTCTGTCAGATTCCTTGAAGCAATTTTGATCAGACAAAAAACATGGCCGCCATGGACACGCCCATTGGCTAATTAGCTTCCATAGACTCATAAAGGGATCTTTTTTTTTTTTTTTAATCTTCTCCTCCAAAACCGCTAAATGGATTTCGTTCTTAATTTTCATGAATGTTCGTTGTGTCTACCATTGTCAGATTCATTGAAGAAATTTTGATCAGACAAAAAACATGGCCGCCATGGCCACCACCTTTGGCTCATTAGCTTCCATAGACCAATAAACGGAAAAACTTCTTCTCTGAAACCATAAAGCCTAAAGCTAAGACATTTACAGTAAAACCTGTCTTAGTGGCCACCTCTATTAAGCAAGCAACCTGTCTTAAGCAAGCAGGCATTCAGTTCCCAAGAAAGGCAGATGTGTTAAATTTCACCTGTATTAAGCAAGAACCTGTCTTAAGCAAGCATATTTTGACTATCCCTTAGGCACTTGCTTAATACAGGTTGAACTGTAGTATGTAGCAAAGTTATGTGGTCACCTACTAAGTCCTGCGAACTATGACTCTTGAGTCCAAATTGGCAACGCCCCGGTGCTTAGTAGCTCACATAGACTAATAATGACAAAATCTTGAAACTTTTCTCCTCTGAAACCATAAGGCCAAGAGCTTAGTATGTAGCAACTTGAAGTATTCATCTGCATAAATCCTGCCAACTATGCCCCTGGGGTCCAAATTGGCCACACCCTGAGGCCCATAAGCTCCCATAGACTTTTACTGGGAAAAACTGACAAAAATCTTCTCTGAAACCATCAGTGCCCAGAGCTTAGATATTAAGTATTAAGTGGTCACTCAAATAAATCCTGCCAACAATGCCCCTGGGGTAAAAAATTGGTCACGTCCAGAGGCATATTAGTTCCCATAGACTTATAATAGGAAAAACTTAAAAAAAGTCTTCTTCTCTGAAACCATAAGGCCCAGAGCTTTAGATATTTAGAACGGAGCAATGCCAAATGGTCACTCACATAAATCCTGTCAACCATGGCTCTGGGGTCCAAAAAATATAGAATGGACATTCCTTGGGTGGATCACTTGTTTCTTTTTTACCCATTGCATGTGGGAAAACCCTAAATGGGTACCTTGGCAAACAGTGCTGGCCCAGATCAGACCCCACAGAACACCATGTCTGATCAGGGCCTGCACTATTTGCTAACAGAATTTTCCATCAAAAATAGAAAAAAAATAGGCCTGACACCCCTTATATGACAAATGGACTGGTCCAACATATAGCAATAGAAGAGTCCACTAGTATACCATTGGTTAATGTAATAAATATGACAATTGTCTGAAGTTAGCCGGTGGAGCGACAGGCCCTCTTGGGCCTCTTGTTTACTGAATGGAGTTTTTCCCTTATTTTGAAGAGGGGTCAGTTGTTCAAAGCATCATTAGCTTAACGAGCTTGTTAGGAGTCAAATTGTTAACCATTGTCCTGCTGAATATTCATATATGCCACACCCACTACCGATTATCAACCAATCAGATTACCTGTAGCAAATTATTGCAACAAATTCACAATCTGAACGACAAACAATGTAGATCCTGATCAGATGGCTTCATTAGAAACCATCTGATCTGGATCTACATTGTTTCAAAGAAAAGGCATATCCGGGATTAGCAGGACAAGGGTTAACTGTTTTAGCAAGTACAATGTGTAATATAGTATTATTTTTGCTGATAAAATGAGAGCAGCTTCTCATTTTTTCGGCAACAACATTAGCAAGTCAGCAATTTGTCGCTCTTTATCATACAACACTCCCCTGGGTCATAATGCATTTTTTTTTACATCTCCAAAACAATCAATTTTCTGATGAAATCTGATTGGGTGATAATCAGTGGTGGGTGTGGTATATTTAAATATTCAGCAGGTCAAGGGTTAACTTCAATAGACTGCAGAATCTTCTCTTAACCCTTGACCTGCTGAATATTTATATATGCCACACCCACTACTGATTATCAACCAATCCGATTACTTGCAACAAATTCATGAGCTGAATGACAAACAATGAAGATCCTGATTAGATGGCTCCATCTGATCTGGATCTCCATTGTTTGAAAGATAAGACATATCTGGGCTCAGCAGGACAAGGGTTATTTGAGGTTAAATGTATGAGGGATGTTCTTAAAATTTTTCAAATGATACCTGCATGAGATTTACATATTCCGAATGTATATTATCTTATCTACACATACATATATCTACACATACATATATATATCATTACTGTCCGACGTTTAGTTTAGGAGATATACATAATTGAAACAGGGTCACTCGGCACCACTGGCCATTTTTCGTAGCAACTATGAAAGGTTCACTAAAGTCAGAAATAAGGGCTTACATTAAAGCCTGTGGTGCGTGATAGCTCAGTGGTTAGTGCACTTGCCTCTGATGCTAGAGGTCCGGGGTTCGATCCTCGGCAGCGGCGATAAAATTTCGGTGTCCGAACACGCTCCATTGGCATCATTTGCAGGGGTGAATGTCATAAAGTGCACCGTTCTGCGGATCAGGACGTTAACTGGAGGCCCCCTGTGCAGGGAGAACCATCCCCTGTGCAGGTTAAAGATCCTTACCGCAGGCATGAGACTTTTCAGATTTTTGGCAGATTTCAGATTTTTTGGTTTTAAAATGTGTTTTTCAAAGTTACTTATTTTTGTCTAAAAGTTGTAAAAATGACATTTTTGGAAGTGGTGATAGGGGTTTCAGATTTTTTCACCCAGGTTTCAGTTTTTTTCACTCAGGTTTCAGATTTTTTCGGAAGTCCTCCAGTCTCATGCCTGTTACCGTAATTACATGATTACTGTGTAGGATTTCATCATGCAAAACCTGGAGTGTATGTAATATACACCTGCGGTAATGGTCAAATGTGACCGATGCAGTATCAGTAGATAGATAGATAGAGATAGGTGCCTTGAAGATATCAGTCAAACAAATTCGAAAGGAACTATGTGATATTTGTGGATCCTCTGCGGTGTCGATAATAACAGTTCGCCGGTGGTTTAATAATAATAAATAAATTTCAAAATGGAAAAACGTTGAAGATAGGGCTCGTGCTGGGAGACCCCGTATGCAGGTGACTGAAGCTAACATTGCTGCTGTGAAAAAAATGGTCGAAGGTGACTCAATATACTGTTAGAGATATAGCAGGGTATGTGGGGAGAACATCGGCAGCTGTGCATAAAATTTTGACTGATTGTCTGAGATTGAGGAAGCTATGTGCTCGTTGGGTTATCAAAAGAGCAGAAGGCTTACCATTTAAAATGTGCAAGGGAATTATTTAAAACATATAAAAATTGTGAAAACAAGAGAATCTGTGAATTGCTAACTGTTGATGAAACTTGGATTTATTATTTTGAACCCCAGTGAAAAGTTAATAACAAAGGGTGGATTGCTAAATCCGTAACAGACCGATTATTGCTAAAAGATGTCAAAGTGCCAAGAAGGTTCTTTATGCTATCTTCTTCAATTCTGTTGGCCCTGTGGTGCAAGTCGCTGCACCAAGCGGATGTTCTATTACAGGAACATTCTATAAAAACAATGTGCTTAAAAAAGTGAGAAAATATTATGTCAAAAGGCGTCCAAAGACTGGCATTAGTAACATCTGTTTAATCCATGACAATGCACCAGCACACAAAAGCAGAATTGTTCAAGACCATTTGCAAGTAGAATCCATCAAACAGCTCCCACACCCCCCTTATTCTCCAGATCTAAGCCGGTGTGACTTTTTCCTGTTTCCTAGGCTAAAAGGAATGTTATCCGGTGGACGTTATAACCTTAGGAATGCCTTAGGTAGTGCAATATATCAGTGCCTGAACAGTATACCCAAAGCTGACTGTTTTGCAGCCTTCCGCTCTTGTATATCGAGACTTCAAAAGTGTATTTCTGTTAAAGGAGAGTATTTTGAAGGAATGAAATGAGAAATTTGATTATATTCTGTTTATGTATCATTTTATAGCCCCAGGATCAGAACTTTAAGGACATCCCTTGTAATATAAGATTGAAAAGATCTTGATGTGTGCTTAATTATCCCCACCCTTTTCGAAGAAAAAGTGGGGATATTGTAATGGTCTTCGTCGTCCGTACGTCCGTCCGTCCGTCTTACCGGATAACTCCTCCTAGACGGTTATTGATAGAAACTTGAAACTTTGGGAACTGATAGATCTTTGGTCTGGGGAGTGCATGACACTTTCGTAATTTTGATCACACCCCTACGGGTGGGCCCAGGGGGTGGGGCCCGCGGGGGTCAAAAATCAAAATTTCCAGAACATGGTCGTGTAATATATCAAAGCGAACAGCATGATGAGTATAAAACATTACAACCAAAATATGACCCTTGGGGTCAATTTTGAGGTCACCAGAGGTCAAAAACTGATTCGACCCCTTTACCGGATAACTCCTCCTAGACGGTTATAGATAGAAACTTGAAACTTTGGGAACTGATGGATCTTTGGTCTGGGGAGTGCATGACACTTTCGGAATTTTGATCACACCCCTACAGGTGGGCCCAGGGGGTGGGGCCCGCGGGGGTCAAAAATAAAAATTTCCAGAACATGGTCGTGTAATATATCAAAGCGAACGGCATGATGAGTAGAAAACATTACAACCAAAATTTGACCCCTGGGGTCAATTTTGAGGTCACCAGAGGTCAAAAACTGATTTTGACCCCTTTACCCCCATACATTACTGTTACCGGATAACTCCTCCTAGACCGTTATAGATAGAAACTTGAAACTTTGGGAACTGATAAAACTTTGGTCTGGGGAGTGCATAACACTTTCGGAATTTTGATCCTACCCCTGGGAGTGGGGCCAGGGGTGGGGCACCTTGGGGATAAAAAAAATCAAAGTTTTCAGAACATGGTCGTGTAGCATATTAAATCGAACGGCATGATGAGTAGAATACATCACAATCAAAATTTTACCCCTCGGGTCAAACACCCCTAGGGGATGGCCCAGGGGGTGGGGCCCGCAGGGAAGGGTGGGGATATGCGATAGCTTGCCATCGACTGCGTGATTCTAGTATCTAATTACCGCAAACATGGTCGCCCCCGCCCATCAAGGCTTGAAGAAATAGATGGGCTGCATGATGCTTCCACGCAGAGCTGAAGCCGACAGCACATGAGTACTGGTCAACCACTTAGAGGATGTAAGCCTGCCCAGGCAAAGCGGTGTGAGTTGGTCTGTCCATGCTTATTATTAGCCCTATTGGTTTCATTGGGCGACAGAGCTTGATATGTCATTTCATCTCAATGTTTGGTAAAAGACACACAAAATTGGAAGCAACGTTTCCAAAATGACCTATACAGTGTTCATGGGGACGTTAAACCTCAAATCAAACAAACAAACAAAACATGGTACGTAAAAAGCCTAAATGTTCAGACATGAAAGCCCCCAAAATTAACAAAAAAATTAATTTGTTACACAATCCAGATCCAGAATGAAGTCAAAAAGGTGCATACAGAATGGCAAAGAGTTAAGAGTGTAGATAAGATGATATACATTCGAGAATCGGAATATGTAAATCTCGTGCAGATAGCATTTGAAATAACTACGGTAGCCATGAGGATCAGAATTTTAAGAACATCCCTCATACATTTAACCTCAATTAACCCTTGTCCTCCTGAGCCCGGATATTTCTTATCTTTCAGACAGTGAACATCCAGATCAGATGGCATCTGAAGAAGCCATCTGATCAGGATTTTCATTGTCATTCAGCTCATGAATTTGTTGCAATAATTTGTAATCTGATTGGTTGATAATCAGTAGCGGGTGTAGCATGTTTAAATATTCAGCAGGTCAAGGGTTAAGAACATCCCTCGTAACCTCAATTAAGAGAGAAAAAGATTTTGCAGTCTTTTGAAGTTAACCCTTGTCCTGCTGAATATTTTAATATACCACACCCACCACTGATTATCCAAATATTTAGGATGATTATGGTATGTGTGGTTTAATGATGGATATAAACATGATAAATGAGAACTAACTATTCAGATTTAAATGTAGTGCTTTTAAGGAGAAAGACAGATTTGGCATATCCTGTGCTTTTCGTAAAAGGGAGATGCAGGGCCTGACAATCCACCCACGCTTTTCAAAGAAAAAGTGGGGATATTGTAATTGTCTCCGTCGTCCGTCCGTCCGTCTTACCGGACAACTCCTCCCACACTTTTACAGCTAGAAACTTAAAACTTTGGGAACTGATAGGTCTTTGGTCTGAGGAGTGCATGTCACTTTCGGAATTTTGATCCTACCCCTAGGGGCCAGGCCAGGGGGTGGGGTGCCCCGGGGGTAAAAAATCAAAGTTTTCAGAACCTGGTCGTGTGACATATTAAATCGAACGGCATAATGAGTAGAATACATAACAATCAAAATTTGACCACTAGGGTCAGGTTTGAGGTCACCAGAGGTCAAAAACTTGGATTTTCACCCCCATAACCCCCTTTTTAACGATTACCGGATAACTCCTCCTACGCCGTTTCAGATAGAAACATGAAACTTTGGGAACTCATAGGTCTTTGGTCTGAGGAGTGCATGACACTTTCGGAGTTTTGATCCTACCCCTAGGGGCCAGGCCAGGGGGTGGGGTGCCCCGGGGTAAAAAAATCAAAGTTTTCAGAACCTGGTCGTGTGACATATTAAATCGAACGGCATAATGAGTAGAATACATAACAATCAAAATTTGACCACTAGGGTCAGGTTTGAGGTCACCAGAGGTCAAAAACTTGGATTTTCACCCCCATAACCCCCTTTTTAACGATTACCGGATAACTCCTCCTACGCCGTTTCAGATAGAAACATGAAACTTTGGGAACTGATAGGTCTTTGGTTTGAGGAGTGCATGACACTTTCACAATTTTGATCCTACCCCTAGGGGCCAGGCCAGGGGATGGGGTGCCCCGGGGGTAAAAAATCAAAGTTTTAAGAACCTGGTCGTGTGACATTTCAAATCAAACGGCATAATGAGTAGAATACATAACAATCAAAATTTGACCCTAGGGTCAGGTTTGAGGTCACCAGAGGTCAAAAACTTGGATTTTCAACCCCATAACCCCCTTTTTAACGATTACCGGATAACTCCTGCTAAGCCGTTTCAGATAGAAACATGAAACTTTGGGAACTGATAGGTCTTTGGTCTGAGGAGTGCACGACACTTTCGGAATTTTGATCCTACCCCTAGGGGCCAGGCCAGGGGTGGGGTGCCCAGGGGGTAAGAAATCAAAGTTTTTAGAACCTGGTCATGTGAAATATCAAATCGAACGGCATAATGAGTTGAATACATAACAATCAAAATTGACCCCTAGGGTCAGGTTTGAGGTCACCAGAGGTCAAAAACTAAGATTTTCACCCCCATAACCCCCTTTTTAACGATTACCGGATAACTCCTACGCCGTTTCAGATAGAAACATGAAACTTTGGGAACTGATAGGTCTTTGGTCTGAGGAGTGCATGACACTTTCGGAATTTTCATCTTAAGATTGGGTGGGAGTTGCAATTGAGAACTTATATTGTGGCGTGGGGATATGCGATGGTGTGCCATCGACTGCGCCATTCTAGTTTTTATCTGATTTTATTCTCTTCTGTAACATAAACTTTTAACTTTCCCTCCATACTGTCTTACTTTTACTTCTTTTACTTTGTCTTGCATGATGCCTCTGCCCCCACACCTGCACGATAGTCCTCTTAATGGGGTTGCTGCTGTATAAATAGATAGATAGATAGACAAATCCATTGCCCGGCTGCCCGGGACAAGACCAAATTTTGGCTGGGCAAGTGAGTTTTCCTTTCACTTGCCCAGAAAAATGTATAGAATATATAAGGAAAATTGTAATTCCAAGAAATTTCCAAGATGCTGTTGACTGCCTGGCAAATGGTTGAAGTTTGGATTTGTCAGGCCCTGGAGATGTCTTTTGGGTTTGAACTCCTGTTTTCTCCCTGTATACTAAAATGGGGGTCTACTCTTAAAGGAAAGAATTTGATCCTGGGGAGCAAAATCGGCTTCTGGGAAGCAAATTCTTTCCTTTTAAGATTAGACCCCTTTTTATGAGGGAGTTTAAAAACATTTGAAAGAGTTGCCTCCCCTGAAGGAGATTTAATTGTCCATCAGTGGCCTCGTTATTTGAAAAAGCTACAGGTTTAACCATTGTCCTGCTGAATAAATTAATATAGCGACACCCATTTCTGACTATCAACTAATCAAATAACATGATATAATGTATTCATTCAAATTCACAAACTGAGCGACAAACAGTTTAGATATCCTAGTCAAAAGGCTTCTTCAGAAGCCATCAGATCTGTATCTGCACTGTTTGCAAAGATAGAAAAAGCCATCTGATCTTGATCTGCTCTGGTTACATAGGTAGGGGTTGTCCTGTTCAGCAGACAAGGGCTAAATTGTTAGCCCTTATCTTGCTGTTCGGGACAACCCTTATCTTTGCAAACAGTGTAGATCCAGATCAGATGGCTTCTGAAGAAGCCATCTGATCAGGATCTACACTGTTTGGCATTCAGTTTATGAAATTGTAGCAATACATTACATCATGTAATTTGATTGGTTGATAGACAGAAATGGGTGTGGCTTAAATGAATATTCAGCAAGATAAGGGTTAAGATCTGTTATAAGCTTTGATTCAGTTTCTTTGGTATGATTTTTCAGTGGGCCCTAACATTGTGATGGGTGTGTACCCCCAGATGTACATGCCAGCCACAGGAGTGCCGCAGTATAACCAGCATCTAGCTGGGATGCAGCAGCTTGTATACGGGAACCAGCAGAGGCGGAGGTGAGGCATATGAAACAGAAATCATCATGAAAACACACCTATATACTTTTGACCCCCTTGAACCCCATACTGGGGTTTACAGGGCAAAACCTTACTTTTCTTATTTCTGCTCAAAAATATCTATATTTTAGAGCAGAAATCACAAAAATATCACACTTTTTCATCTGAAAATTTTCTGGCTTTTTTTTTTTTTTTTTTTTTCGACAGTAAAATTTACAATGTATTAGTATAGAGCCTGTTTTCGTAATGTATCTTAAAATCTCACAGGCTGAAACTAGATTTGGTCAAAGAGTAGGGGTGACTACTGGAGCCAAAATAACTGTCAAAATAGTACTGTGATAGTGAAGTTTTTATTGCAATATACATAGAAACAGGTAAGTAGGGTATTTTGTGATAATTGTCAGTTGTCCGTTCTGCATAAAAACCTTTGTTGTGTGTATTCATTAGAACCCACTCAACAAGGATGTTCTAATGAAGATTGAAAAATCCTGAAAATTCAGACACCTTGGACAGAGAATGGAAGCTCTCTGCTGTCGATCCTTGATAGACAAGCCTGGAGATCTGGTGTAATATTTGCCATGCGTGCAGCAAGCCAGCTACCTGGAAGGGGGCCGGCTTATGTGGACATTGCCCCTGTACCTGCACGTTAATCAAAAATCTGTTGATGATGATGACTCGCTGTAAATCTCCTAAATTTTTAACAAATTTGTTTGGCAATCCTGCCAGGAGTCCTAGAAGTGGAGACACAATGGCAAACAGTGTAGACCCTGATCAGACTGCTCCTGAAGGAGCAGTCTGATCTGGGTCTGCACTCTTTTCTTGGGCCTGTCTGTCCCAATACTTTGGATCTTTATTGTAACCACAACAGAGGTAGGTTTATATGGAGAAATAAAGACAATCATCCTTCAATTGTCAAAAAATACTCCCCTCATCTGTTGCTATGGATACAGACACAGTTATGATGTTATCATGATGAGTTTATATATTTCACATTTCTTTCCCAAAATAGAAGCACGTAAATGAACCATTATGTTTTAAAATACATGTACTTTACTTAGCATTTGAAAAGACAGAAAAAAATAGTTCTGAGCACAAATCTTATGGATTCTTTCCATAGTATAATTTACCTCAATAATTTACAGCCAATAAATAAATAAAACTTTACGATTGTTTTCCATTAATTCAGTACTTTATGTTATTATCCAGCATTACGTAAACATTATCCCACTGAGCACAGCGGGATAATTTAGGCTTAGGCAAATATTACTCCTCAAGCAGGGAATGTGATCCCATGTTCCCTATCAAGAATCAAAATAACTTAGTAAATAGTAAACAATACTTTAACTCTTGTCCTGCTGAATATTTAAATATGTCACACCCAATACTGATTATCAGCCAATCAGATTACTTGATGCAAATTACTGCATCAAATTCATAAACTGGATGGCAAACAATGAAGATCCTGATCAGATGGCTTCTTCAGAAGCCATCTGATCTGGATCTACATTGTTTCAAAGATAAGACATAACCGGGCTCAGCAGGACAAGGGTTTATTGACAGGGCTGCCAGTTACACTTGCTCTGCACCCCATAAATCGCTTTCCAATGCACGGAGGCGATTGAGGGTGGGATTTTACAAGGAGTCCTAAAAGTGCAAACGGAATGGCCAGCAGTGTAGACCCATAACAGACTGCTTCAGGAGCAGTCTGATCTGGATCTGCATTGTTTGCTTAGTCATATCTGTCCCATTACTTAGGTTCATTATGGTAATCTATCATCAGCATATCATTAACAATATCAAATTATTTTTATGAAATTTATCTATTAATTAATCAATTGTCCTATTACTCGTGCCAGCTCCCCGCTGGCCTCGGTAGCTCAGTCGGATGTGCGTCTGACTGGTGATCAGGAGAACGCGGGTTCGATACCTGCCGAGGTCGGCAACATTCTGTCATTGAGATTGGTCATGAAATCTTTTCTATGGTCATTCTCTCCTTTCTGCTGATTCAAGAAGGGCAGTTGTCAGTTTCTGGCAAAAGAATGTGCACTGTACTGGTTGACTACTTACTTATAAGCCTGCTCAGGAAAAGTGTGGAAAGGTAAACTAACCGGCTCAAAAATGTCCTAAAATAGTGTTGATTGGGCCATTAAAATCCAATACAAACAAACAAACAAACAACGCTCTATTTCTAGTTTCAGAAATTGACTATCTGCATAAGATCATAACTGAACAAGTAAATCTATACATTTCAGAAGTGACGGCAGTGAGACACAGCCACTGAATCTTACACAGACAACATGTATTGACCCTAACAGACCACCCGAACTGGACCGAAAGATCAAAGAGGAAGTGATATCATAACAGTAACTGTAACTCTGTGGGGACTCCATTTAGCATTGCATAGAGTTGTTTCCCTTCTCATTAAATATGTCATTTTAATGTTGTGATCTTGTTTGAAAGCTTTTAATTTATCAGAATTCAAATCAAAATATGAGCTGGGGCACAGCATTTCCTACAATTTACATGTGCGCCCAGCAAAGAATCAGATAAGCCTGTATATCCATATAGTCTGACCAGAGACTTCACTTTCTGCATGAAGGAACACTGGGCCCTTAGCCCCTGTCCAGCTAATCCCGGATATGCCTTATCTTTGAAACAATGTAGATCCAGATCAGATGGCTTCTGACGAAGCCATCTGATCAGGATCTACATTGTTTGCCATTCAGATTGTGAATTTGTTGCAATAATTTGCATCAAGTAATCTGATTGGTTGATAATCGGTAGTGGGTGTGGCATATATGAATATTCAGCAGAACAAGGGTTAGCTATCCTCAGAGCATGCAGCGAAGACGCTGATCAGATCAGTCTGTGCAGATGCAGAGGCTAATCAGAGGCTTTGTTGGGTGTTCATGTAAATTGTAGGAAATGCTGTGTCCCGGCTCAATTCTGTTAGGAAGTTTAAAGTATAGTTTATGATGCACAAATCTTGGATAGTTTATTGGTTTGTTTGTTTTGGAGTTTAACGGCCCAGTCAACACTATTTTAGGTCATTTTTTCAGCCAGTCAGTTTACCTATCCACACTTTTCCTGGGCAGGCTTATACGTAAGCGGTTTACCAGTACAGTGCACATTCTTTCGCCAGAAACTGATAACTGCCCTTCTTGAACCAGGGAAAGGGAGAGAATGACCGTAGAAAAGATTTCATGATCAATCTCCACGAAAGAATGTTGCCGACCCGGCGGGAATCGAACCCGCATCCTCCTGATCACCAGTCAGACGTGCATCCGACTGAGCCACCGAGGCCGGCAATAGTTTATTGGGAATATGTTGATAACTGCAGACTAGACGAAAATGTAGCTATACTGTGTACACTGGTTGCGGAAGGGTTGTGATGATGTGAAGCCAGCAACTGTGCAGTGAGAACTGTGTTGATAGGTGGAAGAGAGGTTGAAAGTGCTAGTCTGACTGTTTCCGGTTGCCAAGTCTTTGTAATGAACCCCTCTCTTCATCACACTTTATACAGAGAAAAATGAGGTTTTCTGGGGGTACTGGTATTCATTATTTTCCTTATATCTGCTCAAAACATAGATTGTGGGTATTCATTTGAACCGCCTCAGTGAGGTGGTTCTAAGGAGCACCCACAATCTAATTTGTTACTAGAAATAAGAAAAATATCAAGTATTTTCATCTGCAAAATGCTAGTTCTAAAGATGAGAGACCCCATTTTAGCTTACAGGTATGTTATTATCAGTTACCCCCTGTATATATTGCATTGTAATGCATTGACCCGATAAAGATATGCTATCTCAGGACAAGTGAGCTTTATCATGTCAACGTGACATTGCACTTTTTACAATGAGCTGGACTACTGGCAAATGACAAAAAATGCTATTGTAACTGGGAAAAATGGCCATATTACTTAAAAAATATATCATAGGAAAAACATGGTCAACTGATACTAAATATATCAACCACCAGAATGCTTGGACGCACTGAGGACCATCAATAACTGACCATAAATTGCTAATTTAAGAGTTTACAAGGGGATAAACTGATAAATAGAATACCAAATTCGTGTCATTTGATATCAAGTTTATCATGCTCAGCTTCAAGAATGCATGTAGAATCGCTCGGCAAGCCTCGCGATTCTACAATCGTTCTCTAAGCCTTGCCTGATAAACTTGATATCAAAAGACACTCACCTGATATTCTCTATTTATCATGTTAATAGAAGCACAAAAATTATCAGTGTCATCCCTGTGAGGAGAATTCCAAAAGAAAACAAGAATTCTGCTGAAGGCTGTGTATGCCGCGCCTTGAGAAACTGACTCTTACATTAGGGTGAAAGTTCGGGTGGTAGTATATGTTGAAGGCTTGAAGGGATAGAAAGCGGGACTCCTATATTGCCCCATGCTTAAAGCAGGTGTGACAATGAAGCCCTCCATTCTCTTAACCCTTTTTGTACCAAATGGAATCTTTCTCCTTATATATGGCAGGAGTCCATTTCGAAATTTAGGGGTGATAGGTTGTGTCTTCTTCAAAATTTGTTTTGAAAATGTCTTACCTTTTTGCAAACAGTGTAGTCCCTGATCAAAACAGTTTAGGCCCTGATCAAATGCCACATTCTGCACTGTTTGCCAGGGTACCTGTTTTGATGTTTCCGGTACAAAATGGGTTAAAGGAAAGAATTTGCTCCTGATGAGCAAAAAAGAATTTGCTCCTGGAGATGCTGAGACTTCTCATTAACAAATACATTGTAAATTTTACCGCTGAAAAAAAGAACATCTTTAAGATGAAAAAATGGTGATATTTTTCTTATTTCTGCCCAAAACATTAATTGTGGGTACACATTAGAACCGCTCATTGAGCTAACGAGTAGCCACAATCTATATTTAGAGTACGAATAAGAAAAGGTTCACCAGTGTAAACACTAGTTTCACTGTATAAAAGTGGGGTTCAATGATGTCTGAATTATAAAGGTGTGTTTTCATGATGAGTATGCAGCAGCTGAACTGTACTTTTGCTGTTTACCTTCTGTAAACTCCTTTTTTTTTTTTTTTTTTTTGCAAGACTTAGTTTTTGCTATTAACCCTTCTCATGCTTAATGTTCAATTTAGCCACACCCATTTCTGACTTTGAACCAATGAGATTACTTGATGTAATTTATTCCTACAAATTCATAAATTGAATGTCAAACAGTGTAGATCCTGATCAGATGGCTTCTTCAGGAGCCATCTGATCTGGATCTACACTGTTTGCAAATAAAAGGGTTGTTGTGAATAGCAAGATAAGGGTTAATATTCAATTTAGCCACACCCATTTCTGACTTTGAACCAATGAGATTACTTGATGTAATTTATTCCTACAAATTCATAAATTGAATGTCAAACAGTATAGATCCTGATCAGATGGCTTCTTCAGAAGCCATCTGATCTGGATCTACACTGTTTGCAAATAAAAGGGTTGTTGTGAATAGCAAGATAAGGGTTAATATTCAATTTAGCCACACCCATTTCTGACTTTGAACCAATGAGATTACTTGATGTAATTTATTCCTACAAATTCATAAATTGAATGTCAAACAGTGTAGATCCTGATCAGATGGCTTCTTCAGAAGCCATCTGATCTGGATCTACACTGTTTGCAAAGAAAAGGGTTGTTGTGAACAGCAGGATAAGAGTTAAATATTTAGGGAATTGGATTTTCCCTTGGCAAATATTGGTGCAAATAGAATTTATTTATATCTATAGTGCATTATTCTGCACAAATTTACAAATCTACGAATTAGTCCGGGATGACAAAATAGCTGTTTTAAGAATGCGTGAAATTGAAGTGATTTTCCATATCGGATAAAGTTCTTTTATTCTCTGAACAGGATGAGACCTTTTTTCTTTTTTGAATTCATGTCCATGGTATTGCATGAGAAGCGTCATTTATTACGTTAAGTCTTTATTTTTCACTGACAGTTGCTTGCGGGTTTTCAAGCACACGTTTTTCGCATGTAAATAATACACGTATGGTCACTTCACTTTTTATGTTATCCAGTTGTAGTGAATTGTGTAGTACTGAAGTTAGTGTTATAACAATTATCTATTGGCAGTTAAATACGTATGTTTCATACAGCTTCGTGCAGAAGGCTGGGCCTTGTCTGCATGAAGGGTTTACATTCTTTTGCATGCATTTTTGGATGTCATTTTCAACATATCATTTGGAGGTGTTTCTTAGATTTTCAGACATTTTTTTAATGCTCTGCATGCTGGGTATTTTTTCAGTAGATGACATTTTGAAATATTTTTCTGATTTTCCCAGAAAACAGGATTTGACATTTCATGCAAATTGTCTCCACAGAAAACAGGATTTGACATCTCATGCAAATTGTCTCCACAAGAGACAATTTGCATGAAATGTCGAGTCCTGTTTTCTGGGAAACATTACGAAAACATGCCTATACAAATACATTGACACATTTATCGCCGAAAAAATGAAAATTTTCAGATGAAAAATTGTGATATTTTTCTTATTTCTGCTCAAAATATAGATTGTGGGTACTCGTTAGAACCGCCCCATTGAGGTGGTTCTAACGAGTACCCACAGTCTATATCTTAGAGCAGAATAAAGAAAAATAAGGTTTACCTCTGCAAACCCCAGTTTTACTATAAAAAAGTGGGGTATGAGGTGGTCAAAATTATATAGGCGTGTTCTCGTTATGAATAAGAAAAATATCATCAAGTTGTCATTTGCTGAATTAGCCTAGAGTGAGGTAAAGGTTAATCATTCAAAAATGTACGCCACAACTCCTTTATAACACGATTGTTAGGATCCAAAGCAGAAACCATGTTAGTTAACCCATTGTATGCTGGAAACCCCTAAAGGGCTACCCTGGCAAACAGTGTGACGGCCCAGATCAGACTCCGCAAAATGATCAGGGCCTGCAGTATTTGCTGACAGAATTTTCCGTCAAAAATGGAATAAAAAACCCCAAAAATAGGCCTGACATGCCTTATATTACAAATGGACTTGTCCAACATATAATAATGGAATATTTTTCTTATTTCTGCTCAACATATAGATCGTGGGTACATGTTAGAACTGCCTCATTGTACCCACAATCTATATTTTAGAGCACAAATAAGAAAAATAATGTATACTCCCACAAACCCGTTTTCTGTATATAAAGTGGGCTTTAGGGGGTATGGGTGGTGTTCGTTTCATGGACTTGTTCACATGATGAACACAATAAGGTCCTAATTAATAAACACAGATGAGTTCTTTGTCCCTCTCTCAAAAGCATAATAAATGATTTGCTAGTTTGACCTGTTAGCACTTGTTTTAATTGACAGTATAATGTCAAATCTAGCATTCTTCTTTGATGTCAAACCATTCACCTTATTTGCATCATCTGCTGGTTCCTAGTCTGAAGGTTATCAGAGTTGGAAAAACAGGTAACCACCCCTGACCTTGAAAGGTCAGGGGGGTCTGGTTACCAGTTTTTCCAATATTGACAATGTGCAAGCTGGGAGCCAGCAAATAATGCAAATATGGTGAATACTTCATGAAACTGTACTGGTGTGTGCTTATTAGGACATGTGCAACAATTATTGGAAATACGGAAATATGCTGTAATCATTGCGAAACTTACATCCAAACTGAGTTCATTAAGAATTCTTCATTACGCAAACACGCCTATACAAATACATTGCCACCTTTATCGCCAAAATATGAAAATTTTATAATGAAAAATTGTGATATTTTTCTTATTTCTGCTCAAAATATAGATTTTGGGCACTCATTAGAACCACCTCTAACGAGTACCCACAATCTATATCTTAGAGCAGAAATAAGAAAAATAAGGTATACCCCCCGTTTTACTATATAAAAGTGGGGTTTGAGGGGGTCAAAATTATATAGGCGTGTTTTCGTGATGTTGAATGGCACTATTTTCTGGTTTCTGTGTCTTTTTTCCCCCCTTTCACCCTTAAGATGCTGAGAAAAACTACATCTGAAAATGTCGTCTGCTTTTTTCGTCTGCTGAATATTTTTGCAAACTTTTTAGAAAGATTTTTTCATTCAGGCAAACAGTGTGGACCCAGATCAGACTGCTCCTACAGGAGCAGTCTGATCTGGGCCCACACTGTTTGCATAAACAAGTTTTAAAGTTACCGGCAGAAGACAAAGCAGACAACAGTTGTCATGATTGGCATCTCATGGGTTAACCAAGCCTGGTTTTATTAGGGTCTTCATTGAAACACTTTTTTTGTGTTAATTAAGGCTGGTTTTATTAAGGTGAATGGTTATACCTTAAAAAAGACAACTTTCAAAATATGATTTACTTGCCATTTTCCAGTATGTTCTACTTCTAAAGGAAAGAATTCTTTCCTTTCAAAGTAGACCCCGTTTTCAGTGGGACTGAGTTTACGGAAAATCAAACGAGATGTTCTAAAAGTTGTCTCCTTTGTATAACAATGGCAGTGAATATTGTCGGTGTAAAGTGTAAACATTGCTTGTCTTACATAACGTATTCGCCCATTTTTCCACACATGCTCATAAGTGCACACTCAAGCTATTTTTGGAAAGAAAATGCAAAAAGCGCACACTTTACAGTAATCTCTTGAGTTTTGGTGCATTTTTTACTCAGACAATCATATGTATATGTGGTGATCCTCTCTGCTGAAATTCAACTCAATCTGTAATGTGTTCTTGCTATTTTTTTTCATATTGAGTGAGGGCTTGTTAGGTAGATTTTTCTGCATGATTTTTTGGTACAGATTTGAAAAATTTAAGTGCATGGTGCAGCAAATAGGTCGAATAAGGGTAAGAAGGTTCCGTGTATGAATACTAAAGTACATGCTTCTACACTGCATCCTCATTATAACACAGTTCGTTATAACACAGTTTGGATATAATACGGTTTCAAGATGGATCCCAAAAATGTGTAGATTTTTCAGAAATGGTCATTTTTCTATATAATCTACACATTTTTTAAAAAATGGTCATTTTTCTATATAATCAAAACACATTTTTGTTTGGATATAACATGGTTGTTTAAGTAACACACATGGTTTCTGCTCTGGACCCCATAAATAGTGTTATAATGAGGTTGTAATGTATATGAGGATAAGCATGTATAAATGTATGAAATATGTAAATTATTTTTTTGGCTTTCCCATTTTACGAGTAGAACTTTAAGTATTGTGACAAATGTAAGACATCTTACTGCATTGTAGATAAACATTATATCATGATCACTAACATACCATTATTATCATGTCCAATGTTGTGAACCCGTGGTGGTACATCATCCTCGAGATCAACTCTGTGTTATCATGGGTGATCAGATACTTTTGTTTGTTTGATTTGAAGTTTTACGTCCCCGTCAACACTGTATAGGTCATTTTGGAGACCTTGCTTCCAATTTTGTGGGACTTTTACCCGACATTGAGATGAAATGACATCTCAAGGCCTATCACCCAATGAATCCAATAGGGTTTATAAGCATTGATGGGCCAACTTTCACCACTTTGCCTGGGCAGACTTAGATCCTCTTAGTGGTTTACCAGTATTCATGTGCGGTTGGTTTCAGCTCTGCGTGGAAGCATCATGCAACCCATCTATTTCTTCAAGCCCCAATGGGCGGGGACAACGATCACATACTGTAATTCATGTCTGTATTCAGTCATACAATGTTTATAAAAGACCCAGATGAGACTCCACAGAACTCTGCATCTCGTTAGAGTTGGTACTTATTTCCCATTACGATAACACACCCGTATGACATAGTACATTTTTTCACATCTCCAAAATTGGCTCCCTTTCCGTGGAAAATCATGGAATTTTTTTATTTTTATACTGCAAACTTAGGGTGTGGGTGCTCAGTGAGGCGGTTCTAACGGGTATCCACAACCTATTTCATGGAGCAGATATAAGAAAGATAATGTATACCCCATAAATCCCAGTTTTCTCCATATAAAGTGGGGTTTAGGGGGTGTTCATTTTACGGTCCTGTTCACATGATGCAGTCTTTTTGCAGTTAGCAAATAACAAAGGTGCAGAGTAGCCTGAACATATGCACAGTCTGATCAGCACCTTTGTGTTCCACTTCCCATGAGGAAACACATCGCTAGGGCAACGTCAAATCGCCGTCATTGCAACAGACGTAGATTTGACGTTGCATTGACATCATGAAAAAATCAAGCTCTAATTTGACTTCATTTTTACGTTATGTGCCTGCTGTCATTGACTATATACAGTCCAACCTGTATTAAGCAAGCACCTATGGGATAATCAAGAAGTGCTTGCTTAAGACAGGTGCTTGGTAAATACAGGTGAATTTTAATACATTTTCCTTTTTCGGGAACTAAAAGCCTGCTTGCTTATGACAGGTTGCGTGATTAATAGAGGTGGCCACTAAGACAGGTTTTACTGTACATGTATTTTTGTCATCATGGCAATACTGTCATCATAACATGCTGTCATTATTTTGTTGACAGTATGCTGTCAGTTATTTTTATAAGGGATTGGATGCAAGGGGACACAACCCTTCCAGAATGTTTTTTTCTCCGATTGTCAAGGAAGTTCTACTCTATAAAGGAAACAATTTGCTCCTGAGGGCAGAACTTTTTTTCTGTGTGCTATACACAAAACAGGAAGTGACCAAATTTACACAGTCATTACGATAAAAAACCCGTGCGATATAGCGTGTTATTTAACAGCCCAAAAATGGCTACTTTTCTGATGAAAATGCGTGATATTTTGCTTATTTTTACTGCAAACATAGGTTTGTGGATGCTAGTTAGAACTGCCTCATTGAGGCAGTTCTAACGAGTACCTACAACCTATGTTTTACCGGCCCCGATAGCTCAGTTGGTAGAGTGTCCGCTCCGGGGAACGGGAGGTCACGGGTTCGATCCCGGGCCGCGACATACCAAAGTCGTTAAAATGGTACTAGCTGCTCCTTGCTTGGCACTCAGATTTACGGGGTAGAGCTAGGACTGGTCGACCCAGTGTCAGGATAATGTGACTGGGTGTGGTATCATGTAATGTGTCTGGGACATGATACTACAGTGAGGCAGCACTATAAAAGTGAGCATTGTGCTCCCTGGCCAACCAGACACCATCGTGATATGACTGAAAAATTGTTGAAAGCAACGTTAAACCCGAATTCACACACACACACCCACATAACCTACATGTATGTTTTAGAACAAAAACAAGAAAATAATGTTAACCCCCCTTAAACCCCAGTTTTCTCTTATCTAAAGTGGGTTTTATGGGGTACTCATTTCACAGACTTGTTCACGTGATGGTAGCCACTTTTTCTTCTCATTAAAATGTGACCCTTACTGGTAATGTTAACGTCGGTAGAAAAAAATGCCATTTATACAGTCATTTGCTGTCTTTTACAGTTGGCAATGGTCAAAGATCAAACCTTAAAGTACCAAGAATAACAACAGACAACATTTTTCTTTCATTATAGTGTAGAGTTTTATTTGTTTGATTTGAGGTTTAACATCCCCGTCAACACTGTAAAGGTCGTTTTGGAGACGTTGCTTCCAATTTTGTGGGACTTTTACCCGACACTGAGATGAAATGACATCTCAAGCCCTGTCGCCTAATGAAACCAGAGAAAATGAAGCTCAACATTACTGGCACATATGAATTGGGAGCCTAGCAGAGGATTCAGATGAAGCCTTACATCAGGATTTTAAGTCCGTTTAATGAACGCCCTACATAAACCCCACTTTATATAGAGAAAACTGGGGTTTGCAGGGGTATTCATTATTTTTCTTATTTCTATTCTACAAGATATAGGTTGTGGGTACTCGTTAGAACTGCCTCAATGAGGTGGTTCTAATGAGCTCCTACAACCTATGTTATAAATAGAGGATCTTAAACGAGTTGAGGAAAAGGGATAAAATGCGAGGCTTTGCCAAGCATTTTATCCCTTTTCCTCAACGAGTTTAATAAATTCAATAATACATGAGCACGAATGCAAGATTCTATTTATCATATGACACTTAAAACGCATTTTATTCACGACTGTTTACAAAAATATCAATATTCCGCCGTTAGTAAACGCGACGTCATTAAGGACGTCGTACATGTAACGTAACGGGACGTATCTAGCTAATTTGCATATTTAATCCACTAGTGGATTGTCGAAAATAATACATGGCGTTATTACACTCTCAGACGCGACGTCATATGATAAATCAGAATAATATCACAAATTTTCATCAATTTCCATCAGAAAATCAAACGTTTTGGATATATTAAAGAATGCACTGTGTAACATGGTTCTGTTATCGTAATGAAACATTATTACTAAAATGAATTATCTGAAAAATTTAATGTCATCTGCTTCTGTTGTGCTTTGTGCATTAAGTGGTAATGACTTGTGCATTACATTATGTTCATTCTATTCAGGCCTCATATTTTTCAGGCATTTGCAGGATTTCAGGTTTTTAGAGCTTGATTTTTTTCTTGATTTCAGACTTTTAGATTTTGATTTTTATGCCTATAGTCTGTTTAAAAATCTATTTAACCCTAATTCTGCTGAATAAATTTGTTACCCACACCCATTTCTGACTATAAGTCAACCAAATTACTTGATATTTTCACAAACTGCATTACAAACAGTGTAGATCCTGATCAGATGGCTTCTTCAGAAGCCATCTGATCTGGATCTACACTGTTTGCCATCTGATCTGGATCTACACTGTTTGCAAAGGTAATAGTTGTGTCTTGTTCAGCAGGATAAGGGTTGAAGCTGCAAAATGGGGCCTTTCAGGCATGGAAAAGCGTGGTCAGTATGACCCCTGTCTATTACATATTTTGTGAAATAATTTCAAGTGTCATACAACATGTTTTGATTGTGTTGCTGTGCTTTCATAAAGATACTCATGCATGAATGTTATATATGAGTAAATGATCTTAATTGGCATGAAACAAGTTCAGTAGTTTTGCTCATGTGAGGGCCTTGGAGAGAAAAAGGATGAAATCTGTTTTAAAACATTTTATAAGAAAATACTGAAATTCATACCTGTGATAATTTTTTGAACTTTATGAGGGAGATTTTGCCATTGTGATGAGGGAGATGTAAAGAATATATAGGAAAATTCTCAGTTCAAATGAGGGATGAGGGAGATTGCAAAATTTTACTATAATTTAGAATAATGTGGGCAAAAATTAGCATCAAAATGAGGGAGTCTCCCTTCTGGTGATGGAGATATCACAGTTATGAAATTGCATAGTTCATTACAAATAACACACCTGTATGACATCGTGCATTCCTTCAGATGTCCATAATGGCTACTTTTCAAATAAAAATATGTAACATTTTTCATAAATATACTCCAAACATAGTTTTTGGGTGCTTGTTAGGACCGCCTCATAGAGGCTGTTTTAATGAGGAGCCACAACGTATCTCTTGGAGCAGAAATAAGAACAATAATGTAAACCCCTGTAAACTTCAGTTTTCTCTATATAAATAAAGTGGGGTATGGAGGGGTGTTCATTTCATGACTTGAAATCATGATGTTCACATAAAAAATCCATTGTAAAAGATTTTATTGCATAATATCATAAAAAAATTGTCTTGAGCATCACGTGAACTCGTCCATGAAATGAAGACCCCCTTACACCCCACTATATATAGAGAAAACTGGGGTTTACGGGGGTAATCATTATTTTTCTTATTTTTACTCCAAGACATAGGTTGTGGGTACTCGTTAGAACCGCCTCAATGAGGCGGTTCTAACGAGCACCCGCAACCTATGTTTGCAGTAAAAATAAGAAAAGTATCATCGATTTTCATCAGAAAAGTAGCCATTTTGAAGATGTGCAAAAATTCACTATGTCGCACGGGTGTGTTATCGTAATGGGCAGGTGTGCACAGGAATCAGTTAAAGGAGCTTGCATGCCAGTGCATCAGAATTCCTCCTTCACTATCCACCTGAAGAAGTTACGGGCTGTCAAGCATCCATATACATTCTAACTTCAATAACTCAAATTCCATTAAGAAAACATACCTATACAAATATATTGTAACCTTTATCACCGAAAAAATGAAAAATTTAAAGATGAAAAATTGTGATATTTTTTCTTATTTCTGCTCAAAAATATAGATTGTGAGTACTCATTAGAGCCGCCTTGACAGAGGCAGCTCTAACAAGTACTCACAATATATATTTTAGAGCAGAAATAAGAAAAATAAGGTTTACCCCTGTAAACCCCATTTTTACTATTTAAAAGTGAGGGTTTGAGGGCGTCAAAATTATAAAGGCATGTTTTCGTGATGATTTTGGACCGTTGTTGTTGTTGTTGATTTGAGGTTTAACTTCCCCGTCAACACTGTAAAGGTCATTTTGGAGACGTTGCTTCCAATTTTGTGGGACTTTTACCCGACATTGAGATGCAATGACATCTTAAGCCCTGCCTCCCAATGAAACCAGTAGCCTACCTAAGGGTTTATAAGCATGGACGGGCCGACACACACCACTTTGCCTGGGCAGGCATAGATCCTCCAAGCGGTTTACCAGTACTCGTGTGGGGGTCGGTTTCAGCTCTGCGTGGAAGCATCATGCAGCCCATCTATTTCTGGAAGCCCTGTTGGAAATTTTGGACCGTGAAATAAGGGTTGGAGATAGGAGTAGTTCGAACTACTGAGGATTATTCATAGTGTTAGGTCATGAGGCTTGATGGGAATGACTTAAAGATATACAGTAAAACCTGTTATAGTGGCTACCTCTGTTAAGCAAGCAACCTGTCTTAAGCAACCATACCGTACCTTTAATTCCCAAAAATGACAAATGCATTAAAATTCACCTGTATTCAGCAAGCACCTGTCTTAAGCAAGCATATTTTGGTTATCCCTTAGGTGCTTGCTTAATACAGGTTGGACTGTATTTTTATCTTCTAGAAAATAAAGGAATGTAGTTTGTACTCATTAGAATTGCCTCATTGAGGCAATTCTAATGTGTACACACAACATTCCTTCTCAAGATAAAATCAGAAAAAAATCCATAAATTATCCAAAATATATATGGATGGGACCAATTGTCTAGGGACTCCAGAACAAGTTCAAATTAGCTAAATTAAATGAGATATCCATGTTTGAGTTATTAAAGTTGCATTGTTGTGCACAACAATGACTGATCAGATCGGACTGCTCGGATAAGCTGGCTCATCTTACCCTTTTTCTCTGCGCTTATGTCTGAAATACTTTGTTTCGGCAGCAGAAATGAAGAGATTATTGCATTATTTTGTCATTGTTAGAGCCTTATTGAAATGTGAAAAGTACTTATAGGTCCAAAGTACTTGCGAAGGTTGGTAATTTCATGATCATTCTGAGATTTCTATATCCCAGGCTAAATTGTAGCTAATGTCTTTTACTCTCTGCTGTTGATTTGAATATTAAACATGTAGTCTTATTCAATAGTGAAAGTGATGAGTTTTGCTTTTGGTGTTTTAACCCTTATCCTGCTGACCCTAACCCCTCCCTACCTTTGCAAACAGTCTAGATCCGGATCAGATGGAGCCATCTGATCAGGCTCTACACTGTTTGTCATTCTGTTTGGAAATTGAACAAATACATTATGTTATGTTATTTGATTGCTTGATATTCAGAAGTGGGTGTGGCTAAATTGATTTATTCAGCAGGATAAGTGTTAATTTGTATGGAATTATTTATTGTGCATTTGCGCTTGCTTCATGTTATTTTGTTACTTGAGATGAGAGTTTTATTTTATATATTCAAGTAAGTATTTAAACCATTGCATGCAGGAAACCCCAAAGGGGTACCTTGGCAAACGGGGCAGGCCCAGATCAGACTGCTGAACGCGGCATTTGATCAGGGCCTGCACTATTTGCTAACAGAATTTTCCATCATAAATAGAATAAAAATGATAAAATAGGCCTGACCTTAATGTCAAAATTTTCTTCCATATCCTAAGTGAACTAAGTCCATGTGAGAAAAATTCATTCCTTTAACAATATCCCCATTCTAATGCAAATATTCGTTTATGTGGTTAAAACTGTTCTATTTGCACAAATAGCAGCAAGTGCTGTGAGCTGCCTAAAATCAAATATATCAGCCAATGAAAAGTTAGGTTACATAATGATGTCAGGTTTACAACAGTATGCTGCAAACTTCTGACCATATCCAATCAGGCATCATGTTACATTAAGAAATGCATTTGAATCTTGGTTTTTAAAAGTGGCTTTGTTTAAAATCACATTATAACATATATTCTAGAAAAAAAAAAATAATAAACTGAATGACAAACAATGAAGATCCTGATCAGATGGCTTCTGAAGAAGCCATCTGATCTGGATCTACATTGTTTGAAAGATAAGACATATCCGGGCTCAGCAGGGCAAGGATTAAGAATAGGCTTCTCGAAATATTTCAAACATCAATATTTACATTTCCAGTGTAAAGTCTAATGTAAACCTATAGAAAACAATTGCGTTCATACTTCCATGAACGCATCGAATCACATGATTTTCAGTGACGTTAAGTGACGTCATTCTAAACCATTGTTCTCTACGGGCGTCAATGATGTCGACGCTGCTCCACTCTTTGTAGAAAAACAGCGTGTAAATGTTTTTCAGCTTCAAAAGTTTGCCATACGAGCAATTTTTTTCGCCAAGTGATGAGGGGCAAATAATGTAAATATAAAAAATAAATTTAATTTTTCTGCTTTTCATGAAAGTATGAACGACAGTGGGTCGCTAGCAAAGTTTACATGAACCCCTTCGGGGTTCATTTACTTTGCACGCGACCCACTGCATTCATACTTCCATGAACTGCAGAAAAATTAAATTTATTTCTTAAATGTGTGTAAGCATTACCATAACATACAATGTGCTAAAATGGCATCTTTCAAATCTCAAAAGTGACATTTTTCAGAAGAAAGTTTTATTTCTAGTCCAGACATAAATTGTGGGTGCTCATTATACCCCCGGCGTATGCCATGGGGGTATATAGTTTTTGTCTTTTCCGTCTGTCTGTCTGTCCGTAAACAATTATTTTGTGTCAAAGATATCTCAGGAACTGCTTCACATAGAAACTTGAACATTTGCACACATGATCAGTACTTGTATTGTGGGAAAGAAAATAAGGGCCAAGGGGTCAGGCCTTTTAGAGTTATTTCCTTTTGTAGTTCGGCACTGGCCGGAGGTATACGTGCCCCACTGGGCACTTTTGTCTAGTTAGAACTGCGTTGGGTAAAAGTCCCACAAAATTGAAAACGTCTCCAAAATGACCTACATTGTTGACGGGGATGTTGAACCTCAAATCAAACAAAAAATCATTAGAACTGCCTCATCGAGGCAGTTTTAATGAGCACCCACATCTTGTTTATGAGCAAAAACAAGGAAAAAACTGCATACCCAAGTTTTTATATATAATGTCAAGTTTATAGGAGTGTCCATTAAATGGACTTGTTGGCCTGATAAAATACTGTTTATGTTTTGTTTAAATGCCATATTTATATATAAAGTTGTGCTTAGAAAGAGAGAATCATTATTCATTATCACTGTTGTTTGGTTTAGTATATATTATGTGGTAATAAATGCAAAAAAAAAAATGTGATTTTGTTTTTTTATTCCTCTATCTATCTATCTATCTATCTATCTATCTATCTATCTATCTATCTATCTTCTGATACTGCGTTGGTCACATTTGACCATTACCGCAGGTGTATATTACATACACTCCAGGTTTTGCAGGATGAAAACCTACACAGTAATCATGTAATTACGGTAGGGATCTTTAACCTGCACAGGGGATGGTTCTCCCTGCACAGGGGGCCTCCAGTTAACGTCCCGATCCGAAGGACGGTGCACTTTATGACATTCATCCCTGCAAATGATGCCAATGGAGCGTGTTCGGACACCGAAATTTTATCGCCGCTGCCGGGGATCGAACCCGGGACCTCTAGCATCAGAGGCAAGTGCACTTACCACTGAGCTATCACGCTCCACATCCCTGCCACGGTGATGTTATTAGTTCTACTCCAGACCTGTTTGCACATATGTTTGTACGTACAGTGAAATTTCTCTATTAAGACCACCTAATATTAAGACTTATTTTGCTTCAAAAAGTTTATTTTGATTTTCCTTTGTGATTTCTGCCCAAAGTGTCCTCTGGTCATGAACCATCTTTGGGACTATTCAAAAGTGGTCTTAAAGACCACTTTTGAACAGTCCCAAAGGTGGTCTTAATATAGTATTGCATGTTTTCTCTTAATCGGTAAGAAGCCTCCATGTTGTAGTGGTTACGCTACTTGCCTTGTAATCCAGGGATCGCAGGATTGGTCCAGGGCTTCTCCAAACTTTCGGATGAGTCTTTAAACCTAGGTCCTGTCTCCATATGACCTTAGCTGTTGGTGGGACGTAAAACTCAAAACACTCTCTCGCTCTTAACCGGTAAGATGCATCTAAAAATGTTTGTTCAACACTACGAAAAAATACTACTAGAACGTAAGACCCAGCGTTTGCACTTGAAACATGCTTATTCAAATATATTGAAAATTTTATCATCACCCCCACCACACACACACACCACAGACACACACACACACACACAAAAACAACAACAGACAAACAATTCTGATATCTTTAATATTTCTGCTTAAAAGCCAGTGAGTACTCCTTAGAACTTTCTGGTGCCTCAGCACCAGGGGGGGGAGGGGCTTGGAGAAATAGATTGGGCTGCATGATGCTTCCACGCAGAGCTGAAACCGACTGCACACGATTATTGGTGAACTGTTTAGAAAGTCTAAGCCTTCCCAGGCAAAGTGGTGCTAGTCGGCCCGTACATGCATATAAACCCTATTGGTTTCATTAACGGTGTATTATATCTCTAATACCCCATGGCCAATCTTGATCAAATTTCATGAGAAGCATCATCAGTTAGGGGGAAAGGTTGCATAAGGTTTTTTGGCTGATCGGATTTGACTTCTGGTAGCCATGGCAACATATAGCTCCCATAAACTTACAATGGGAAAAACTTTAAAAACCTCTGAAACCACAAGGCCCTGTGCTTAGATGTTTAGCTTGTAGCAACGTCAAGTGGTCACCTACATAAATCCTGCCAATCATGCCTCTGGAGTCCAAATTTGCCACACCCCGGGGCCCCTTAGCTCCCATAGACATATAATGAAAACTAAAAGCTTAAAAAATCTTCTCCGAAATCATGAAACACAGTGCTTAGATATTCAGTATGTAGCAACATAAAATAGTCACCTACATAAATCCTGCTAACCATACACCTGGGGCCAAAATTGGCGACGCCCCGGGGATCATTAGCTCCAATAGACTTACAAGGTGAAAAACTTCCAAAATCTTCTTCTCTGAAACCACAGGTCCCAGAGCTTAGATATTTAGCATGTAGCAACAGCAAGTGGTTACCTACATAAAGCCTGCCAATTATGCTCCTGGGGTCCAAATTGGCCACGTCCCGGGGCTCCTTAGCTCCAATAGACTCATAATGTAAAAAAAGCTTCAAAAATCTTCTCTGAAAATTGAAGCACATAGCTTAGATATTTAGTATCTTGCAACTTAAATAGTCCCCTACATAAATCCTGCTGACCCTGTCCCTGGAGTCAAAAATTAGCCACGCCCGAGCTCATCAGCTCCCATTGACTTATAATGGAAAAAAAAAACTTAAGAAAATCTTCTTCTCTGAAACCCTTAGGCCCAGAGCTTAGACATTTAGTATGTAGCAACATCAAATGGCCACCTTTCATAAATCCTACCAATTATGCCCCTGGGATCCAAATTGGCCACACTTCAGGGCTCTTTAGCTCCCATAGAATTGCAATTGGAAAAAAACTTCAAAAATCTTCTCTGTAACCACAGTGCCCAGAGCTTAAATATATAGCTTATAGCAACGTTAAGTGGACACTTACATAAATCCTGCCACCCATGCCCCTGGGGTCAAAATTGGCCACGCCCGTGGACCCATTAGCTCCCATAGACTTATAATGGAAAAAAAACTTCAAAAATCTTCTCCTCTGAAACCATAAGTCCCAGAGGTTAGATATTTAGTATGTAGCAATATGAAAGGGTCGTCTTAATAAATTCCGCCAAACATACCCCATGGGGTCAAAATTGGCCACAACCATGGGCCCTTTAACTACGATAAACTTAAAATGGAAAAAAAACTTCAAACGGGAAAAAAACTTCAAAAATCCTCTCTCTAAAACCATAAGAGCTGTTGTATGTCTTTAGGCGCGTGCTGGAAGATACGTTTTCGTTCGTCACAGCCTACTTTGATATTAGGGCAATATCAGCGGAGGGACCTGCATTGCTCAAATCACTTGAAGATGAAATTTTTCCGGCTCATACATTTTAAAACAATTATTTGCATCTCACAATTTTCTGAGCAGAATACATTATCTATGCTGATCTGAGATGGAAGACTGTCTCATTTGTTTGTATATTCTAATAATTATAAGCATTTCCAATTTCATGCCTTTAGCATGAAAACCGTTAGATAACCTCCGGGACCAAAGCACAAATGACATTAAGTTTTGCAAAGCTCCAGGTCATCATGTTGTGGCCTGTTTTTCTTCGACTGTCCATCCGTCAGACATCCGGGGTAAATTTTTCACATTTTCGAATCTCAAGAACCCTAAGTCAGATTGAACAGGCACTTGGTGGGAGGCATTGTGGCAACACATGAAGATTCAAATAGCTAAAGTCATTCCGTTCCGAACGTTTGATTAAGCTGAAACCTTGTTGGAGGTATCCGGTCAACATGGAAATTCAGAAATGCTAAAAACTGTTCACTTCCGATATCCAAGATGGCCGCAAGGCAGCCATCTTGAAATCCATTAAACAACATCTGCTAGAACATCGAACAGAATGTAAGATTGAGCTGAAACTTGAAAGGAAGGCCGTCATGCAGATTCATGCAGATTCAAAGTTGTCTTACGACAGGAAAGAACCCGGGCCGCTGGGGTGAGAGTCCATTGCTCTAACCACTGCGCCAAAGAGTCGACTCCCTGACGCAGTTGTCAGAGAGTGGTGATAACCTTATAAGCTATGCATGTTGATAACTGAAGGGGACAATGCGGTCCGTAACAGTTGCTATAATCATTCCGTTCAGATTTCCAAGATGCAGCGGCTTCGGGCCCAGTTATGCTTCTAGTTTTTCCTCGTCAGATCAGGTTTTGAGTTTGGACATATTGGCGATTACGCCAAAATCATCATCACGAAAACACGCCTATCCAAATAAGCTGAAACTTTTACCAGCATTACTTGAAGGAATTTTTTCAAATAAAAACTCTGATACCTTTATTGTTTGTTTGATTAGAGGTTTAACGTCCCCGTCAACACTGTAAAGGTCATTTTGGAGACGTTGCTTCCAAGTTTGTGGAACTTTTTCCGACATTGCTCAAGCCCCATCGCCCAATGAAACCAATAGGGTTTATTAGCATGGACGGTCCGACTCTTGCGCGCCGCTTTGCCTGGGCAGGCTTAGAACCTCTAAGCGGTTTACCAGTACTCGTGTGCGGGTCAGATTCAGCTCTGCGTTGAAGCATCATGCAGCCCATATATTTCTTCAAGCCCCGATGGGCGGGGCCGCTGATACCTTTATTATTTATGATCAAACCATAGTTTGTGGATACACGTTAGAACCACCTCGACCAGGCGGTTTTTACGAGTACCCACAATCTATGTTTTTGAGCAGAAATAAGAATAATTATGTATACCTCTGTAACCCCCAGATATGAAAGTGTTTTTTTGGGGGGACGGGGGTGGGGGGACGGGAGAGGGGTAAAATACACAATGTAAAGGTGTGTTTTCGTGATGTTAACAGAGAGGCAAACGGGTTTGTTCCGGATGAGATGGATCATAATGGAGCTTCACTGTCTGCGCATGAATTGAGGCTTTACGTCCCCATCAACACTATTTAGATAATTTTGGAGACGTTGCTTCCAATTTTGTGGGCCTGTACTTGACACTGAGATGAAATGACATCTCAGGTCCTACCACCAAAACAAACGAATAGGGTTTTTATGCAGGGACGGCATGACGCACACCAATCTGCCTCCTTCTATGCGATTTACCAGTACGAATGTGCGGTTGGTTTCAGCTCCGCGCGGAAGCTCCAATCTAGCGCATTTGTATAGTAGTCGCGATAAGATTGACTAGGCTCAGCTATCGTTTGTACCGGCCTTTGGAATGCTCTACTATCAAAAAGGTAAACCAAGTCTCCCGACTGTGTGAATTCAACTGTAACACAAACAAAGCTGTGGCGTATATGGCCATTTGGTCTGCATGCAGAAAGCATGCGAAAGGCATTCTACCGAATCGTCTGGTGGACATACCGGTATATTGACAATGCCCGAATAGCGGAACACGTTTCGGACTTTTAAAGACTACTTTTTAACAGTTCCAAAGGTGGTCTTAATATAGGAATTTTACGAGAAGAAATGGCAGTGGAAATACAGTTATTTCTCTTCTTCTTCTTCTTCTTCTTCTTCTTCTTCTTCTTCTTCTTCTTCTTCTCAAAACACCTAAACACATGAACGTTCTACCTAACGAGCGATCATCAGATCCTGTAAATGGAACATAGAAAACTCAAACTTTTGATTTGGGGGAAAATTCCAGTTCACGAGCCGAATATCCGATATTTGCACAGCGAGTATTTGCACGGGGTATAGATATTCTTGTCTCACAGTTTATCCCATCCTCCCACCTTGCTGTGCACAATTTGCAACTTGGGGCATGTTGATGGAGAACCGTTACAAAACACGCCTATTCAACATGTTCAAATATATTAACCACCAAAAGATAAAAATATTTTCAGATAAAAAAATCTAATATTTTTTCATATTGTTCAGTGCTCTAAAAAGAGATTGTTGGTACTCGTTAGAACCGCGTCGGGGAGGCGGTTCTAACGAATACCAGAATCAATGTTAAGGCAGAAATAAAAACAAACTGTATACCCCATGTAAACCCCAGTTTTGTTGTATAAAAGTGGGGTTTGAGAGGGTAAAATTTTAGGCGTGTTTTCGTGATGGACGACAAAACTGCAATTAAAACTTTGCATTCAATACACTTAAAGCACTAAAAATTCAACGCTGTTTGCAGTTTTTGATTTTGTTGACTGTTGCGTTTGAGCGTATTTGCTCTTGGTATTATTTATTGAATGCAACATAACGTTATACTTTGCCTTTGCAACAAGACGATAAACATGTGAGAGGCGATCCGGTTCACCGGAAGAAATAATCGTAAACATAATGAGTACATCGAAAAGAAAAAGGCTGGTGTATATAGAAAAAGAATCTTTCACTTGTATGGATTCGATATTGTCCTGTCCAAACGTCGGCCCGAATACCCAAACCGATAAGAACCCGGCGAGGCTAAGCCGTCGTTTGGATGGCTTCGGGCATCCCGAGAGTTGAAAATGACACAATCAAATCCATACAGATAAAATATTCTTATAATTAGGGGCCAATTGTATTCAAAATTGTAATTTGGGGAGGTAAATCGGCGGTATTACGGTCGGAAATTTCGTTCTTACGACGACGCGTCAGCGGAGGTGTAAAACGGAATTTGCGATCACAAAACCGACGATTTAGCGTCCCAAATGATAATTTTGCAAATACTTATCCTATTCTAATGCATTTACAGTAGAACTTCGATGGCTCGGACACCGATGGCTCGTTTACCATGGATGTGTCGAACCCATTCTTGAGCCCCTAGCGAAATCCTCTACATATGAAATAGTGGGGGATGATTAAGGAGATTTTAGTCTTTTATCTTGCAAATGTATGCTGTGTGTACTCATTTGAACCGCCTCAATGAGGCGATTCTAATGAGTACACATTGAGGCGATTCTAGTGAGTACACACAGCATACATTTTCATTATAGAACACCGAAAAGATTTCTTAAAGTATCTCGTTATGCCTCCTGGCAGTCACTTCAGTGGCTCGAACTACCCCTGTCTCGAACAGATTTTCGGGGTCCCAAAGGTGTTCGAGCCATTGAAGTTCGACTGTATTTGGTTGTTTTGTTAAAATGTACTATTTTGCACAAACCTGCAAGCGCTGTGAGCAGCCAACCAATGAAAAGCGACGTTACGTGATGACGTTGGACTGTTGCAATTTAGTGACGTTATCCATCCGGACGTCGCGTTACATAAGCAAGTGCATTAGCCTGTTACGTAACATCTCTGTAACAGAATACACTGCTGTGTGACAGGTGTAACCCGACCGCATCTTGCAGCTTTTCGATCGGGCCTCTCAAATTTCGGCTCACTAATTTTACGTCGAACGTTATGCATTTTCGACATAGATGTTTACTAATTCGATACTAATCGGTCATTTCCGTTTACATAGTAACTGGGCTCTAAAATTTCTACCAAGATGAAATTTCTTTAAGGGGTATGAATACATTTGACAAGTGTTCTGAAGTTTTGTGGTGGTTGGGGTATTTTTGTGGCATGCATTTTGCTTCTCTACACTACACCGCTCCCCACACGAAAAGGATCTACTCTTAAAGAAAGAATTTGTTCCTTTAAGAGTTGACCCCTACTGACAGTGAGACAAATTTTGTTTGGGAATAGTTGCCTGCCCTGGAGTGTATCGGCCCCGTTTATGGCTTCTTTTTTATTTAGTAAACCGACTTGAAGGTGAATGTATGCCTCCCATAATGTTTTGGCTATTTTGAACAAAGGGAAGCATCTCTGCATCCCTGATGGCCTCCTGGAAACGGATGCCCTCTGAAAAAGGGGAGGGGGAGACAAGCCTCCATATAAAAGAAATGAGCACAGTCTTTTTTCTATGAGTAGAATCCGTTCGATTAAGGGCACGCAAATATTTGTGACAAAAGTTGCAGCTCTTGATAATATCTCTTACCATCTTAATGACAGATTTGTATTTTAAAACAAAAGGTATATTGAAACATTCGAGAAAGATGGCTGGAACCAGTCAAAGGTAATAGTTAAAATTTAGTAAAAATAATAAATTCTTAAATTGAGTGCATTTTGTTTTCTGTATTTGTATTGTGTATTTATGTTGTATTTTGGAATCGTTATATGATAATCGTTATATGAGCCCCGCCAAGCGAATTTGTGTCTTCGAGCATTCCGTCATGACAAATTTTAACTGCGCATGCCCAGCCATTCAGAGGGGCCAGGGATATGGCTTTCTGTCTGAAGGTTCCTCTTGATTCACTGCTTGTATGAGCGAGCAGCGAAGGTTCTGGCGAGACTGCGCGGATGCGCAGGCTCGCCTGAACCTTCGCTGCTCGCATAGGCGTTAAGTACCAAAATCGCTTGACTGGGCCCATATGATAAACAGATTCTTAGACGCACGGTCATTTCATATGGCATTTATGAAACTCATCGGAGCTCGTTTCATATATTTGATATGAATTGAACACTCATGTAAGATCCTCTATTTCTTTATTTCATTTTATTTCAAAATCTTTTACATTAATTTACAGCAAACATAATAATATGTGTTATTGAATATTGGAATATTCAAATAAGATGCAAGAGAGGCAAATCATTCAATTCTTATTACTGCTTTTTTTTTTTCACATTTCATTAGGGTTCCACACTTGAAGGAAATAATTCTTATTCTCCGGAAGTGCTGGGTAAATTGTCTCGAAATTTTGTTTGTAGCATTATGTGACTGGGTACTACCATACTATTTAAAATAATCACACTAGCTTGCCCTTGACTAATTTTAAGGCACGTTCAAATTTGGTTCCTTAGGCTTTTGAATACGAAAATGGTAAAACTATGTGTTTTAGCTCGCCTGCTTCAAAGGCTAGCAGGCGAGCTTATGGTAGGGAAAGGCTCCGTTGTTCGTCAGTCGTCTGATGTCTGTTGTATGTCAACATTTTCAAACATCTTATTCTTCGAAACCACTACGTCGATGGAAGACACATTTCACGTGTAATGACCATTAGATGGGCAAACGACAATTTGTTCTCGGGAACCAGTGGGTCGATTGTCATGAAACTTGGTTGGTAGCATAATGGAATCAGACCCATACTAATTTGTTCAAATGATGGCCATCGGATGACCTTGACCTATTTTAGGCCAAGGTCAAACTTGGCCAAATAAGCTTTTGTATGGGAAACAGTCAAAACCGTGCTTCATTTTACGAAAACTGTTAAAGCCTGTGATCAGAAAATTGGTAGATACAATTAACTAAATGAGGAAATGAATCTACATGAGTATTGAAGGTCAAGTTTATTCCTTGTCATTGACCAAGGTCATTCAGATATGGAAATTAAAACTTATTTTCCTAACAAAAAAAAAAAAAAACACTGTGGAATCGGTAACCAAGTTTCATATGACAGCTTTCAAAACAAGAAAGTGATAATTAATTTATTTAATTTATATGAGTGTGGTCACATGACAAATATAAACGTTATACCCATATAAGGTAAAATAAATCTAGGAATATTCTTCTTCGGAACCAATTATTATGAAACATGGAATGTAGCATTGAGAACACAAGCCAATTATATTTTGTCCAAATGATGACTCCTGAATGACCATGACCTTTTTATGCTAAGGTCAAATTTAGTCACATAGGCTTTTTTCTCTCAAAACCATGTATATTTCAAAAACTATTGCAGCATGTGATCTGAAAATTGGTAGATTCAGCTAGCTAAATGAGTAAATTAAACAACATTTTCAAAGTCAAGGTCATTTCTTGTCCTTAACCAAAGGTCATTCAAATATGAAAATAAAACTTTTTTTCTCAGAAACCACTGGGCCGTTTGTAACCAACCAAATTTCATATGAAAACTTTCAGAAACAAAGAATTGAAAACCAATAAACACACGACCATTATGACCGCCAGTGGGCTGATTATCATCATAAGGATAACACGGGTGTGTGTGTGTGTGTGTGTGTGTGTGTGTGTGTGTGTGTGTGTGTGTGTGTGTGTGTGTGTGTGTGTGTGTGTGTGTGTGTGTGTGTGTGTGTGAATTCGGGTTTAACGTCGCTTTCAACAATTTTTCAGTCATATCACGACGGTGTCTGGTTGCGACGGGGAGCTCAATGCTCACTTTTATAGTGCTGCCTCACTGAAGTATCATGTCCCAGACACATTACATGATACCACAGCCAGTCACATTATCCTGACACTGGGTCGACCAGTCCTAGCTCTACCCCATAAATCTGAGTGCCAAGCGAGGAGCAGCTAGTACCATTTTTAACGACTTTGGTATGTCGCGGCCCGGGATCGAACCCGTGACCTCCCGTTCCCCGGAGCGGACACTCTACCAACTGAGCTATCGGGTCGGCATAACACGTGCGTAATCGTGCATTTTCCTCACATCTCCAAAATGGCTACTTTTCTGATGAAAATCCCTAATATTTTTCTCATTTGTACTGCAAACATAGGTTGTGAGTGGTCGTTAGAACCGCCCCATTGAGGCGGTTCCAACGAGTACCCACAGCATATGTCTAGGAGCAAAAATAAAAAAAAAAATAATGTATACCCCCGAAAACCCCAGTTTTCTCTATATAAAGTGGGGTTTAGGGGATGTTCATTTCATGGACTGAGTATGTATCATAGGGCTCTCTAACCATTAATAGTTTGTTCAAATGATGTACCCGGGATGACCTAGACCCATTTCTGACCATCGTCAACTTGGTCGCGTAGGCTTATGTACGAAAAAAGTCAAGACCATGTATTTTTGGAAGCCTTTGCAGCATGGGCTCTGAAAATTTATAGATCCAATGAGGTAAAAGAGTCAATGAAATAAATGAGTTTATCATATGACGTCGCGTCTGAGAATGTAATAACGTCTTGTAATAAATTCGATAATCCACTAGTGGATTAAATATGCAAATTAGCTAGATACGCCCCGTAACGTTACATGTACGCCGTCCTTAACGACGTCGCGTTTACTAATGGCGGAATACTGACATATTTAATAAACAGTCGTGAATAAAATTCGTTTAAGTGCCATATGCTAAACAGAATCTTGCATTCGTGCTTATGTATTATTGAATTTATTAAACTACTTGAAGAGAAGGGATAAAAGGCTCGGCAAAGCCTCGCATTTTATGCCTTTTCCTCAACTCGTTTAATAAATTCAATAATATCTGAACACTCATATAAGATCCTCTATATTCAAGGTCAACGCCATTCCTTGACCTTGGACCATTGTCATTCACATATGAATTGTTTTGCTCGGAAGCCACTGAGCCATTTGCAACCAATTTTCATATTGAAGCTTTTAGGAAAAAGGAAACGAAAAATAAATTAATTTGTGTTTGGTCACATGACCTATATGCCCCTCAATCCCCATATATGGTAATAGCAATTCAAAACCTTATTTCTCCGGAACCAATGGTCCGATTGCTTTGAAACTCGGTTTACAGCATTGGGGTCTCGGGCCAATTATAAATTGTTTAAATGATGAATGTGACTTCCAAATTACGTCAAGGTCAAATTTGGTTGCATATGCTTTTATAGGGAAGAAATTGACTTTGTTTAATTTTTGGAAACTAATGTTGCATATGACTTTAAATTTTGTATATTCAATAAGCTAAGAGAGTTAATGACGCTACACGAGTATCAAAGTTCAAGGCCACTGCTTGACCTTGGACTAAGGTCACTCATATATCAAAATTAAAACTTAATATTTATCAAAAACCTGCCGGGCAAATTGCAGACAAATTTTATATGAAGCTTTAATGGGATAAAGGAAATTTAATTTTGTTCAAATGGTTCAGGTCACATGACCAAGATGGCAGTCATAAACATATACGGTAAAAAATCATCAAAATCCCTTTTCTCTGGAAACAGTGTCCTGATGCCTTGAATTTTGAATTTAGCCTTTGGTGCTTGTAATTTATTCAAATGATGTGTCTGGATCGACCATGACCTATCTTGCCCAGAGATCATATTTGGTCAATTGTGCTTCTGTATGGAAAATGTGGAAATTAATAAGTTTTCGGAAACTGTTTTTGCCCGTGAACTTTCATGGTACATGAAAATCAGCTAAATGAGTTAATGATGCTGCATGTGTACCAAATGTCAAAGGTATACAGTTACCTTGGTCCAGTGACACTCAGATATATAAGAAAGACAAATTTAGTATGAAAATAGCAGTAGAGGCAATGACCAGGAATCGATACAATCAACCCATAGCTCCCATCAGAGACACCAAATGGAAAGAAATACAAACATGCAGCAACATACCTAATGGAAACACCAACAGCGGAAAGCCAAAAAGGACAGTTACTTTCCCACAAAATGGCCAATAGGCTATCCAAAATAAAATAACACAAGCGACACAAGCACCTAAAGACAAACCATAACAAAAATAAATAGCGACAGAAGAACCGCCTTCGCACGGTCAGCGGAAACGAATTCCACTGGGGGCTTAAATCGATTTTATGGGCCACAATCCTCGCCCTTATTTCCATCGCGATTTTGACAAATAATTTGTTCAGTCCGCATGGAGGCCTCCTAACTCATCGGTGTAACATCTCCGTGAACACAAAAAGTTAAACAACCACAGAGATGAAACAACGGTGAGAACTCGACAGCAAGAAACCACTGAAATGCTGGAGCAAAAGAAAAACCAACAGTTAGACTCCGATGGACCCGACCAGAGATAGAGCATCAGGCATCAGCCAACATTACCTTGAATTAGATCTCTCTAATTCTCAATAAGCCTTTACACTGGAACCGTCATAGAATCTGAGGTCTGACCCATCGGCGTGCAATTCAAGAGGGAAGCAAAGTTGTCAACCGTGATTGGGTTAACTTCCATGTATGCAGTCTGTCGTATAACATTTATGTTGTGCCCAATCTTTTTATATCGAAGAATGATTTTACGAAATTGTGTGCTGAAGTCATTTTGGTTATATATTTTTTCTGAATTTGTATACTAAGTCTCCATAAAATTCGGGTTCCGATAGACCTTATTGCAGAAGAGATTTAAGGCCAATATTGAAGCCTTGATGGGATGGAGGAACAAATATTTGTTCAAATAGTGTAGATCACTTGACCAAGATGGTTGCTATGGTTAAAAAAACTTCAAAAATTGTTTAAATGGTGTAGGTCACGTGACCAAGATGGTTGCCATGGTAAAACCTACAAAAATCTTCTCAGAAATCATATATTCCACGTACATGCAGCACTCAGGTGAGGGCTTCAGGACCACTTTTCCTCTGGTTGAAAAACTATGTGCTTTATGACATGAGAGTAGGTACAATATATAGAGGACCTTACACGAGTGGACATTTCATATGATATTTATGAAACGAGCCTTTGGCGAGTTTCATAAATTTTATATAAAATGACCACGTGTGTAAGTGTAAGATTCTGTTTATCATTTGACCACTTTAAATTGAGAACTTTTCCACATTCCACAAAAAATGTAGGGTTGATATGGACGTCGTCATGGCGTTTCGTAATCCCGCCAAAGTGTTATTACACGTGTGGCCATACCGTACGATTTTTTTTACACGACGTTATCCACTGCTTATCAACGACGTCATATGATAAGAGTGTCTATGAATGCCAAAAGTCATTCGTCGACCCTCACATCATGAATCGAAATAGATCAGCTCTAGTCTGTGATTTGTTGAGTAATAAATCACAGTTTGTCGGTCAGTTATAAGTAGACAAATCACGCGCGCTACGCGGTCTGTTGTAGTCACGAGCGCTTCGTCGGTCAGTTGTAAGTAGACAAATTACGCGTTCGTGATTTGATCTACTTTACAACTGACCTCCAGCTCAACAAATCACAGACTAGAGCTTATCTGTTTCATATATACAGCCTCCTAACAAAGGATACGGGTTTAGGTCTCTTTACACTGAAACTTAGTGTTAGTTTTATATGGCTGCGTACATCGAAATCTGTCGCAATGATGACCCTAGGTTGGCCATGACCTATCTTTGGACATGGATATATTTGATCCCTTTGGCTTTTGAGGTAAAACAATGTATTTCTCGAAAACTGTTGTGACAATGAAATGAGAGTAGGCCCTTAATTAATGCTAAATGTCAGTCATTAGATCGACCTTGGCTCCACGTCTCCATCAACTTTTAAAAGTATATGTTCTCTGAAACTGTGGAAACAATTTCATATAAATTTCTTATGCAGTTGCTTTCGAAATGGATGAACGTAAGTTTGTTCAAACGCTCCGAGTCACTTGACCAAAATGGCTGCCATGATCATATATGATATATAAAATAGAAGTGAAGGCAATGATCAGGAATCGAAACCATTAACCCACAGCTCCATCAGAGACACCAAAGGGAAAGAAACACAAACATGAAATAACTAGACCCTAATGGAAACATCAATAGCGGAAAGCCAAAAGGACAGTTGCTTTCCCACAAAATGGCTAATTGGCTATCCAAAACAAAATATTGTAAGCGACACAAACACCCTGAGACAAACCATAACAAAAATAAACCGCGACAGAAGAACCGCCTTGGAACGGCCATTGAAACGAATTCCACTATGTGGGGGGGGGGGGGGGGTGGTTGTGGGGGTTACTAAAATGGTTTATAAATAATGATCCCAGGTTTACAGTAAACAAGTGACCAACTAATACTCACAGTTCAGAAGAGCGATCAGAACCTCGTGGTCCATTTATTGCGTTTTCCTTTTTTTAGACAAAGTGTATTGCCACGATTTATATCTGTGTAAAAAAAGGCCTACATGTTATCAGGAAAAAGATTTCACAAGGATTTGATTAGATCTTTGAAACAGAAAAAAAACTCAAACAATCGAAACACAGAGTTTGAAACAAAAACAAATGATGCAAAAAACGGAGTCTTTAGAGAATCGCACACGCATTGTCATTTCATACCAAAATGGAACGAGGCTTTGACGAGTTTCATTAATTTCATATGAAATGGCACCGTATTTTTTTTTTTCGTAGATTACGGTGATGATTTTGTGTTTAACTACGCGCCAACCACATGTTTCTTGGAATTGCCTCCTAATTCAGTTGACTGTATAACTTCATAGTCAGAAGAGACTCAGATAAAAGGGAATACTGACCAACATTTGATGTACCTTAAAAGGCGACTCCTGCAGAAGATCTATAGGTGTCCGTTATTGCACTGTAAAATCTTCTTTTTACATTTACAATATATTTTTAACATTTCATTTTTACTGGTGCAAAATGAATGACTAGTCTGAACGTTCTTGCATGTCTTTCATGAGAACTAAAAAGAGAAACGATCAGGAACTGATACAATCAGATCCCAAATTCTTCCCACAATATCAGTGAGACAATTTTCTATAATGGAAACATCAATAGCGGAAAGCCGAAACAAAATGGATAATTGGCTATCCAAAACAAAAAGATATAAGCGATACACACATTCAAAGAAACAGCATAACAAAAAATAAACCGCAACAGAAGAAACACCTTGGAATGGTCAGTAAAATGAATATCACTGGGGGAGGGGCCTTAAATCGATTTACGCGGCCACAATCCTCGCCTTTACTTCCGTCGCGAGCAAGACAAATAATTTGTTAAGTAGAAGTAAAACAAAGATCAGGAATCGATTCAATTAACTTACTACACCCATCAAAGACACCAAAGGGAAAGAAACACAAACATTAAGCGACCAGACCATAATGGAAACCTAAACAAAGGAAAGCCATCAGGACAGTTACTTTCCCACAAAATGGCCATATGGCCATCCAAAATAAAAAGACACAAGTGATACACACAGTTAGTAACAAACAACACCATAAATAAACCGCCACAGAAGAACCGCCTTGGAACGGTCAGTGGAATGATTTCCACTGGGGGGCTTAAATCGATTTTACGTGGCCACAATCCTCGCCCTTACTTCCGTCGCGATTTAGACAAATAATTTGTTCAGTCCGCATGAAGGCCTCCTAACTCATCAGTGCAACATCTCCGTGAACACTAAAAATCAAAGAACCACAGAGGTGAGACAACGGTGAGGACTCGACAGCAAGAAACCACTGAAATGCTGGAGCAAAAGAAAACCAACAGTTAGACTCCGATGGGCCCGACCAGAGACAGAGCATCAAGCACCAACCAACATTACCTTGAATTAGATCTCTCTAATTCTCAATAAGCCTTTACGTTGGAGCCGTCATAGAATCTGAGGCCTGACCCACCGGCGTGCAATTAAAGAGGGAAGCAAAGTTGCCAACCGTGATTGGGTTAACTACCATGCATGCAGTCTGTCGTATAACATCCATATTGTACCCAATCTTTTTATATCGAATAATGATTTTACGAAATTGGGTGCTGGATGTCATTGCGGTTATATATTTTTCTGAATTTATATACTAAGTCACCATAAAATTCGGGTTCCGATAGACCTTGTTGCAGAAGAGATTTAAGTCCAATATTGAATTTTGAAATTAAATCAGAATGGCGTCTATAAAATTTTGAAAAGGCTTTGCGTAGTTTATGGTACCGATAACCCTGATTAAGGAGTTTAGCCGTTAATAATTTATTACGAGTGTTGAAGTCAGTTACATGACTACACACTCTAGCAAATCGAATTAATTGCGAAATATAAACGCCATAGGATGGCGCACGAGGAACATCACCATCCAAAAAAGGAAAATTAAACAATCTCAAAATCAAAGTCATCGCGTTTATCATAAATTTTGCACGAAACAAACCCATCTACAATAGATAGATGTAAATCCAAAAACGGGGCCTCGGTATCAGAAGAATTTGCTTTATTTAAAGACACATTTTTTTCCTTATATAAAAGGGGTGGCCTGTCTAATGATTCTCAATAAACATTTCCTTCGGACCATAGTGCACATCAAAGGCTTATCTTATCTAAGTGATTATGAGGTGATTATGAGCAGATTTCTTGTTTAATAGGGGGCTCAATAAGGGTACTTGATGGATAGTATAATTTACTGAGATTGTTTCCAACAGCATATTGTTTAAATAACTTCATTTTTAATTTAAAATAAAGTAAAGAAAAACACTGATATCCATTGTTTCCTTTACTCAAAAGTGCAAAGAAGTAAAAAAAACAAGGTAAATGAATTGATTAACCTCAAAATTTAATCAATCAATTCACCTTTATTTATTATTATGTATTTATTTTTATTTATTTATTTATTTTATTTTGGTTGAAAGTTTGTGATACACAAATCATATTATGTCTAAAACATTAGCATTTTATAGTTTCAGTCAAGAACTATAAAATGTTCTTTGTTTTAGACACAATCATATCAGAAAAGAGAAAAAAAAAAAAAATTTAAGATTTTATTTTTCACCTTTTCAAGTTTAAAACTAAAATTACAAACTCAATTAAATTTATTTTTCTTATTTTCTATTGCAAACATAGATTGTGGGTGCTCGTTAGAGCCGCCTCATTGAGGCGGTTCCAACGAGTACCCACATAGATTGTGGGTGCTCGTTAGAGCCGCCTCATTGATGCGGTTCCAACGAGTACCCACAACCTATGACTCAATGAGACGATTCTAACGAGCACCCGCAACCTATGACTTGGAGCAGAAATAAGGAAAATAATATATACCCCCTTAAACCCCCATTTTCTCTGTAGAAAGTGGGGTTATTGGGATGTTCCTTTTTCCTCAAACACATATATTGTGTGTTCTCGTTAGAACCGCCTCATGGAAGCAGTTCTAACGAGCGGTCACACTGTAAAAACAAATTGTGGGTACTCGTCTGAACCGCTTCGCCGAGGTGGTTCTAATGTGTACCCACAATATATGTTTAGAGCAGAAATAATAACGTTATCAGGATTTTATCTGAAAAAAAAATTTTTTTGGGTGGAAAATATTTACCAATATATTTGAATTGGCATTTTCTGTATTGATTATAAATAATGGCTACTATATATAAAATCGGAAAAAAGTGCTGTTGTTTCTTCCATACAAATCAAAATAAGGACTTAGCTGTATTATTAAAATGAAAAGATGTCATTTGTCAAAGTCATATCCCTAGGTAATTTATTACCCTCTCTTGGTCCCCTACCTGTATGACAGCCTAAAATACCTCAAGTGTTTTTTATCTCAATGCTGGATTCTTAAATAAACGGTCATTAGGATGTTATGTAATCGAAAAATGTGTCTTTAACTGAAGTTCTGGGGGGTAAATCTGACTGATCAAACCATCGAAATAGGTGTCGAAATCGAAACGATCAAACCGATTAAGTCCACATGAAGGCTTCATCAGTGCAACATCTACGAGAACACAAATATGAAACAACCACAGAGATGAAACAACGGTGAGGACTCGACAGCATGAAACATTACTTAAGTAAGCCTTTACGCTGGAACCATCACAAAATCTGAGGCCTGACCCACCGGCGTGCACTTCGTTTGACTAGTCTGAACTTTCTTTCATGAGAGACTATTTTTACGAGGTATATATCAGTAATCATCCGAGCACATACAACCATATTTCTTGCACATCAGATAAGGAAATCCGTGGTTTCAGTTAGCCTGGGTTAGTTATTCTGTTCTTACCCAAACCTTGGGTTCTTACCCAGACAAACTACATAAGTATAATGCGCGAAATATAATTAAACCTTACATAAAGTAAAGCGAACATTTTCAGTGACGGTGTGCAAGAAAAAGGATCTTATTTGGTTTCTGTTGTAGATGGACGTTTCCATGGGATGACCGTGCTCTGTGAGTATAAGTATAATGAGCGAAAAAATAAAACGTTTAATACAGTACATATAATATGAAACTTCTGGGTGGTTTTGTGAAAGAAAAAGAATCTTTGGTGTACTGTTCTAGATGAGCGTTTCCTCGGAACGACCGTTCTTAGTGGAAGCTCGGCGAGACCACGGTTCCGCTCAGCACAGACATCCCTTGGGTTGGAAACGCGCATCTGCAACAGCACACCATATCAGATCTTAAAGTCCACACCCCGTATTCTGATCCCTTCCACATTAGACAATACTCCTAAGGTGCAAACTGGGTCCAATCAACATTGAAGGAAAAATATACTTGAAAATTTGAAGAGCTGACACTTATAAATACTGATAAATGCAATAAATTATTTCTGAGAAAGTTGCCTCCCCAATATTGTAATCATATACATTAAAACTTATCAAAATTGTCCTTTCTTACTACTTTGCAGGTTTGTACTCTCATTTTTGTTATCTGTGATGGCACTCATGGGTATATCAGCAATATCATCTTTACAGAGAGTGGCTCGGGCGAACAAGGCTAATAACCAAGAACAATTGTTTAATGAAAGTGACTGTAGACACCAAGTTCATGAAGAACTTCTTCCAGACAATCAGTCAAGAGTTATTGACTGCAACATTTCTGTTTTAAAGTCGGACATGAAACTATCTTTTGAGGAGTCTTTGCATAAACATGTATATACAACTGTAACATATCGCTGCGATAGTCGAATAGATCTTCCCAGCACTATAGGCGATAGTCTTTTTGAAAGATTCCGTTCTCTGAAGTTCATTTCAGTACATGATTGTCTCCTGATAAGTATATCTAAGAATGCATTTAAAGCACCCAGAGGTTTACTTAAGCTGATTATCAACTCTGAAACCAGAACTAAAAAACAGTTTTATGACATATGCGAAAAGATTCAAACGGTAACAGACAAGGGCGAACAAACTTCAGTTGAACCAGGATGTCACCAGGACAGTCTGTACTTTTCTACAGGGATTTTTAAGGAGCTTAAACATGTGCAAACCATACAAATGGTCGGCGTGAGATTAAATAACAGTATATGGAATGAGATAGAAAACGTAAGGAGACTCCAACAGCTTTCTTTGCGAGGTAACAATATTTCTGTTCTCACCAGATACAGTCTTCACAAACTTACTCAACTACGATACTTAGACCTCAGTAACAACTATATACAAAACATACCAAATGACACATTTGAATCTCTGATTGGCCTAAGTCAGTTAAATTTGTCAAAAAACAGTATAAAGGTCGTTGGAAAGGATGCATTGAAGGGATTGATTGCACTTCGAGACTTAGATCTTAAAAATAACCGATTAAACACGATAAACAACGGCATGTTTCAATCACTGATGCGACTAAGAAGACTAGACGTATCTTATAACAGCATCATGTCGATTGAAAATGGTGGATTTAGAGGACTGAATGACCTTTCTTATTTAAATATGAAGATGAATAAGATCAACACAATCCAGAATAGCACGTTTTCACATATGAAATCTTTACAAGAATTAAGCATGTCTAATAATTTAATTTCGCATGTGTCAAGAGACACATTCGTAAGTTTGAGTAATATCAAGCGGTTAGATTTATCGTATAATAGCATTACATCTATTGCTCAGAAGTGTCCACCTTATCCGCTAAGTTTAACAATGGAGATACTCATCATGCGTCATAATGAAGAAACAGAATTATCTTGGTTATCGTATTTCTGTTTCCCATTACTTAAAATTATTGACATAAGCTACAACAAAATAAGCCAACAGTCTATTCATTTAGCACATCTTCCAAACAATTTAGAACAATTAAATATTTCTTGGAATAACATACCGTCCCTCACAATTGCCTACGATGGATATGCCTATGGGTACTTCGGCGCACAATGGAACCTAAAATATATTGATATGAGGTATAATCAAATATCAGCATTGTCAGTTATTAAATTAACAAAAAAATCAACCATGCCGGATACACCTATTAGTTTTTACTTGGAAGGTAATCCGTTTCATTGTGACTGCAATCTCTTATGGCTTAAGCAAATATTAACCTTAACAAACGGCATTTCTGACACATATGTAATTCGTGACTCTAAAAGAATACACTGCCAATCCGTGTACAGACACGAACCGGGGGCTATGATAAGTATAAATTCAGAAAATTTCTTGTGTAGGTACAATGCGTATTGTCCTAAAATTTGCATCTGCTACAGTAGTAACGCTTCCACTAACGTTAACATTGTCGATTGCAAAGATAGCAGGATAACATCTATTTCCGATGATATAACGGCAGAATGTACGGAATTAGACATGTCTGGAAATGCCATTTCTTCCCTCGAGCCATCAAATTTTGAAAGATTTTCTCACCTAGAACAACTTTATATAAATTCGAACTATGTATCCGAGATAAAAGAAGGCACATTTAAAAATCTCTCTTTTCTAAGAAAATTGAATCTCGTGAATAACTCAATTTTACTTTTGTATGATGATATATTTCAAGGCTTAATTCGGCTTGAGTTTCTCTCTCTGGCCTTCAACAGTATCAATAAAATTAGTAAAGGAAGTTTTGAACCATTAAAAGCTTTACAATATTTAGATCTCAGAGGTAATCATTTGAAAACCATTCTAAGCTCCGAATTCAATTCGCTTTCACAAATTTCATCTGTGTACATTTCACAGAACCCATGGTCATGTGAATGTAAATATTTACAAATAATGCAGCGATTTTATATTAAAAATGCTAAGCGAATTGGTGACTACGATGACGTCAAATGTGAATATTCCTTTACGCTTGAGAACAAAACCGTGAAACACCAACTATCTGAAGTCTATATGTCCGAGTTTTGTGCAAACAATACAAATATGGATAATGATACGGTTGCATTTAGCCAACAGGTCCATAGGACAGAGACAAGTTTTGCTATAGGTATCGTGCTCTGCGTCCTTGCTATCATCGTTATAATTGTTTTTGGAGTATTGTTTATGAAACGGGAATGTTTAAAGATTTGGTGTTTTATTAAGTTTGGTTGGAGGTTTAATCGTGGTAAACAGACAGATGAGGACACCAGGCCATACGATGCTTTTATATTATACAGCAGTCAAGATGTAGGGATTGTCGTGAGGGAGATACTACCTCGTCTAGAGGAAGCCAAACATGGACGAGATGGGTACAAAATATGTTTACAAGACCGTGATTTCCTCGGGGGTGCTAATATTGCCGAGTCAATAATAGAGGCTGTTAACAGAAGCAAACGCGTGATAATCGTCCTATCTGATAACTTTCTGAAATGTGAGTGGTCTCAGTATGGATTTCAAAGAGCTCACCACCAGCTTCTGAAAGAGAGAATGAACAGGATAATCATTATTTTACTTGAAGACATAAATAGTGACTTGATGTATAAAGAGCTTAAACTGTTCCTCAGGGCTAGCAAATGTATAAGATATGACGATCCATGGTTTTGGCCAAAGATAGAGTGTGCCATGCCAGAAAGAAAAGTAAGGGATTTAGATGGTCTGAATGAGGTCAATAATGGGGACCAAAATGAATTTATTCCTTTGGATTTTACATGTGGATAAGTAACTTTACAGAATAATGTAAAACGGGTAGTATTCAAGGGATTCTATTTTCGATAATATGCGCCAATTGATCACTGGCAATACCTATGACCTTGGCAAAATTTAATATTAGCGAATCTATTATTTATTTACGAAAACATCATGCAAATTGTAACATATCTCCAAATGCGTCGGCAATGAAAACAAAATCGAAATAAATATTTTCCATATACGGGTTATCTTTTCGAAGCAAGGAATACACCGTAGAACTTACATTATGAAATGATCAAGCTATTCTGGGGCCCAAACCCCTAGTGGAATTCGTTTCATTGACCGTTCCATGGCGGTTCTTCCGTCGCGGTTTATTTTTGTTATGGTTTGTCTTTGAGTGTGTGTTTCGCTTATATAATTTTGTTTTGGATAGCAAGTTGACCATTTTGTGGGCACGTAACTGTCCTTTTGGCTTTCCGCTATTGATGTTTCCATTAGGGTCTAGATATTTCGTGTTTGTGTTTCTTTACCTTTGGTGTCACTGCCGGGAGCTGTGAGTTAATTGTTTCGGTTCCTGGTCAATGTCTTCACTTCTATTTACCGTTCCCGTCATCACTGTTTATGTCATTTTGGAGACGTTGCTTCCAATTTTGAGGGAATTTTACCTGATATTGAGATGAAATGACATCTCAAGCCCTGTCGCCCAATGAAACCAACAGGGTTAATAGGCATGGGCGGTCCTACTCGCATCGCTTTGCCTGGGCAGGCTTAGATCCTCTAAGCGGTTTACCAGTATTCGTGTGCTGCCGGTTTTAGCCCTGCGTGAAAGCATTATACAACACATCCATTTCTTCAAGCGTCGGCGGGCGGCGGCCATGAAGAGGTTCTGCAGACTTTTTTACGAGGGGAATTTGGATAGTATTAATAGTTGGTGCGACTTGTAATTATAAGGCTTACCTGGTCAAAACTAACTAGTGGAGTTCTCCGCCCCCGCCCATAGGGGCTTGAAGAAATATATGGGCTGCACGATGCTTCCACGCAGAGCTAAATCCGGCCCGCACACTAGTACTGGTAAACCGCTTAGAGGATCTAAGCCTGTCCAGGAACCGCAGTGCGAGGCAGACCGTCCATGCTAATAAACCCTATTGGTTTCATTGGGCGACAAGGCTTGAGATGTCATTTCATCTCTATGTCGGGTAAAAGTCCCACAAAATTGGAAGCATGTCTCCAAAATGACCTTTACAGTGTTGACGGGGACGTTACACCTCAAATCAAACAAACAAAAACTAGTGGAGTCCCTCGAAGTATTATCCGTCGACACGTACGCACTATTCCAATCTTTTTATCCGCTTAGAAAATGCATTTTTGAAGTCCTTTTGGGATATACTGTTTATACAGTGGTATAACGCACTACCCAAGGCCCTCACAGGCATGTTTTAATATCTGGGTTGAGCCAGAAATCATAGGGAGAGTGGAAGATGTGGTAAAGTTTTAAATTTTCAACTCCTCCAAATATTCGATTACCAGGGCTGATCTGTGTCCAGGGGCGTTATCATGAAGAATATGATGACTACGCACCCTTGCACGTGGGTGCTATACAACATAGTGATCCTCCATAGCAAAACTATTTTTTTCTATATAAAATAATCCTCTGACATTCATGTTCTCAGGTACTGGTACTCGGGCCACAATTCCATCGTTGTCAAAAAATATAGTGTAAATGATACGCCTCGCAAATTAGAAGTGAAGGCAATGATCAGAAATCGATACAATTAGCCCACAGCTCCGACCAGAGACACCAAAGTGAAAGAAACGCAAACATGAAATAACTAGACCCTAATGGAAACACCAATGTCGGAAAGCCTAAATAACAAAAAAAGAAGTGGAGGCAATGATCAGGAAACGATACAATTAACCAACGGCTCCCATCAGAGACACCAAAGGGAAAGAAACACAAAAACGAAACAACAGACCCTAATGGAATCTTCAATAGCGGAGAGCCGAAAGGACAGTTGGTTATCTAAAACCAAAAAATATAAGCGATATACACATTCAAAGACAAACCATAACAAAAATTAACCAGGGCAGAAAAACCGCCTTGGAACTGTCAGTGAAAGAATTCCACTAGGGGGCGGTGGGGGGGGGGGATTAAATCAATTTTACTCGGTCGCAATCCTCGCCCTTACTTCCGTCGCGATTTAGACAAATAATTTGTTCAGCCCACATGAAGGCCTCCTAACTCATCAGTGCAACATTTCCGAGAACACAAATGAGATGAAACAACGATGAGGACTCGACAGCAAGAAACCACAGAAATGCTGGAGCAAAACAAGACCAACAGTTAGACTCCGATGGGCCCGACCAGAGACCTAGCATCAGGCACCAACCTACATTGCATAACTAATTCTCAGTAAGCCTTTGCGCTGAAACAGTCATAGAAACTGAGGCCTGGCCCACCGGCATGCAATTAAAGAGGGAAGTAAAGTTGTCAACCGTGATTGGGTTAGCTACCATGTATGCAGTCTGTCGTATAACAGTTATGGTGTACTCAATCGTTTTATATCGAAGAATGATTATCGCAAAATAGAAGGGAAGGCAATGATCAGGAATCGATACAGTTAACCCACAGCTCCTATCAGAGACACGAAAGGGAAAGAAACACAAACATGAAACAACAGACCCCAACGGAAACACCTACAGCGGAAAGCCAAAAGGACAGTTACTTTCCCACAAAAAGCCTTTTTAGAGCTACGTCTTTTTCACCTACCAAAACTTTATTGTGTTCTTTGCAACTGGCTTCATAAAACACAGCTCCGTTACATCTACTGTTATAATTTCTCGGAGTCTGCTGGGATCCGCATCCTTATATTTCGCTAGAAGTTCTGAGGGTTTTGTCGGTATCATAAACTACGCAAAGCATTTTCTAAGTTTAACAGGCGTCATTCCGATTTAGTTTCAAAATTCAATATTAGACTGAAATCTCTTTTGCAACAAGATCTATTGGAACCTGAATTTTATTGTGACTTAGTATACGAGGACTGTTCAAATATGAATGCAACTAGGCACATAAAAATGATTCCGTGATAGATTTCGATGAAAAATTTATTTTGTCCCCTCAAAGTATTCCCCTTTAACAGATATACAAACTTTCAGTCTTCTGATCCAATCATTGAATGCATTTTGGTAGTCTTTTCGAGGTAAACTATGAAGGCACTGGAATATTGCAGAACAGAGGTGTTTGCGCTGTACAAATTTTTGACCAGAAGGGTATTTTTTTCAGCCGCGGGAACAAAAAAAGTCACACGGGGCAAGGTCAGGGGAATACGGGGGGGGGGGGGGGGGGGGGGGCGGGGGGAGGGAGTTCAACAACCTTTTCCTGCTTCAGATAGTCTTGCACAATGGACGCCTTGTGCGATTACGCATTGTCATGTAGCAATCTGACATTGGCCAAACAAGTTGCGGGTCTTCGTTCTTTGAAATATTTCTTCAATTTTCGAAGAACTTTATTCTTGTAAAACTTTGCATTTACAGATTTGCCTTTAGGCACAGCAACCGGAATAGCAGGGCCCTGATTTGAAAAGAATATGGCATACATTACCTTCTTGACGCTCATGGTCCGCTTTGCAATGCATGGTCTTTTGCGATACTTTGTTGCCCATATTTTGTTCTGAATCTTTCGTTTTGGCTAAAAAAGGTGAACCCATGTCTCGTCACCTGTGACGACATTAGCGAAAGACCGTGCATTGTAATTTGGAAACATTTTAAGCAACTTCTTGGCGCACTGAACGCGTGTCTTTTTCTGCTCATCTGTCAACAGATGGGGAATCCATCTAGCACAGATCTTTCTCATTTTCAAATCCCGTTTCAAAATTGTATGAGCTGCTCCTAATGAGATGCCAACCATACTAGCTATTTGCCTAGTGGTGTATCGTGCATCGGTAGCAACTATTTCTTTCACTCTAGCAACCATCTTGGCAGATGTTGCTCTTTTCGGCCGACGATCAGGTGGTGCATCTTCTGTTGAGCCTAGCCCACAGCTGAATTTCTTACTCCAACGAAAAACTGTCGGAAAAGACATTTCATTATGCCCATAAACCGAACATATTTCATCAAAATTGTCTTTGCACCGTATACCAAGAATACAACGATTCTTAATATAGGACCGTATTTCAACGGCGTACTCTGACCTTCTTTCAACCATGTTTTGTATTAGTATACAAGAGTAGACAGTGTTTATCGAACGATATACATGGCTAAAGTGAACGGATTTTAACAGGTTTGGTATCAATGTATAGGTAAAATGTTTTTCTACGCTGTGATATTTATTTCCAGGTGATTTTCGCATTAGTGCATGAGAAAACGTTCTACTTGCATTCATATTTGAACAGTCCTCGTATATCAGAAAAATATATACTTGCAATGATTTCAATACCCAAGAGCAGATCGCTGAATGAGTCGCATTAAATCTTGTCCGGTATACATATGAGCACAAGAACTCGTAACAGATCGTGAACGTTCGTGTAAAAACGTATCTACTCGTATGTACTCGCATGTACTCGTCTTATCAACTCGCATCTGATCTCGAGTCATTCGTGACAGGTCTTGAGCAATAGAACCCGACAGAGCGTAACAAATCGTGACATCTCGTGGGAGATGGCAACACATCTCAACAGAACGCTTTGTTCGTCTTGTCCAAGATCGACCCCGATTACCACGATTTAGAAGCACGATTAGATGCGATCTTTCGCGCTTTGTTACGATGCATTACGATGTGATATGATGATCCCGATTTGACAACTGATCATGTTGATCGTGGCCCGACTTGAAAATTTTCCAACCAGTCAAAATGTTTCTACGATTAACACGATTACCACAACTTACCTCAAGATCTGATAAGATCTCGGATAGGATCACCACGATTAGCCCACGATTAAGAACACGATTGCAATCGTGACGCGAATCGTGATAGTGGGAACATAGCATTAACGACGTCGTGTTTACTAACGGCGGAATATTGGCATTTCTGATAAACAGTCGTAAACAGAATGCGTTTTAAATGTCATATGATAAATAGATCCGCCCCGCCCATCGGGGCTTAAAGAAATAGATGGGCTGCATGATGCTTCCACGCAGAGCTGAAACCGTCCGCACACTAGTACTGGTAAACCGCTAAGAGGATCTAAGCCTGTCCAGGAACCGCGGTGCGAGGCGGACTGTCCATGATTGTAAACCCTATTGGTTTCATTGGCCGACAGGGCTTGAGATGTCATTTCTTCTCAATGTCGAGCAAAAGTCCCACAAAATTGGAAGCAACGTCTCCAAAATGACCTATAATGTGTTGACGCGGACGTTAAACCTCAAATCAAACAAACAAACATATGATAAATAGAATCATGCATTCGTGTTCAAGTATGTTATTGAATTTATTAAACTCGTTGAGAAAAAGAGATAAAATGCTCGGCGAAGCCTCGCATTTTATCCCTTTTCCTCAACTCGTTTAATCAATTCAATAATACATGAGCACTCATGTAAGATACTCTGTTTACAACACATTCGATGAAATACTGGTATATGTCGAAAAATTTTCTTTTCATTTTATACTAAAAACAAACCAAAAACTTTGTCACGGCTGCTTCTATGAAAATAATATGGTCGTGTTATTTTTCCACACTGTGAAAATGTCACTATAAAATGTTAACTAGAGTAATGGTAAAATCACTAGGTTTTAGATGTCATGCTAAACGAGTCATCCTTTTTAGGGTCATCTATATTCAATTTGGCATGCTCCTATAGGACGTCGCCTTCCACTCACAGGTGCTACAACAAAGGGTCCGCCGGCCAGCCTCGGTAGCTCAGTCGGATGCAAGTCTGACTGGGGATCAGGAGGATGCGGGTTCGTTACCTGCAGGGGTCGGCAACATGCTTTCGTGGAGACTTATCATGAAATATTTTCTATGGTCATTCTCTCCCTTCCGCTGATTGAAGAAGGACAGTGTCTGTCGAAAGAAAGTATACTGTACTGGTTAACCGCTTACGCATAAGCCTGCCTAGGAAAAGTGTGGATAGGTAAACTGACCGGCTCAAAAAGTAACCAAAACTTGTGTTGACTGGGCCGTTAAACTCCGATACAAACAATCAAACAAAAACAACAAAGGGTCCCGCTCATCGGGGCTTATAGAAATAGCCTGGGCTGCATTGTGCTTCCAGCGCAGAGCTGAAACTGACCGCACCTGGGTACTGGTAAACCGCATGGAAGGTCCAAGCCTGACCTCGTAAAGTGGTGCGTGTCAGACTGTCTAATGCATATAAACTTTTAATTTCAATGGGCGTCAAGGCTTAAGGTTTATTTTCATCTCAGTGTCGGGTAAAAGTCCCACAATATTGGAAGCAGCGTCTCTAAAATGACTTAAATAGTGTTGACGGGAACGTTAAAAACAAAAACAACCACGCCACTACATATATTTTGTCTGTCATGATCTTTAAACGTTAGGTGAAATGTTTACACTTTGCTATTTTTGATCGACGCAATGTCTTTCTTTCTTCCTTCCTTTCTTTCGTTCGTTCGTTCGTTCGTTCTTTATTTCTTTCTTTCTTTCTTTCTTTTCTTTTCTTTCTCTCGTTCCTTCTTTCTTTCTTCTTTAAAAGTCTCCTTCCAATTATATGGAAAAAGGACCAAGGAGCTGCTGACTTTAAGCAACCAGTGCTTACCCTGATCAGACGCCGCCTCCAGGGACCCCGAGTTTACGTCCAGATCGGATGGGATGTCTCAGATAGGATGGTGCACTTTGCGATATTCATTATGGAGACTGTTCGGACACCGAAATTTTATCACCGCTGCAGGGGACTCTAGCAACAGAGGCAAGTGCACTAACCACTGAGATACAGTAAAATTCCTATATCAAGACCACCTTTGGGACTGTTCAAAAGTGGTCTTAAGACCACTTTTGAACAGTCCCAAATGTGGTTTCTTATTAGGAGACACTGAGTGTAGACAAACACAAAGGAAGAATAACTGAAACTTTGTTTATAAGCTTTTAAAAGCAGATTCTGTCTTAATTTTAGGTGGTCTTAATAGCGGAATTTTACTTATATTGATGTCCTCGAAAGCATGTGTTCTGTACACTCATATCGACGGCCCCCGCCCATCGGGGCTTAGGAAATAGATGGGCTGCGTGGTGATTCCACGCAGAGCTGGGGCCGACCGCACACGGGTACTGTTGGACTGCTTAGAGGATCTAAGCCTGCCCAGGCAGAGCGGCGCGAGTCGACCCGTCAATGCTTGTGGACCCTATTGGTTTCATTGGGCGGCAGGGCTTGAGATGTCATTTCATCTCAGTGTCGGGTAAAAGTCCCACAAAATTGGAAGCAACGTCTCCAAAATGACCTTTACGGCGTTGACGGGGACGTTAAACTTAAAATCAAACAAACAAAACACTGATATGGATGGTTTAGACATATGTTCAGTGAGAAAGCTGTCTTTCTGCTATATGAATCCCTACGGGAGCTGCTCCGAGTTGGGGCATTCGTTTTCCTTTAAAAGTAGGGAAGGCAAGGAATAATCTGTAATTGCTCAAGAAATCTGTTCTGCGGTCATTCACTTCCTTCCAGTGATTCAGGAAGGGTGCATGGTTGTCATTTTCTGGCGAAGAATATGCACTGTATTGTATGAGCCGGCCCAGAACATGTGGTAGGTATAGGCTGACTTACTGACTCGAAATGACCTTAACTGGTTTGACTGGGCCGTTAAACTCCAAGCAAACAAAATCCCTTCTCATACATGTATTCATGAAGTTTATTGCACTCAAAGGGGATCATATTTATAGCAGAAATTCCGTGGTTTTGAGTTACTGTCTGTCTGGGCCATATCTCATAACGATCGCCGAAAATTGATATGGGAAAGAAACTGGCATGCAAAATGTGCACCAAATGTCAGTTTCGAATTCATACTGACAGGGATCACACCGGAATATGATACATTCTTTTGGAATAAGATTCTTACACCCCAGCAGTCATGCATATAACGCGTAGGCAACGTCATATTAACAACGATGGAACGTCTTGGACGTTGCATTGACGTTGATGCAACGTTGCTGAAACGTCACTGTGTCCAGTGAGATCTTTAGATGACTTGAAAGACTTCTTAGAGATGCTGCTCAAACTATAAATGACTTGCCTCCCATTTCATAGATCATGGGTGGGGGCAATCCTAAAGGGAAACAATGTACTCATTTTTGACGCTCATTTCAAGTCTTTATTTAGAAAGACTACATGTTTGTTTGAATTGAGGTTTTACGTCCCCGTCAACAATATTTAGGCAATTTTGGAGACGCTATTTCCAATTGTGTGGGACTTTTACCCGACACTGTATAGGTATATGTAATTCAGTACATGTTTGCATGTTTAGCCAATCTTAACCCGTATATGACAATGGAATCTTCTACCCGGTAAGTTTGGATTGGCCCATTTCCAATTATAGGGGTGTCAGGTTTGTTTTTGTTTGTGGCTAAGTTTACAAAAATGAATGTTCTTTAAGCAAACAGTGTTGACCCAGATCAGACGCACTGTATGCCAATGTCCCGAAAGGGGCCGCTAGGCATATATGGGTTAAGCAGATTACGCATTTGCGTAATGCAAACTATCTGCAGCATAAAGGAATGATGTGAATATAAAACATTTTCTTTTACATGTCAATTTGTTTGATTTGAGGTTGAACGTCCCCATCAACACTGTAAAGGTCATTTTGGAGACGTTGCTTCCAATTTTGTGGGACTTTTACCCGACATTGAGATGAAATGACATCTCAAGACCTGCCGCCCAATGAAACCAAAAGGGTTTATAAGCATGGACGGGCCGACTCGCACCGCTTTGCCTGAGCAGGCTTAGATTCTCTATGCGGTTTACCAGTACTCGTGTGCGGGTCTGTTTCAGCTCTGTGTGGAAGCATCATGCAGCCCATTTATTTCTTCAAACCCCGATGGGCGGGGCCGTTTTACATGGCAAGGGGGCTGCTCTTAAAGGAAGGAATTCGGGAGCAAATAATTTTCCTTTAAAAGTGTTGAAATAAAAGCATACACTTTTTTGTTGTTGTGCGTAGTAATATATTTTGCTCCCCTTGGGAGCACATTCTTTCCTTTTAGACTAGCCCGTGTTAAAAAAGGTTTTCGGGTTTGTTTGTTTTTTTGTTGTTTTTTTTTTTCAATCATTTTCTTCTAGCTTCGGCCATTGGTTAATTCAAATAGTACAGAGCTAACCATAACGAGACTTAGTGCATTCTTTCATTTCTCCTATTTTAGTTTTCTGACGAAAATGTGATAATTATTTTTATTTATTCTCCAAATATAGGTTGTGGGTGCCCGTTAGAACCGCCTCACTGAGGCGGTTCTAACGAGTACCTTCAACCTATGTCTTGGAACAAAAATAAGAAAAATAATGTACACCCCTCTAAACCCAAGTTTTCTCTGTATAATTTGGGGTTTAGAAGGGTGTTCATTACACGGATGTTCCAAATGTGTCTCCCTTTGAAATATGGTGGCAAAATTAAAAACAAATCAGTTGAATCTACAAGGAAAATTTGCCGGTCTCGGTAGCTCAGTCGGATGCGCGTCTGACTGGTGATCACGAGGACGCGCGTTCGATACCTGCCGGGATCAACAACATTCTTTCGTGGAGATTCATCATGAAATCTTTTCTACTGACATTCTCTCCCTTTCACTGATTCAAGAAGGGCAGTTGTTATTTTCTGGCGAAAGAATGTGCACTGTACTGGTTAACCGCTTATAATAAAAAGTGTGGATAGGTAAACTGACCGGCTCAAAATAACCTAAAATAGTGTTGACTGGACCGTTAAACTTCAATATATACAAACTAACAAAGAAAGAAAAGTTCCGTGACTCCAGCCCAAATGGGTCGTTTACCATGACTGAGTCGAACCCGTTCCTCTGTCTCTAGAAAATTCTTCTTACAACTACAGATAAGTACAAGTGAATGAAAATTTAGGGAGATTCTGTCTGTTGTTTTTTTGTTGTTTGTGAGTGTGTTTGTGTGTGGGGGGGGGGGGGTGGGGGGTGATAATTGCCCTCTAGAGAACTTCCGTTGCAGGATATATAGTTTCACATGTGACCCTAGCCAGGCTCGATCGAACCCACGGTGGTGAGTTTGTTTGATTTGAGATTTAATGTCCCGTCAACACTATATAGGTATAGTAGTCGCAGATGAGATTGACTAGGCGGAACTATCGTTTGTACCTGCCTTAGGAATATTCCATTAACAAAAAGGTAAACCAAGTCACCCGATTGTGTGAATTCAACTGTAACACAAGCAAAGCTGTGGCGTATATGATCATTTCGGTCGCTTGTAGAAAGCGTGCGAAAGGCACTCTACCGAATCTTCTGGTGGACGCAGAGAATTTGACATATATTGACAACACCTGAATAGCTCCGCCTAGTCAGTTTTATCTGCGACCGCTATAATTTTGGGGACGTTGCTTCCAATTTTGTGGGACTTTTACCCAACATTGAGATGAAATCACAACTCAAGCCATGCCGCCCATTGAAACCATGCAATAAGGTTTATAATCATGGACGGTCCGCCTCGCACCGCGGTTCCTGGACAGGCTAAGATCCTCTAAGCGGTTTACCAGTACTAGTGTGCGGACGGTTTCAGCTCTGCCTGGAAGCATGTTTATAAGCATGGACGTTCCGACTTTCACCGCTTTGCCTGGGCAGACTGAGATCCTCCAAGAGGTTTACCAGTATTTATGCGCGGTCCGTTTCAGCTTTGCGTGGAAGCATCGTGCGGCCCATCTATTTCTTCAAGCCCCGATGGGCGGGAGCCGCACAGTGGTGAAAGGCCTAATGATTTAGAGTCAGCGCTGATACCCACTAGGCAATGTATATCGTGTGTACTCTTTAGAATCGCCTCCATTGGGGCAACTCTAATGAGTACACACATCATACCTTTTACTTTTCAGAGCATCGAAAAATATACCTAAATGATTCCAGGCCCGATCCTGTTTTTTTTTTTTTTTTTTTTTTCGGGAGAAAAAATAAGAAAATAAAACAATGTTATTCCTCCCTACCGACCAAACCTTTTTTTTTCAGCATGGTAGTAGAAACAAAGCTATTATTGTCTTAAACTAAACTTCTCTCGAACTACTATTTATGGTCCCAAAGGTGAGCCATTGAAGTAACACTGTATTTCGTTGTTTTCTTATGCCCAGGGCATTTGAAGAATGGTGGAAAGAGCATATAGTGTCACCCCTGTTCGTCCGTCCGTCTCCGTCCGCGTCCGAGATAGCGTCAGCAATGTGCGTTTCTTTATTTATTTTTTATCATTGGCATGACTACTAGTCGGGGCATCTGTGTTCCTTGAACATATTTCTAATTTGTTGATTGTGTTGAGGTTTCACCATTTTTGTACCAAATGGAATCTCCACCTTATATATAGAAGGAGTCCATTTCCAAATTTAGGGGCGTCAGCTTGTGTTTCCTTCAAAATTTATTCGGAACATGGCTTAACGTTTTGCAAACAGTGTAGGCCCTCATCAGACGCCGCGTTGGCCCTGATCAGACGCTGCGTTCTGCGGCGTCTGATCTGGTGCTGCACTGCTGGTAAGGTACCCCTCTAGGGGTTTCTGGTACTGAATGGGTTAACGACAGTTAACCATTGAGGGTCATTTTGTGTCGTCTCCCAGGGAGAGGGAGGAAAAAGATAGGAGAAGGAGACTGAGAAGGAGAATAAGATAAAATATAATCAAAATGGAGAAATAAAAAGATATGCCTTTCATCAAGAAAACGGGTATAATATAATAAAACCGGAGTTTACAGAGGTAAACCTTACTTTTCCTATTTCTGCTCTAAAATATAGATTGTGAGTACTCGTTAGAACCGCCTAGATGAGGCGGTTCTAACGTGTACACACAATCTCTAACAAACAATCTATATTTTGAGAAGAAATAAGAAAAAAAAAATCAGAATTAATCATCTTAAAATTATCGTTTTTACTTACAATGTATTTGAATAGGCGTATTTACGTAATGTCTACACCATCTACTGCAAGGACAGCTGACCCTGCCAAAGGACAGCAGGCTTTGCCAAAGGACAGCTGACCTTGCCAAAGGACAGCGGGCCTTGCCAAAGGACAGCTGACCTAGCCAAACTGCAAGCTAGTACCAGTTCCACGCCCCCATGCAAGACATCCGAAGTAATTTTCTAGAATACATTCTTTTCTGTCAATATTCACGCATTTAATATGAGAAAAAAACATAACAAATTTGAATATTTCTACTTTGATGAAACTAATCCTTTGTTATTTTTGTTTTTGTTTCTCCATATTAGCTGTGGTTCGCCCCTCGCCCGGGCCACATGTGTAAGGCCAAGCTATGCAACGGAAAGTCAGACCTGTGGTATTTGACCGAGTAATATGGTTTTTGCCCACCCTGATTAACGATTTATCGACCGGCTCGCAAAAACTGAAATGATATTGATAGCGCCGTAAAACCAAAACCAAAATCCAGCATGTTATGTAGCTTTTTGTAAACCTTATTTTATAGAGGGAATACTGGAAAAATGGAGTTTACAAAGGAGTAAATTGTTTTTCTTATTTATGCAAGCAACGTTGATTGTTGGTACCCCGTAGAACGTTAGAGCCGTCTCAATCATGTTGTTTTAAGGAACACCCACAATCTATTTTTAGAGCAGAAATAAGGAAAAACTCAAAATTTATCATGCGTTATAATGCCTTACCAAAAAGTATGAAAGGTGCTTTTGCAGCACACGGATGTGTTATTGAAATGTGTTTATTATTATTATTATTAGTAGTAGTAGTAGTAGTATTATAAGTGCTTGAAATGTCATTTCATATCAATGTTGGGTGTAAGTTCCATAAAAATGGAAGCAACATCTCAAAATAGCCTAGATAGTGTTGACTGGGACGCTAAAACTCAATTCAAACAAACAAACACAAATAATGTAGATCCTGATCTGACGCCGGTCTGTAGTGTCTGATCAGCTATTGTTTCATAGCCAAACATTTAATGTTTTCACCACAAGTAAACTATTATCACATATTTTACGGTCCTTTAAGATCATTTCACTTTTTTTCGAGCCGGTCGATAAATCGATAATCAGGGTGGCGAAAACCAGAGTACCCTGGGAAATACCATAGATCTGACTTTCCGTTGCATAGCTTGGCTTCTCACATGTGGCCCGAAAACATAACTTTTTTCACTTTCAGATGGGCTGCACAATATACATCGATACTTCCACTTTCGATCACGATGACAATTCCGTGTAACGAATAACCCTACAAATATGTTCTAGAAAGGGTTATCCTTTGGAAGCAAGGAATACACCACAGAACTGGAAAATATGGAGTGCACATGTTTTCTGGACCAGACTAGCTAGTTTCGGCCAATTAGGCCTCATCAGTGACCCTCAAATATTTTCAAAATTCCAAAATGAAATCAATAATCCCAAAGGACAAGAAAATAAAACTTAATTTCCAGGGTAAAGTCTAATGTAAACCTATAGAAAACAATTGCGTTCATACTTCGATCAACGCATCGAAACACATGGTTTTCAGTGACGCTAGGTGACGTCATTCTAAACCATTGGTATCTTCGGGCGTTGATGACGTCAACGCTGCTCCACTCTTTGTAGAAAAACAGCGTGTAGATGTTGTTCAGCTTTAAAAGTTTGCCCTCCAAGCATTTTTGCGCCCATTGATGAGGGCCAAATAATGTAAATATAAAAAATAAACTTAATTTTTCTGCTTTTCATGAAAGTATAAACGACAGTGGGTCGCTAGCAAAGATTACATGACATGACCCCCTTCGGGGTTCATTTACTTTGCACGCGACCCACTGCGTTCATACTTCCATGAACTGCAGAAAAATAAATTTCATTTCTTAAATAAACTACACTATGGTGTACTAACAGTTTAAATTTTGGATTGAATACATTTCACAAGTTCATTTAATGAATCCTTTAAAGCACACTGTACAAGTCCGTGTAATGAATACCCTACAACCCACCGTACTTGTCTGTGTAATGAATACCTATCAACCCACCGTGCACGTCCGTGTAATGAATACCTTACAGCCCGGCACCGTAAAGGTCCGTGTAATGAATATCTTACAGCCCACCGTACAAGTCCGTGTAATGAATACCTTACAGCCCCATTGTACAAGCCCGTGAATTGAATACTTTACAGGTCCACGGTACAAGTCCGTGCAATGGATTCCCTTTTCAAGTACGTGTAATAAATACCCTTACAGCCCACTGTACACGCCCGTGTAATGAATAACATACAAACTCCAATTGACAGTTCTGTGAATGGAATACCGTACAAGCACCCCCCCCCCCCCTCTCCACCCCCTCTTTATAAGTCCGCATAACGAATACCTTATAAGCCTAACTTTACCAGCCCGTGTAACGAACACTTTGCAACCGCCATTTAACAAGTCCGTGAAATGAAAATCTTACAACCCCTACTTGACAAGTCCGTGAAATGAATACCCAATTTTTAGAAGTCTGTGTAATAAAAACCTTACAACCCCCACTTTACAAATTCGTGTAATGAATCCTTACAATCACAACTTTACAGCACGATATAATGAATACCTTGCAATCACCATTTACACAGCCCTATAATGAATACCGTATAGCCCTCACTCACAAGTCAGTATAATGAATAACTAACAACCCCCGCTTCATAAGTCCGTGTTTAGAATACCTTACTACATCCACTTTGCAGGTCCCTGTAATGAATAACTGACAATCCCAACTTTACAAGTCCGTGTAAGGAACATACAAACAAACCCTAGTTTAAAGGTCCATGTAATGAATACACTTACAAACCTCACGCTGTAAGTCCGTGTAACGAATACACTTACAAACCTGCTTAACAAGTCCATGTGATGAACACATTACTAGTCCGTGTAATGAGTACCCTATTCTAACCCCACTTTAATGAACAGTGTAATAAATATCCCTAGAAAGTCCACATTACAAGTCCATGCAATGAACATCTGAAAATCCTTACACACATCACTTTACAAGACAGTGTAATTATCACCCTTAAAACCCAATTTAACAAGACAGTTTAATGAGTACCATAACAAACCTCATTCTACAAGCCATAGAGGATCTTACATGAGTGCTCATGTATTATTGAATTTATTAAACGAGTTGATGAAAAAGGATAAAATGCGAGGCTTTGCCTCTTTTCTTCAACGACTTTAATTGCACGCCGGTGGGTCAGGCCTCAGATTCTATGACGGCTCCAACGTAAAGGCTTATTGAAAATTAAAGAGATAATGTTGGTTGGTGCCTGATGCTCTGTCTCTGGTCGGGCTCATCGGAGTCTAACTGTTGGTTTTCTTTTGCTCCAGCATTTCAGTGGTTTCTTGCTGTCGAGTCCTCACCGTTGTCTCACCTCTGTGGTTCTTTGATTTCTGTGTTCACGGAGATGTTGCACTGATGAGTTAGGAGGCCTTCATGCGGACTGAACAAATTATTTGTCTGAATCGCGACGGAAGTAAGGGCGAGGATTGTGGCCACGTAGAATCGATTTAAGCCCCCCAGTGGAAATCTTCCACTGACCGTTCCAAGGCGGCTCTTCTGTGGCGATTTATTTATGTTGTTGTTTGTTACTTACTGTGTGTATCACTTGTATCTTTTAATTTTGGATGGCCATATGGCCATTTTGTGGGAGAGTAACTGTCCTTATGGCCTTCCTTTGTTTAGGTTTCCATTATGGTCTGGTCGCTTAGTGTTTGTGTTTCTTTCCCTTTGGTGTCTTTTGTGGGTGGAGTAAGTTAATTGTATCAATTCCTGATCTTTGTTTTACTTCTACTTTTAATACATTCAATAATACATGACAACGAATGCAAGGGTCTATTTATCATATGAATTTAAAATACCTTTTATTCACGATTGTTTAACAAAAATATTCATATTCTGGCATGATTAGTAAACGCGACGTCGTTAAGGAAGTAGAACATGTAACGTTACGGGACGTAGCTAACTAATTTGCATATTTAATCCACTCCACTAGTGGATTATTGAATTCATAACATGGCGTTATTACATTCTCAGACGCGACGTCACATGATAAAGCGTAATACATACCCTTACAAGACAGTTTATTGAATACCCTTGCACACCCCAATTTACAATAAATGGCAATGAATGATCTTACAATCCCCAGTTTACAAATCAGTTTATCATATGACGTCGTTGATAAGCAGTGGATAACGTCGTGTAATAGAAATCGTATGACCACACGTGTGATAACACTTTATCGGGATTAAGTAATGCCATGACGACGTCCATGTCAACAATGCATTTTTTGTGGAATAATTGTCAAATTTAAAGGCGATAAAATCCAATTTAAAGTGATTATATGATAAACAGAATCTTACGCTCGTGGTCATTTCAAATGAAATTTATGAAACTCGCCTAAGGCTCGTTTCATAAATTTCATATGAAATGACCACTCGGGTAAGATCCACTGTGTAATGATCATTCCTACAAAACCCACTTTATAAGACAGTGCAAAGAATAACCTAACAAACCTTACTGTACAATTTTCTTACAAACTCCACTATACAAGACAATGTAATGAATACCCTTACAAACCTCACTTTAATAATATATAGAGGATCTTACACGAGTGATCATTTCATATGATATTTATGCAACGAGCCTTCGGCGAGTTTCATAAATATCATATGAAATGACCACGAGTGTAAGATTCTGTTTATCATATGACAACTTTAAATGGATTTTATGACCTTTGAACAAGAATTTTTTCCAAAAAAATGCATGGTTGACATGGACGTCGTCATGACGTTCCTAAATCCCGCCAAAGTGTTATTGCACGTGTGGTCATACGATTTTTATTACACGACGTTATCCACTGCTTATCAACGACGTCATATGATAAATAGAGGATATTTACTTTTTTGAGGTGGATACCAAAAATATTTCATCGAGTGTGTTGAAAACATCATAATTTTCACGAGTGCGTAGCACGAGTGAAAATTCGGATGTTTTCAACACACGGGATGAAATACTTTTGGTATCCGCCGAAAAAAAGTTAATGTTCTTTTTATTTTATAATTTATAAGAGAACTTACGGTAATTGATCGATCCGAGACGGTGACGTCACGATTTTGATCTGGCTACATGAAGTCACAACTGTCAGTTTCAAAGCATAAACAGATCGCCATTTTGGATTCTGCATTTTTAGTTCAAAAAATGCATTTCAAGGTATGTTACAGAATGCGTTGTGCTTATTTGAAGTCCATTTTATTCTTGAAGGCTCTGAGTGACATGCACCCGTGTAGCGGTCGTCGCTACCGGTTTTTTTTTTTAAAAAAAAAAACTTGAAATAAAAATCACGCTGATTTGAGCACAGATTTCCTGGCAAAAACTCTACCTCAGCCATTCAGTGAACTAACTGGTACGCCTTGTAGACCATTTTTAACAAAGACAGCTAAGCCTAAATCTGTGAGGGAACATTTAAATTGTACCCGAGATGTGTGTCGGCAAAAGGGACATGTTCAAAATCACAGCGCTGCTGTTGTCAGGTATTGTACCTGTTCATTCAATTTTAATGCCTCCCGTAACCCTTCAAAATATTTTCTAATGGCATAAGGAATTATTATTCTTGGTAAATAAAAGGAAAATTAACTTTTTTTTCGACCAGAACGTAAACAAAAAAGTAGTTCCGACACGCTACAGTGAAATGATATAAATGGTATCAATCACATGTGAAATACGATATCATTTCACTTGTGATTGATATCCAGTCATGGGAATAACCCCAGAAATCAGCTCAAATTTGAGAAGTAAACAAATGTTCAAAATGGTGCTCTAGTAAAGGCTTTACAGCAGAGCAGCTGTGAGGCACTTGATTTACTGGTGTTGATAGCAATAAAGTATGTAGTCATTGTATATATTACATGGTTTATCTGGTAGATTAGACCACATGTATTGCTATTGACAACCCAGACTAGACTTTATTTGGTGCAATTATTGGCAATGTATAAGTGTGCAATGTATGCAGAGTTGTTGTTGTTGATTTGAGGTTTAACGTCCCCGTCAACACTGTAAAGGTCATTTTGGAGACGTTGCTTCCAATTGTGTGGGACTTTTACCCAACATCGAGATGAAATGACATCTCAAGCCCTGTCGCCCAGGTAAACCAATAGGGTTTATTAGCATGAACGGTCCGCCTCGCACCGCGGTTCCTGGACAGGCTTAGATCCTCTAAGTGGTTTACCATTACTAGTGTGCGGGTCGGATTCAGCTCTGCGTGGAAGCATCATGCAGCCCATGGGCTGGGGCCGCTGTATGCAGAGTCAGTGGGATTTTGTTTTATTTATTTATTTACTTATTAGTATTGGTTAAAACTTTGAAACTGCTCGTGGTGGTTTTAACAAGTACCCACAACCTGTGTTGACAGCAGAATTATAAAAAAAAAATATGTTTACCTCTGTTAATCCTCGTTTACTGATACCCGCCCATTTTGGGCTTGGAGAAATAGATTAGGCTGCACGGTAATTCCATACAGAGCTGAAACAGACCACACATGAGTACTGGTAAACCGCTTAGAAACTGCCCAGACAAAGTGGTACAAGTCCGACCATCCATGCATATAAATCATACTGGTTTTATTGGGCGGAAGGGCTTGAGATTTCATTTTATTTCAATTTCAGGAAAGAAGTCCTACAAAATAGAAAGCAACGTCCCCAAAATGACCTAAATAGTGTTGACGGGGATGTTAAAAACAAAACCATCGTTTACATATACAGTGCGTATTTGAGTTGTCAGGCCCATTTATCATTTAAGGGGTGTCACCTGGGTGTGAGTGTGTGTTTGTGTGTGTGTGTGGGGGGGGGGGGGAGGTCTCCCTCTTTTCTTCTGTTTTTAGCTCACCAGAGCCGAAGGCTCCGGGGGAGCTTTTAGGATAGGCAGTTGTCCGTCGTCGTCGGCGTCGTCGTCGTCGTCTGCGTCTGCGTCGTCAACACTTTCAAACGACATCTCCTCTGAAGCCACTGGGCCGATTCAGCCCAAATTTCATCTGTAGCATCCTTGGGTTGGGGGATTGAAAGTTTGTGTTTTTTATGAAATTCGGCTCATTGGTTTGGTTGCTATGGCAACTTAGAGTTTCCATAGACTTATAATGGGGAAAATTGAAAAATGGCATTTACTGCCAAGCCACTGCAGATATTTTGACAAAACTTTCATAGAAATATTCCTTAGGCAATCTACTATCTGCCATATGATTTTAGGCCTACTGCTCATTTGTATTGGTTGCCATGGAAACCAAAATGAAAAAATAGAAAAAAAATACTTAAAAAATCATCTCCTCAGAAACCGTATGCTCTATGAGGCTGAAAGTTTATGGAAATATTCACCATATTTGCCTTTACAGGTTTTGTGTTTTTTTATGAAATTCGGCTCTTTAGTTTGGTTGCTATGGCAACTTAGATTTTCCATAGACTTATAATGGGGAAAATTGAAAAATGGCATTAACTACAAAGCCTTTGCAGATATTTTGACAAAACTTTCATAGAAATGTTCCTTTAGTAAACTTCTCTCAGCCATATGCTTTTATGTCAACCTGGGGATCCAGTAGGTTGTGCCGGGGCCATGTCCCGCCCCCAGTACTTCATAAAATGACCTATATTTCAGAAACCTTACAGCTCCCCACCCCTAAACCATATATATTCTTGTTCCTATTGATAAGACGCATTCAGTGACACCAACCTGGAGGTCCTCGGGGATGTGCCGAGGCCATGCCCCACCCCCTCCACTTCATAAAAGGCCCAATATCTCGGAAACCATTCAGATCCCCGCCCCTGAACCCTATATACTCTTGTTCCTTATGATAAGACGCATTCAGTGACATCAAACTGGGGGTCCCCCGGGATGCGCCGGGGCCATGTCCCGCCCCTCCATTTCATAAAAGGCACAATATCTCGGAAACCTTACAGATCCCCACCCCTAAACCATATATATTCTTGCTCCTTATGATAAGACGCATTCATTGACCTCAAATTGGGGGTCTTCCGGGGTGCGCCGGAGCCATGCCCCACCCCTTCACTTCACAAAAGGCCATATATCTCAGAAACTGTTCAGATCCCCACCCCTAAACCATATATGTTCTTGTTCATTATGATGAGACACATTCAGTGACACCAACCTGGGGGTCCCCAGGGATGTGCTGGGGCCATGCCCCACCCCCTCCATTTCATAATATCACAATATCTCGGAAACCTTACAGATCCCCACCCCTAAACCATATATATTCTTGTTCCTTATGATAAGACACTTTCATTGACACCAACCTGGGGGTCTCCCTGGGCCTTGCCCCACCCCTGCACTTCACAAAAGGCCTTATATCTCAGAAACTGTTCAGAGCCCCACCCCTAAACCATATATATTCATCTTCCTTATGATAAGGCACATTCATTGACACCAGCTTGAGAGTCCCCGGGGCATGCCCGGGCCTTGCTCCACCGCTTGACTTCATTAAAAGCCACATATCTCAGAAATAGTTCAAATCCCCACCCCTAAACCATATATATTCTTGTTCCTTATGATAAGACTCATTCAGTCACACCAACTTGGGGGTCTCTTTGTGCTGAGGCAATGTGCCCCGCCCTTCCACTTCATAAAAGGCCGTATATTTGAGAAACCATTCAAATCCCCACCCCATATTCGTATATGTTCTTGTTCCTTATTATTAGCACACCTACTGTAGGGGTGTCCGCAGGGGCCAGTCCTCTCCTTTATCACTTCATGAAAGGATATCTTGGAAACCGTTCAGATTCCCACCCCTAAACCATATATATACTTGGTCCTTATGATGAGACACATTTAGGGACAACAATCTTGGGCTTTCCTGGGAACGACAGGGCATGCTCCAACCCCTCCACTTTTATCTCCAGCCATGCAGATCCCCACTGCTAAACCATATATATTCTTGTTCTTTGTGATAAGACACATTTAGTGATACCAACCAGGGCTCCATTGGGTCCATGCCCCACCCCCTCTACTTCATAAAAGGCCTAATGTTTCATATACTGAGTCCACATTGATGCTCATTTGGATATGGGGGTTCATTTGGCAGATTAAAATGATATCATGTTAAAATACATGGCTGCAATTTGGCAGTGCCCACCTGAGCTCTGGTGAGCATAGTGGCCCATGGGCCTCTTGTTTTTTTCTTTCGTTGATCTAATGCTATTTTTGAATTTGATGGAAAATCCTGCTAGAAAAGCAGTATAGACTTATATTAGTTCCCACATTATGCGGCGTCCGACCTGGGTTTGTTCTATTTACCTATGCCCATAGATTCAGAGGCGGGGAAAATCGGAGTACTAAGAGAAAATCCACCTGTCCTTCTGTTGCAGAACTTGGCGGCCCACATTGACCCGAGCGAGGATCGAACCACAGTGGTGAGAGATCTAATGATTAAGAGTAGGAGTTCTTACCTATTAGGCCACCGAGCCAAGAGAAAGTTTTTACATTTATATTCGCTGTGGAAAGTACATAAATAAGTTGATTGTTTTCCATAGACCAAAACATTAAAAAAGCGCAGTAGCTTTCAAGTATGCCTATTACTGAGTTGTACTAAATCCAGTAAAATTAGCTGGGCTTTTCTTATCGCTGAGGTCAAAGTCTATCTGTAGCATCTGGGCTAGAATCATGTGTTAAGTTTAGCAAACAGTGTAGTTGGCAAACAGTGTAGCCCCAGATCAGAATGTGGCATACAATCAGGTTTTACACTGTTTGTTTACAGCTAAAAAAAAAGAGTTGAAGGGAACAGTCTAAGTCCTCGTTCGGGACAGTTTTAGCTCCTTGTACATGTATGAAGATTGTAGAGCTCTGGTTATATGCATTACTGCTTATTATTAGTAGTAGTAGTCTTATTATTAGGGCCCCGCACTGAAAATGTGGGTGCCCTATAGTAATCACTCTGTCCGTCCGTCTGTCTGTCTGTCTGTCCGTCTGTCTGCCCACAAATTTTTTTCCTACTCCTCTGATAGCGCTGCCGGGGCCCTAGTCAGTTTCACTGACAGCTCTAGTTATTATTATTATTATTATTATTTAATATTATTATTTTCAAATGCTTGAATCTGGACAGTCACTTATCAAAGATCATTCATATTTAGAACTTGGGCACCCGGTAGGGTTTTCTGAGATTGAAAAAAATGTGTTTATGGTTAACGCTGGCGATGGGTTACATTCTAGGACACTTTTTTATATGTCATATGCATTTCCACTATGCTAACAAGGGGCCAGTTGTTCAAAATATCGTTAGCTTAACGAGCTCGTTAGTGGTCAAATTGCTAACTGTTCTAGCAAGTGCAGTGTCTAAAATTTTGTTATTTTTGCTGAAAAAAAATTGAAAGCTACTCACATTTTTTCAGCAAAAAAAATATTAGTATATTTGCCATATTTAATGATTAAAGTCTAATGAATTGTTAACTACAACTGGTCCCTGCCTACTATGTGAGATTGGTTCAAGTGTAAAAGAATGAAGAACATTTCAGGGTGATTTCAAATTAATATAGGTTTTACGTCATCGTCAACATTATTTAGGTCATTTTGGAGACTTTAATTCCAATTTTATGGGACTTATATCGACATTGAGATGAAAGGGCATCTCAAGCTCCACCAAGACTTTACAGACGCACACCTTCGAAATAACATGGTATCAACGTCGATGTAACGTCTTGACTTAGAATCGATGTTCATGAAGTCATTTCAACTTTGTAAGCCTGTTAGAAATAATGCAAAATTCCCGGACAACTGGTATTTTGTTAATATTTTACAATACAGGTTTTTTTTTTTAAATTAAGTGAAAATTTTCAGTGATGGTGTAATAAATGTGTTATCTAAACATTGGCTGCAGACCTGTCAGATATTATCAGCTAGATGAGAGTAAAAGCTGGGATGTTGTAAAACCTCTTATATTGTGAACAATTTGCACTTGATTCTGAGGTCAACCTTTTTGTTTACATCTGGCGTTATTCCTATGACTGTATCGTTTTTATTTGTTTCAGATATGCATTGATGTCACTGCTAAGTATAAAATAATATTCTTTACAAACCCCACTTTTCAAGTCTGTATAATAAATATCCGTTCAAACCGCAATTTACAAGACATACTATCAAATTAATACCGCTACAGCCCACACATTACATTCGATAAATGAATTTATTTCCTTACGGATCCCATTTTGCCGGCCTCGGTAGCTCAGTCGGATGCGCGTCTGACTGGTGATCAGGAGGACGCGGGTTCGATACTTGCCGGGGTCGGCAACATTATTTCGTGGATATTGATCATGAAATCTTTTCTACGGTCTCCCTTCCGCTGATTCAAGAAGTGCAGTTGTCAGTTTCTGGCGAAATAATGTGCACTGTACTGGTAAACCGCTTACGTATAAACCTGCCCAGGAAAAATGTGGATATAAAGTAAACTGACCGGCTCAAAAATGACCTAAATAGTGTTGACTTGGCCGTTAAACCCAAATACAAACAGCCCACACATTACAGTCAGTTTTATTGGCGGGATTCTTTTAAACAATGGCGGAATTTAGGGAGAATATGAAGGCATCAATAGCTTTTTCGTTGTTTCAGTGGTTAGAATCGAAATAGATCAGCTATAGTGTGTCGTGATTTATTGAGTGATATACAGTCAAACTTCAATGGCTCGAACATCCTTGGGGACCTCGAAAATTTTTTCGAGGCAGGGGTAGTTCGAGCCACTGAGATTACTGTCAGGAGGCATATCAAGCTACTTTTAGAAATCTTTTCGGTGTTCGATAATGAATATGTATGTTGTGTGTACTCATTAGAATCGCCTCATCGAGGCGATTCTAATGAGTACACACAGCTTACATTTGCAAGATTAAAGACCAAAATCTCCTTAATTATCCCCCACTATTTCTTATGTAGAGGATTTCGCTAGGGGCTCAAGAATGGGTTCGACACATCCATGGTAAACGAGCCATCGGTGTTCGAGCCATCAAAGTTCTACTGTATCACTGTTTGTCGGTCAGTTCTAAGTAGACAAATCGCTTTAGCTTTGCGCTCGTGATTTGATCTACTTTACAACTGAACTCCAAACAGTGATTCATACCTAAATAAATCACCGCTAGAACCATCTATTTCTTAACCTTTTTTGTACCAAATGGAATCTTCCTCCTTATATATAACAGGGGTCCAGTTTAAAATTTAGGGGTTTCAGGTTGTGTTTTCATCAAAATTTATTTGGAAAATGGCTGAACTTTTAGCAACTTTTAACCCTTTTATAGAACATATTTGACGTCACTACAGCTGATGTCTGGGACTGTGTGGCGGCGGTAAAAAGTCTCCCTGCCCTACATCATAGTGCAATTTGTATTTTCTTGTCCTTTGGGATCATTGATTCCATTGTGGAAGTTTAAAAATACTTGAGGGTCACTGATGAGGCCTAATTGGCCGAAACTAGCTAGTCTGGTCCAGAAAACATGCACACTTCATATCTTCCGACATTGAGGTGGAATGACATCTCAATCCCTGGCGCCCAAAGAAACCAATAGGGTTTATGAGCATGGGTGGTCCGACTCGCACCGCTTTGCCTGGGCAGGCTTAGATCCTCTAAGCGGGTCGGTTTCAGCTCTGCGTGGAAGCATCATGCAGCCCATATATTTCTTCAAGTCCCGATGAAGATATCGTTTGAGCGAGCGCACGTCAAAACACACAAGTTCAATGTGACCAGCGAAGACTATGACCAGTCCGTGCATCCGCGCAATCTGAACATAGTCTTCGGTGGATGAATAGGGGCAATTGCACTTTAGCGGTCGCTAGTTTTCCGTAGGAAAATTCACGTGAGTATGGCTGCTAAGGCCTAGTATATAGGGAGCGCGTGAGCGCGACCCAAACTCGAAAAATAGGCAAAATTTTGCAAAAACAACCTGAAAATCGTGAAGGCCGGGCATTTTTTAGGTTAAAACCAAGGTTTTTAACCGTAGGTTGTAACTAAAATCTAGAAAATGAAGGCGATTAATCAACACACCGCTGCAAGGTGTTTCCCGGAAATGGAGGTAGGTCGGCAAGCAAGAAGAAGCACGCGCGCATTTTCATTGGCTGAATTTAATTTATGCGATTGACCTCCGGTCACGCGGGCGTTCTTTACAACGATCTGACAGATTGTAAACAAAGAGCCGATCAGCTGTTTAAATAAATGAAATGTCACTTGTTTATGATGATGTTGCTGAAATTTGCACTTCAAAGGAAAGATTGATTTTTTGGCTGAGAGAAAAGGGACTTCTTGGTGATTTCGGTGGTTTGTGTTCGTTTTGTTCAAAGGGAAACTTTTACATTCGTGCCGACGCAAGTTTCAGCAAAGATAAAGTGTGTTGGAGGTGTTCAAATGGGAAGTGCAATAAGAAAGTTTCAATAAGAGAAGGAAGTTGGTTCAGTAAGTCTCATCTTTTGTTAGAACAGATAGTAAAGCTAACTTATTATTGGGTGTACAAATGTCCGGCTGAGTTTGTGGCTAGAGAACTTCGAATTGGAAGCGAACACACTCTGGTGGATTGGTACATGTTTGCCAGGGAAGTTTGTATGTTCATAATTGAAAAGGACAATGAGCAGATAGGAGGAGATGGAAAGGAGGTAGAAATCGACGAGTCAAAGTTTGGGAAAAGAAAGTTCCACAGAGGGAGAAGGGTTGATGGTGTATGGGTTTTTGGAGGGATTGAAAGACAGAGTAAGAAGTGTTTCTTTGAAATTGTGGAGGATAGAAGTGCCAGCACTCTAATTCCTATTATTCTGAGATATGTTAAACCAGGAACAGTGATTTTATCAGATTGTTGGAAAGCTTATAGCACCCTGAAGGACGAAGGTTACACTCATTTGACAGTCAATCACTCCATTGAATTCAAAAACAAGGAAACAGGGGCTTGTACCAACTTGATAGAGAGCACCTGGAACGCAGTGAAGAAGTCTTTCCCCAAGACAGGCTCTCAGAAACAGCTGTATGACAGTTACCTGGTGGAATACTGTATCAGGAAGAAGTACTTAAATGACGCAGAGGATAAGTTTTCCACATTTCTGGAGCTTGTAAAGCGAGTGTATCCAGGTAGAAGACGTGAAGTGCTTCAGCCCATCAATTCCCCGGTAAATACCCAGCCTCAGACACCCCCATTCGATACGAGCATGGATCTTTTCGACTAGAATGTTGTAAGTAAAATTTTCGTGTTTTGAAATGTGTTTAATGTTCGTTTGTATTGCTTAGGGTTTAAAAAGAAGCAAACTAATCGCAATCCCAAAAATCAAAATGGCGGCCGTCAAATTATTTACATCTTGTAAGCCACGCCTCCTTAGCAACGCTCGCACCTGCGCATTTGACGAAAACAAAATGGCCGACGGGCGACCGCTAAAGTGCAGTCTATCCGATGAATAGGCCCTGGGCCGTGAACTGATTGTATACTATAGGGATCAACCATGGTTTTTCATGCATTAACATTTGCCGGATCCCGAGGAAGCTGTTTGAACATGAGGCCGCTAGGCCGAATGTTCAAATATCTTCCGAGGGATCCGGCAAATGTTAATGCAATGAAATAACCATGGATGATCGTTGTTCTTGCATATTAACTTACGAATCCGACAGCAAATTTTGACGAAAACGCCCAAAACTCCATATAAATTCCATATAAACTCTTCAAATGCGACAGGCAAACCAAAATGGCGGCCAGTTCAGAATGTTGTTTACAATGACGTTGTCATGCAGTTACGTCATCATAGAACCCTAAAACGCTACGTTCAGGGCGATAACGCTACGTAGCTCAACGTAACGTAAACAAAGCAAGGCCCGTCTTGTGATATCAAAAGCACAAAATCCATGTTCAAACAGCACGCGAATTTCATGATTTGAACATGGTTTTTGCTGTTTGAGCACGGCTTTCGGTCCATTTGACAATGGCTTCAAACAGCCATGCGCATAGGTATTTATGCCAGAATTTGTATTTGAATATGGAAAAGATCAAGGTGAAATTAAGGTGTAACTGCAAAGCAAACTGCACACTTAGACATCTGTGTATAGCTTACCCAAATTGTCCTGGGTATTTGCTTATCTCCGTTTTCCTAGCCTATTCGTTGAGGCAGGCCCATGCGTACAGCGAAGGCTCAGATCAGACTTCGCCGTCTGATCTGAGTCTTCGTTGTCCGCAGGTATTATCATGCGCATGTCCATTATTGAGATTTTCGTCGCCTTCCGTGAAAGCTCTTCAGAGATCTGTACTGAAATGGCCTCCTTGGCCTTGTGAGTAAGAGTGCTGACTCTCACGCATTAGGTCTCTCACAACTGTCGTTCGAGCCTCGCTAAGGTCAAATATGAGATGCCGTGGTCTGCAATGGAAGGTCAGGTGGGTTTTCGTCGGGTAGTCCGATCGGCTTGAAATGTGAAATAATCTTGAAAGGGCCGTACACCCCCTCCCCTCCCACCCCCCGTACTCCCACCACACACACACAAAAAAATCTCTCTCCGTACTTCGTCTTAGTGCAATTTATCGTATGTCCTTCAGGAGCGCTGAGCCCATTTTAGTAATAGCCCAGTAAGCATTCTACATAAATCTACAGCGGGCCGTTAGCGGCCCGTCAGGGTAGCTGACGGGCCGCTAACGGCCCGCTGTAGATTTATGTAGAATGCTAGCAGGGAGTGTACTGCTCATGGTAGAGTTCTACATAGAGGATCTTACATGGGTGCTTATGTATTACTGAATTTATTACCCGAGCTGGGGAAAAGGGATAAAATGCGAGGCTTTGTCGAGTTATTCACGAGTTTAATAAATTGGATAATACATGAGCACGACTGCAAGATTATGTTTGTCATATGATATTGAAAACGCATTTTATTCACGATAGAGATTAATACATCTTTAGTTTCAAATACGGGAAATATTTTCCCGACAGACCTGCAAATCAAGTAAACAAACGAGTGCGAATGCACGAGTTTGTTTATAAGATTTGAAAGTTTCGAGGGAAATATTTCCCGTACTTGAAACTAACGATATATTAATGTTTATATTACATTTATTAAATCGGCCGTGTTTGGCGTAATTAGCGGTGTGACGTTACGTAATTTGTCCCGATTTTGGCGCGTCATAGTGCATGATGACGTTCGAAAGGAAATATATCCCCGCCTGAAAGGAATATATTCACTGCAGGAAAATATCATTTTTAGTCAATATTCCGCCTTAAGTAAACGCGACGTTGTTAAGGACGTCGAACATGTAACGTTACGGGGCGTAATATTTAATCCACTAGTGGATTATCAAATTTAATGCACAGAGGATCTTGCACGTGTGGTCATGGCGTTACTTAATCCAGCCAACGAGTTATTTCACGTGTGGTCATAAGAGTTTTATTACATGGCGTTATCCACTGCAGTCAACGATGTCATATGATAAATGACGTCATAACATTCTCAGACGCGACGTCATATGATAAAAAGTATTATTGTCTGTAGTCTACTTGAAAAACACAACAGAAAAAGAAAAACAAAGCACTGACAGCACTAGTGGGTCGATTGTCTTTTGGTGTAGGATGGAAAATGGTCTGAATCCGGGACTTAGATTGTTTCGTAAAACCCTTAAACTTCGGTTCTGTAAGCAACTAGTGTAGACCCTGTACTGACGCCGCGTTATGTGGCATTTAACTGTTTGCCAAACCAACCACTTGATTACAACCCAGCTTTCACATTACAATAACACATCCGTGTGGCAGAGTGCATTTTTTCTTATCTCCAAAAATGGCTCTTTTTCTGGTGAAAATCCGGGATATTTTTCTTATTGTTTTGTTTGTTTGTTTGATTTGAGGTTTAACGTCCGCGTCAACACTGTAAAGGTCATTTTGGAGACGTTGCTTCCAATTTTGTGGGACTTTTACCCGACATTGGGATGAAATGACATCTCAAGCCCTGTCGTCCAATGAAACCAATAGGGTTTATTAGCGGTTCCTGGACAGGCTTAGATTCTCTAAGCGGTTTACCAATACTAGTGTGCGGGCCAGATTCAGCTCTGCGTGGAAGCATCATGCAGCCCATTTATTTCTTCAAGCCCCTATGGACGGGGGCTATTTTCTTATTGTTACTCCAAACATAGGTTGTGGGTGCTTGTTAGAACCGCCTCAATGAGGCGGTTCTAACGAGTACCCATGGTCTATGTTTTGGAGAAGAAATAAGATCAAAGCACTGAGAGTGCTGATGGAGTGTAGCTTTGATAATTTGATTAAGCGTCTGATTGGTATTTTAATTCAGGCTCATATTGATCCAATGAACATAGCTGTTTGAAGCTATTCAGGGCCAGAAGTCGTGTTAAAGCAACAAGACCTATATTGAAATTAACTCACGCTAAGGTGTAGACCCCGCAACAACCATCACGAAAACACACCTTTACAAATACATTGTCAAATTTTTGGCAAAAAAAATGGAAATTTTAAGATACAAAATTGTGATATTTTCTTATCTCTGCTCAAAACATTGATTGCGGGGAATTGATTGAACCGCCTTGACGAGGCAGTTTTATCAAGTACCCACAATCAATGTTTTTGAGCAATACAGCAACCATGTAGTTCTACAGTTTACTTGAATATTTCTGCTGAGCTATAGTTCGTGCAATAACTGCGGCTTGCGCAATTGTTTTGCTGCTTTAAAGTTATTTTATGTAATCAGTTTTTGAAAAATTACCTTGGGGAGGTTATTTATCTTGCATTAGACATTCTCCTTGGTTACGCCTTGATGATGTTTATCTTCATGTGAAAAAAATTATCATAATTTTCCCAACAGTTTATAAGTTATACATCCGTAATCAGTCTTTAAAAAATGCCTCGGTGAGGCTGTTAATAAAGCTATCTGGCATTAGACAATATCATTAGCTTGATCTTGTCAATTTACATCTGCATGCAAAACATTATAAAGATATACCCGTCGGTTTGAAAGTTATACGACCGTGTCAGTGGGTGAATTTTTTACCTTGCCGAGGCTGAAATAAAGAAATTGGACATTCAGGAATCACGTTGGTTAGATCGGTACATTATCTATCTGCATGTATGCTAACAGTTGTCAAAAATATTCCAAGTAGATTAGAAGTTACACGTCGAAATAATTTTTCAATTTGCCTAGGCGAGGCCGTTTGTAAAGTAATTTGGCATAAGGCAATTTTGCGGGTTGATTATTGTCAATATCAACCTGTATGCCGAAAATGATCAAAACCGGGTTTAGATGTTATACTCCGTATTCATTTTTTTATTATTATTTTGCCTCAGCGAGGTCATTCATAAAGTAATCTTGCATAAAACAGCCTCATGGGTTAGGTATTGCCAATATCAATCCGAATGCCAAAAATGATCGGAATATTCAGAGAGGTTTGAACGTTATACTCTGTTAACATTTTTCTAAATATATATTGCATCGGTGAGGCCATTTATGAAGGGATCTTGCATACGACAGTTTCTTGGGTTAGTTATTGTCAATATCAATCCATAGGAATATTTGAAGAGGTTTAGACATTATACTCCGTTACTATTATATGAAAATAAATTGCCTCGACGAGGCCATTTATGAAATGATCTGGCATCAAGGCAATTTCTTTGGTTAGATGTTGTCAATACAGCACAGTGCACAGTCTTTTACCGGAAACCAACAACTGCCCTTCTTGAATCAGCGAAAGTGGAACATATTTCACGATCAATCTCCTAGAAAGAATGTTGCCGAACCCGGCAGGTATCGAACTTGCGTCTGAGCTGATAATTTTCTTTATTTATGGTCACATGCCTAGGATGCAGACAGGTCGCTTTAAAAAAGTAATATTGCCCCCCCCCCCCCTCCCACACACACACATTAACCCATACTCTGAGTATATGTCTAGCAGCCTTTTTAGGGACAAACATAGCAGACCCAGATCAGACGCTACAACAAGTGGCGTCTCATCTGTGTCTTAACTGCAAATTTTACTGATTACAATATAAGCATTGATATGACGTGCACCAGTCCAAACTCATTCCAACTGTCTTATTTTGGTAATACATTATCGACCCACACTGCGTACTTAACCCATTTTAAACGAATGGAATCCTCAACACCTTATATCAGTATGGAATGAGTTCATTTTAAAATCTGGGATGTCAGGTTGTGGCTTCCACGAATATTTGGCAAAAATGGCTGAACCTTTTTGTAAGTATGCAATTAAGGTCATAATGAGACTCCGCGTTCTGTGGTATCTGATCTGGGTTTGTCATGTTTGCAAGTTGCCAGGTTTGGGATTTTATGGCGCAAATGGGTTGTAAACTGGGTTATATGAACTGAACTATAAAAAGATTAGACGGCTACACACTTCATCTATTAAAAATATTCATCTATTCCGTTTGAAATAGTGGTGTGTGAAGCAGTCTATAAGAAGATACCGCATGGCGTAATAATCTACTACGTTAACACGGGGTACTATGTTCTCACTGGTGATACGGTCATATGCAGTAACACTGAAAGTAGTGCCGAAATCACTTCTCATCTCACTGGAGCTACGCTGCAACAGCTACGATCCAAAAAAATATTTATACCCCCGTAAACACCAGTTTTTCCTATATAAAGTGGGGTTTAGGGGTGTTCATTTCACGGACATGTTTACGTGATGAGAACCCTCTTACGCAACACTCTGATCTCACATCGATAAGAATATCAGTCGGCAACTTTCTACAAATAACCGTTTCCTGGATTTCCTTAAAATCAGTCACCTGGACATCAGCATTGAAGAGCTTTTGTGCTTTGTAACTTCGTAATCAAAAATGATTGGGGATTATTTTTGTTATGACTTGTCGTTGAGTGTGTGTATTGCTTATATTATTTTGTTTGGATAGCCAATTGGCCATTTTGTGGCAAAGTAATTGTCCTTTTGGCTTTCCGCTATTGATGTTTCCATTAGGGTCTAGTTGTTTCATGTTTGTATTTCTTTCCCTTTGGTGCCTCTGATGGGAGCTGTGCGTTGATTGTGTCGATTCCTGATCATTGGGGGTCAGAATTATATAGGCGTGTTTTCGTGATGGAACTTAAACTATGATTGAGACTGAGGTCTAGCCATACCTAAACTGGAAAAGCACATTAGGGAGTCTAGTAGTACATGTATTTATTCGTAAAACTACATGAACATACATACATGCAAACACGCATGCTGGATACGCCTAAGTATTGTACCAAATGGAATCTTTCTCCTTATTGGAGTGCATTTCAAGAATTCGGGGTGTCAGGCTGTGTTTTTTTCAAAATCCATTTGGAAACTGGCTGAACGTTTTGCAAACAGTGTAGGCCCTGATCAGACACCGCGTTTTGCGGCGTCTGATCTGGGCCTGCACTGCTTTGCAATTACCCGTTTTGGGGTTTCCGGTACAAAATCTATTAATTTTACTGTTCTATATCTACTTCGAATGCGGAGATCTTAGGATCATCAAATTCGTAGTTTCGCATATTATCAATAATATATTGCATATCGTCATCGATATAGTCATCCCCAAAAGCCGCTTCGTGTTGTCTTAGATTGTTTGGAATAACGTCTGGTTGTCCTCCTTGATGACCATCCTCTCTATTCTCAGCTGCTGTTACAGTAATTTTAGGCATAGCATACTCTAGTTTTGCCCAAAACCACGGGTCACCATATTTCAGATAAGTTCTTGTTTTAATATAATCCTTTAATTCGCTGTCTACTATTTCAAAATTAATATCGTGCAGTAGAATCATGATAATCCTATTTTTCCTTTCCTCAAGAAGTTGATGATGCGCTGCTTGAAACTCGTACTGACACCATTCACTGTTTAAGAAATTGTCTGAAAGAATAATTATCACGCGCCTACTCATTTCAACAGCTGCTAAAATTGATTCTGCGATAGACGCACCAATCGCGAAATCGCGATAATGTACGCACAATCGATAACCTTGCCTCCCTTGGCGTCCTTCCTCCAGATACGGTACCAACTCTCTTACAACCAACTCTTCATCTTGGCTACTGTAAGAGACAAACGCATCATATGGCCTGTTTGCTTCATCTTTGTTTTCCCCGCCGCTGAACTTCCACCCAAACTTAACAAAACACCAGACTTTCAAAAATTCACGATTCCAAAAAATCAACCCAAAAATAATCAAACCAAAAACTGTGATTGACAGTGTGGTACTCATGGCAGCAATCGCAGATTTGCCTAAATCATCAGTTTCCGTATTTGTTTGATTATATATAACTGTTTCATTTTGACAGAAGTCTGGGAGCTTCACATCAGCTAAACGATGTTGTTCTGTTATATTACTAGTCTTATTCCGTCTTACACAAACGACATCAGAGAAATCGATAATACTGTGCGCATGAGCAATAGTGAAGTTTTTCATTCTTTCCAGATATGTACACTCACAAGACCATGGGTTCTTGGAAAGTTTCAGTGATGCAATGAAAGTCATTCTAGCGAACTCAAATTTTGAGATATTTTTCAAAGCATTTCCAGATATGTCTAAATCATTTAGAGAAATCAACGGATCGAATGTCTTTTCAAGGATCAATGTGATCATGTTGAAAGATACTGACAATTTCTTCAGGTTGGTTAAACCATTAAACATTTCTGGATTCAAAATGCGGAGGAGATTATTTCCCAGATTCAGGATTGTCAAATTTTCCAGTCCCTCAAATGCGCCTACATCTATAAATGCTATGCTACAATTATGAAGGTTGAGTTCACGAAGCCGTGTAAGACCATTAAACTGACCAGTGTTAAGAGATGGAAAATTGTTTCCGGAAATGTCAAAGATTGTCACCGTAGGTGAAACATTCACCGGAACTGACGTCAGTTGGGTACCTGCGCAATCGATAATGTCAGCATCCACCCAGTTGTTGCTACGATAACACGTGCAGTCAGTCGGACAGAAGGTACGACATGGGCAATCATTCACGCTGTTGCAGCAAGCAGCAGAACACCGCCCAATACAATTTTCTTCATATTTGCAAAGAAAGTTTTCTCCAGGAATGTTTTTCAACAAATTGTTTCGATATCTATATGCATGATGGCAATATAACACATCAAAATCTTCAATGATATATCCAGTATAAGATTTGCTTCTAAGCCACTCGAGCTGACAGTCACAGTTGAACGGATTGCCTGCTAGAAAATACACAACTGGTGTTAACAGCCCAGGCAAAACTTCCAAAACCAGGTTTGATATATACGATATGTTATTTTTCCGTAAATCAATAACTCTTACATGCGGTAGCTTGAATATAAAGTTTTCAAATATCCTTATTTTATTTGAAGCGAGGAATAATTCTTCAACATTTTTCGGAAATAAATCTCCCAGCATTGGGGGAGTAAGGACTTTTATGTTGTTGTGGCTTATGTCAAGTGTTTTTAAGTTAGGAAAGTACGCTGGGGAAAATGACTCCACTATGTCGGTTATATTGTTATGGTGTAAGATAAGAACTTCTAATGCAGAACTTTGGGGGAAACTATGATAAGATATTGTGGCAATATTATTGTATGCCAACTGCAACAGCTTTAGATTCACATTTGTCAGAAACAGATTTCTTGGCAGATAAAGTATTTTGTTGTGCATTAAATTTATCCCCTGCAAACTAACTAAACCTGAAAAGGCAATCGGTTCTATGTAAGATATTTCGTTTTCTCGTAAATCCAAAGCAATTAAGGACGAAGGGAATTCTGGTAATTGTAAAATACAATTGTATGACAGATTCAACAGTTGTAAAGTTTGGAGTTGAACCAATGCATTTTGATGAATGTTTTCGATCTTGTTGTGTTTCAGATCTAGAGAGATCAGATTAGCCAGTCCTTTAAGTGAATTGTCGTCTACTGATGCTACCGAATTACCAGTCATGTTAAGGAGTGTCATTTTGCTTTGAGCTTCAAAAATTCCGTTTGGGATTTCACTTATCTGATTCCGCGAAATCTCTAAAATTCGTAGCTGCTTAAGTTTATTCATAGCAGAAATGCTCAAAGCTTTTATGTAGGTGTTATCGTTTAAATATAAAGCTTGAAGACTTTCAAGATTCACCATCTGTCGCCAGATTTCATCATTCAACTCCATATTATCCAGATTCAAAAACGTCAAATTTTCCAGCGACCAGAACATTCCTTCAGGAAACCTACCAACAGCATTCCCACCTAGTTGCAATGTATGTATGTTTTTATTGTTTCCAAGAAAACCAGGCGGAAACTGAAATATATTGTTATCGTTCAAATCTAGAATTTCTATTTCTGTGAGGTTTGTAAAAATATTTGGTGAAATTGTCCCTATGCGATTCCGCGATGCGGTCAACCGTTTTAATTTAGCAGTGACACTCTCAAACGTTGCGGGAAGGTCGTAAATTTCGTTATCTGTTATATCAATAGATACGACATTGCTAGGACTATCACACACTAGTCCAGTGTTCACAAATCTTTCTATACTGTTGCGACTTAAATTAACAAACCACAGCTTGTCAAGATTACACAAAGAAGGAGATACTGTCATGGCAGTATCTGTTATGGAAATAATTTCAAGGCCTGATAATTCCGGTAGCTGCAAGAATTCAGGATCGAAACTTGTACTTTTTCCACCTTCTATAATTAGCGTTTGTAGGGACCTCATTCCTCTAAAAGCCTGTCTGTAAACGTCTGTTATGAGACACCCTTTTATTTTGACATAGTAGAAGGCATGTAATCCCTCAAACATACCGTCTTCAAGCCTACTAACAAACACAAAATCATTGCAGTATATCAATAAGCGACTGGGAAAATTAGTCGTGTTGAATGGACTAAAGTCAACAAAACGTGTGTCTAATGCATCTAGCTTGCAAGCCACGTCCACCCGTTCGGGATTCGTAAAATAAAAACAGTTACACGATTTTATGCATTGATATGAATCTATATTAGACCGTTTGATTTCAGAAGTGACACCGTATGTTGAAGTCGTCGGCAACAAGGGGTTTTCCACACCTGACAGTGAAGCGAGACAAAACGCCATATGTATCCAGCGTGAAAGCTCCATCTGAAATAATAGAAAGTATACACTTAACACAACAGTTTTCAATGACATATAATAAATCATACATTTCATCACTAGCACTGTTTTATAAAAAGGTAATCTTTTGGAAGCAAGGATTACAACTACAGAGTGTAAAAGTTTATTCAGTGCCAGACTAGTTAGTTTTGGCCAAGCAGGCCTCATCGGTGACCCTATGATATGTTCAAAATTGCAAGGGTGGTTGGGTGTGGCGAAGGTTTCGTGTATCTTGCGTCATTGGGGCGTCCAACTGATATTGTCTTATAGTTGGGCAAGGTATTCTGTTCTTGCAACATGTAAGGGTAGAGGGGGGGGGTTGGGTGGGGGGGGGGGGTAATTTCTTCTGTTTTTACACTTTCAGCTTCGTCTTTCTCCACTCCCATCACCTTCATCTCCACTACTTTCTCTTCGTGCCACTTTTCTCCCTTTCTCCCGGAGACCACATAAAATGACCCAAAATGGTTCAAATGTCATTTAACTCAATCAATTTTCAAAACTCGAACCTACTGGGACAGGTGTTTCTCAAACAAAACAAAGTTATAAATACATAAGTGTTAATATCATGGTGTTCACATGACTATCACTTAGGCATCAGAGGACAGTTAATCGCAGCACTTTTTTCTCCGCGCCACACTAACTTTTTGAATCTTTATCAACAACTCCTGGAGAAAGCGATAACTTCTGATCTGGTTCCAAAGTGCTCAGTACATGTACAAAATCAAAACAGAACACCAAAAAACACTTCTCTTTTTGCATAGGCTGACAGCAGCATCATTCCTCTTACCCCACACACTATTTTTTACATACAAAAAAGCATGACTCCACCTGACTTTGACAGATCCTGTGAATTTACTCCCAAAATACCAGTACTTGACACCTGTTGAAATGTCATATTCACTCAGTCACATGCAAAAAAATTAGACAGAAAAGTATACCACAACCAGTAAACTTTTTTCAGGAACCCCCTTTGAAAAACAGCCACTTTTTAGTGCCAAAGCTACCGTCGTGAATTCAGATATGCCGCTGCACCTTGAACTTGCACAGCATCGAGACAGCTGGAGTGACAGTTTCGTATTCCATTTCATAAAAGTGCAGATACTCAGCAAAAAAGTCCACATTGGCAAAAAAGATCCACATATCACACTTTCTAGAAGCAACCATGCATTATTGACCGTACTACTATAATATTTTGAAAAACGTCCACCCTCAAATGCGAAACTGTCCCCTAATGCCTTAAGTTTGGACGTTGTCTTTGATTTTCAGACATTGGTGATCCCAAATGGACTAAAATACACGTTGTTGCTTTCATAGCCCTTTCGGAATTTCATTAATACTGAAGAGCGACCAAATGCAATTCGGAGAATTGCGCACTAAGTCCATGGTGGACGATGCTTTCTGGATATGTCATTTGATAATGCACAGCAATGTGGTTAATATGGATGTAAACAGTGAAGTTCGATGTACAACATGTAACTGATAACACTGGCCCTTAATGACTGAATTGGTGGAAATGGGCCGTAAACTTAAGAACCCATCCTCAACCCCCAACTTTTCATAAAATAACTAGGCCTTTGAGATATTCATTATCTACCATTGGCTACTGACCAGAGTCTATAGTGGACATCCTCTGCTGGTAAGAAAAAGGGAGAGAACACACCAATTAAGTCAGTTGTGTCATTTCTTATCTGATAACTGTCTTAATTAAAGATACTGACAGGCTCTAAAACAGTAAAAATGATAAGATTTCTATTGAAGCTGAATTTTGACCAAAAAAATAATAAACTTGAAAGAGTCTACAGGCCATGATAAAACAGCAACTATGCATACCAGAAACTGCAAAAAAGGTATCTCAGTTCTGAATGTGTTTCAGAAAGGTCCTACTTTGTTTCTGTGACAGTAAAAGCATTGTTTTCTGAGTCTGGGGCATACTACAAGGTAAGAACTGAGCCCCGCACTATAAAAAATCCATAAAGAAACATAGAGGAGTGTAAAATTGCACTGGCCTTGTCATTCTGCAATATACAAAAGGGAGTCAGCACAAGAATACACTTTCTGGCTGTAAGAAACTGTACTTACATGTACTTGAATAAGAAAAATTTTCTTGACTGGCAGAAGTAATGTCATCAGCACTTAGCTACTAGGCCTGGTGAGTATTCTGAGGTAACAACTACAGACTGGAAACGAAATAAAAAATCCAATCAGACTAATGTGTCTAAACCACATTCTTGGACACAGAGAAGGTCCTACAGTGATGAAAAGAACTTTGTTGTTAATATTAAGAAACTGGACCCTGCTAGCATTCTACATAAATCTACAGCGGGCCGTTAGCGGTCCGTCAGCTACCCTGACGGGCCGCTAACGGCCCGCTGTAGATTTATGTAGAATGCTTACTGGGGAGAAGCTTCTGGGACATTAGCACAGCACAATAATTTGAGGTTCTTGATGAGAATACCTTTGTACCTTTAGTGGTCATGGCACTGTCCATCATTTTTACTGAATTACCTATTGTTTTTTACAGTATGTAGCTCATGAGACAGGTCCTGAACATTAACACAGAGATGGTTAGGGCACAAATGGGCAAAATATCATATCAAGTACTCCTGGGTGAAATATTTGAATGGTCTCGTGCAAAATCAATGCGATGTAATTTCAGAAAAGCGCACACATTGCGATGCCGTACAAGCTTTTCACCAAAACCGATATCATCTGTTCGCCCTTACCATGCTCGACAACTGTTTTTGTTTAAAATATCCCTGATGAACAGTCTTGGACTGCCATTAATTGCCTTTTCTGGTAGGTTTTAATATTTGATAGAATGTCTGTGCCACTAAGGTGTGGACATGAACCAAATTTTTCACTTCAGAAAAAAATTGCCCATTTCCGCAATGGAAAATTCATTTAAAAATGGAAAAAATGGCCCAAAACAAAGCCAAACTAGCTTAAATCATACTTTTTAAGGCCATATGTAGGTAAAAAAAATATTCACATCATTGAACATTAACAATATGTCCGTCCTCAGTAGGTGAATTGAATGTTTAAGGGCACAAACTGCAGTCTGGTGCAATAAACTGTTTGTCGGCTTTAAATCGGACAATCACGCGGTACCTATAGTGTATCATTTCCTGCGTAAATATGGACAGCGCCATGAACGAAAACATTGCGCGTACTCATTCGACAAATAATAAGCTTTTCAAATTGCAGTGAATCAGACCCCAAAAGAAAATTTGATTGTTTTACATTTTCCCTTAAGGCCTCAGGGGACAGTTAATCGCAGCACTTTTTCCTCCGCGCCACACTAACTTTTTGAATCGTTATCAACAGCTCCTGGAGAAAGCGATTACTTCTGATCTAGTTTCAAAGTGCTCAATACATGCACAAAATCAAAACAGAATACCAAAGAAACACTTCTCTTTTTGCATAGGCTGACAGCAGCATCATTCCTCCTACCCCTCCCACTATTTTTTACATACAAAACAAGCATGACTCCACCTCACTTTGACAGATCCTGTGAATTTACTCACAAAACACCAGTACTTGACATCTGTTGAAATAGCATGTATACTCAGTCACATGCAAAAAAATGACAGAAAAGTATACCACAACCAGTAAACTTTTTCAGGAACCCCTATTGAAAAACAGCTACTTTTTAGTGCCAAAGCTACCGTCGTGAATTCAGATATGCCGCTGCACCTTGAACTTGCACAGCATCCAGACAGCTGGAGTGACAGTTTCATATTCCATTTCATAAAAGTACAGATACTGAGCAAACAAGCCCACATTGGCAAAAAAGTTCCCTGGACAATTCGGCCCATAACAAATTCGGCCTATGACAAAATCGGTCCATAGCAAAATCGGCCCATACAAAATCGGCCCATAGTAATTTCGATCCACAATTTTAATGATGGTATAATTACTCTGTTTGCATATAATCGGTTTTCTTTGAAGGCCCAAATCAGTAGCATGTAAGTCGAACAATGGGATAAAGTGAAAAATATGTTCAGTTTGAGAAATTAACATTCTTTCCTCAACTGATAAAAAAAATCACATCATGTTAACACTGTTGAAGTCCGAGAAAATAATACCGCTCTAAACCCCACTCTATACAGGGAAATTTGGAGTATACAGTGAAATATGTTATAATATTATGCTTATTTCTGATCCAAGACATAGGTTGTGGGTACTCTTTAGAACCGCCACTATAAAGCAAAGACAACGTACGCTCGGAGTATAAATAAGACAAATATCTCATTTTTTTCGGATGGAGAAAATGAAAGAATTCACTATGGCACGGGTGTGTTATCATAATGGATATGAAAGAAAGAAAGTGCATTCTTAAGAATTTTGAAACTTTGAATGCTTAAGGGTTTCTGATATTAGATTGTTTTAACTGCAGGCAATGGTTAGAAAACTGACATCAAGCGTTGTTCACAGTCACATTGGGCTTATGAAATTGTTAAGAGTTTCGTTGTGTACATTGTTTTTCTTGTTTTCATTTAAGAAATGGAATACGTTATGAATAAGAGGCGCATTGATTAGTTTTCAGCAGAAAATCTTCAATTTTATTACAGGGATCACCCATAGGTTTACTTGCATTAACATTTGCCAGGTCTCGAGGAAGCCGTTTGAACATTAGGCTGATTGAAACACAAAGTAAGTAAGCAAGGGCTCAGCAATTTCTACGATTCGCCCAGCATACACAGATCAGCTTGCTCAGCCACACGGTATGGTCATGATCGCTGGGGGCGTGAGGAAATTTTGGATACTTCACGAGCCCAGCATACACAGCTCGACTTGCTCAGCCGCACAGTATGGTCATGATCGCTGGAGGTATGAGGACCTTTGGCTACTTTATGATTCATAGGCCATATTCGACTGGGAAGTTTCGTGAAACTTCCGTGAAATTCCACGCAGGAGTGTGGTGTCTTTCTTGTAATAGCCGATCACATGATCCAATCAAATATGGGTTATTTTTAAAATACATTCGAAGGAAAAGTCGAACCTTTCGTGCACCACGGTCGCTTATAAGCTATGCACAAATAAAATATTTGATTGGACCATGTGACCAGCTTTTACATCTAGGCCCCACACTCCTACGTGGAATTTCACAGAAATTTCACGAAACCTACAAGTCGAATACCGTCATAGTTACACACAAATCAGACTGCGGAGATGCACAGACTGATGTGAGTTTTCGTTGATTGGGCCCCGGAGCTAGGCCCACATATAAGTATCGATGTGCCCTTTTCCATAACATTAATAAAACTAAACCGAAAGCAAGAAACTCCTGCATTTGGTCCTCAAATTATACCCCTGGTCCTCTAGAGGACTTGGTGCTCAGTCCTCTGGTCCTCCAGTAAAAGTCCTCAAATTATACCTTCCCCGATAAGGGAAACATCGTAAAATGATTATTGATCATTTTGCATACCGACATGTGCCAACAATATAAACAAATAAAAAATGACGCCAGAACTACAATTTCCAAGTTCATAAACACATTTTTTTCTAAATAAACACACCCTCTTTTATTATATTTTTATTTCATATATACCATTACAAAGTTTGCATTGCGAGGAGACACATCTGAGGGAGGTAATTATTGAAACAAATGCCGAGCGGGGAAAAGGGGTAAAATAAATTGTATATATATGTATTTTATCATAAATTGACTATATATTTAATTGTTTTATATTTTGACTGATAAATGGCCCCTATAACAGCATTGAAGTCATTTATGCACAAATCACAATTTCTAGGAGCAACCATGACATTATTGACCCTACTACTATAATATTTTGGAAAACGTCCACCCTAAAATGCCAACCTCAAATGCGAAACTGTCCCCTGATGCCTTGTCAATAAAATTTAACCGCGCACGCATTAAAGATAAAGGGAGCGCAATTAAAGTGAAGGACTCGCAAGTATCGGAAATGTTTTAATTGTGGAGTATTGTTACATAACTGATAATTAAGATGAGGGTTCGGCGAACTTATTCACCTCTGTTCTGTTCTTATCTGTTCTGTTCTATTCCGAACTGACAATTTTGTGTAAAGATAGGCATGTGCAATTTCTTTATACCTATCGCCCTTTTCTTAAGAATCGCGAGCCAGTGAGGGAATTATTCGCTGCGATGGGCCAAGGTCTGCATCTGAATTTGGAGGTTGTCAAGGTCTGCATCTGAATTTTGAGGGCGTTTACGTCAATTTTCATCAACTCGGTAGCTCATTTGCTGAAGGGTTAATTGGTATCGGTGTCTCTGCCGGTGCCTCCCGTTACCTGATACCTTTAAAGCTCATCACGGGGCGCACGTCTCCCAGTGGAACTGGTTGGTCCTTTCAGGAAATAAGTTCTCCTGGAGACTGAAGCCCGTCGATCTAACTGGACCGGACCACTTGGGCTTGTTTGGCATCGGGTTGCAGTATGCAGTAGCTGGTGTGATTTGGGGCTCTCTCTTGTAGTTGCCGGGTTGTTGGAGGAGTGAGTTTTTCCGTCCGATCACCATTGTTTGATAGTTATCTTATTATGTGGAGTCAGTCATTGCACATAATATGTTTTCAGAAGCTCAAGACTAAAGAATAATCAAGTAATAATTGTGTTGTCCTCGTGTCTGCTTTGCTGCGCTGTGCGCTGTGCATGGTTATGGGGATTGTCTGTAAATGGACAGCTGTCCTGGCAGCATCACAGAGTTCAGTTATGCTGAACGGGTAATGCTGCATGGTATGCAAGGTATGCAGATGAAGTGTTTGTTGTTTCCTAGTTTCCTTTTTATGGTTAGTGAAGCGTTTTTTTTTTTTTTTTTTTTTTTGTTGTTGTTTTTTTTGCACAGTAATAGTGGGGAATGACAGCCACGCCGGTTCTTTGCTTTCATTCTTGCATTTTCGGGTAAGTGTTTTGCGGACCTTCGGTTTGACGGCTTCCCCGTCTGAAGAAATCGTGTCATTTTAATCATGATGACAGGACTTGTGTTCATAATATATGACACAAATTCAGTGCCTGTTAAGCATTCATTCACAGATCCTGCCTTTGGTTTGGACATAATATGTAAATAGAGTCTAACAGGCAAACATCTAATCAATAAATTCAATATATTTTAACCAAAATTCTTGGCTTTCCTTTAACTCCGAAGATACCGAGTAACTGTTGATTTTTTTTTTGGGGGGGGGGGGGCCTCATGCGTGGAAGCATCATGTAGTCCATCTATTTCTTCAGGCCTCTCTTGGCGGGGGCCGTTGTGCTTTATATGGCTGGTCACTGGCGGACTGAAATCTTCAAGTAGCCAGGAATGAGGGTTCTCAAAGTTTTTATAATCGTTTTAGTTTTAAAGGTCATCTAGCACGGTATTGAAATCATTAAGAACTAAACGCACATTGCTTCATGTAAGTGAAATCTGAAAACCGGATCAAATCATATTTATCAGTTTCTGGTATATTGCAATATTCAACTTCAAACTGCCTCGTTAATATTAATGACGTATTCTATGATGTCATAGCTGACTTTAAATTCTTTGAGGTTACCCTAAGTGGAAAAATGGCTTGGTGTCATATGAGCCAGCGCATGACAAAATCCACAAGAAGACTTAAGCGACCAGTCGGACAGTCTGATCAGAGTCTTCGCTGATCGGATGTACCTGCTATAGGCTAGTATCTATGCAAAAAGACATAGGCAAAAGGTCTTGTCCCAGTGGATGGGTGTGGAGGCTGATTTGAGCCTCTGCTGGTCGCACCAGTCTTATTATGCGCCGGCTCATTGATAAACTTAGAAACAAATGGGATTTTTTTTCATGTAGTTTTCTGTATAATGTATTCTTTCAGTATAAGTAATGCTAGAAATATGAAAATTTTCCTGATAGATGAACTTTTTATCAACACCCGTGCACAACCTATGTTTTTTTAGTGTAGATATTAACCCATTTGGTACCAGAAACACCAAAACGGGTACGCTGACAAACAGTGCAGGCCAAGATCAGACGCCCCAAAACGCGGCGTCTGATCAGGGCCTCCACTGCTTGCTAAAAGTTCAGTCATTTTCCAAATACATTTTGATGAAAAAACAACCTGACACCCCTAAATTTTTAAATGGACTCCTGCTATATATAAGAAGGAAGATTCCATTTGGAACAAAAAAAAGGTTAAAAATTATATTTTCATCAGAAGCATTCTGGGATGTGCAAGAATTCATTATGTCGTTAGGCCCCTCTCCTGCAACAGAATTTTCACAAGTAAGTTTCTGATACTGAAAATACCAATGAGCTTTGCTCAAATGAGGTGGGTTTTTTAGGGGGGGGGGGGGGAATTACGACCCTTTCAAGATTATTTTCACTAACGTAGAGCCGATTGTTAATCAGAGGTGGGCGCAAATCGGTGTACCCGGAGAAAATTCACCTGGCCTTCCGTTGCAGAACTTGGCGTCTCACATGTGACCCGAGCCAGGCTTGAACCACAGCGGTGAGAGACCTAATTATTGAGAGTCAGCACTCTTATCCACTGGGCCACAGAGGCCTGAATCAAATAACTTTGCTGAGCTTGAGAAACATTTCTGTTTTGTTTTTTAATGGGCGCACTGACATCGATTTACGTCGAGTATGTCAAACATAGAGAAATTGAAAGTGCACAATCATAGGAATGAAAAAATGTGAAAAAAAAACATGAACTTACCATTCACAATGTTTCATCAGTAGCGCACTTGCGAAGTTCGCCGTGCTATTTTGTTAGATTCGCTATTATAAAAATAGCTTTAGTTTGAATGAGCTAGACTGTCGCGAAACTAGTCCAATGTTTTCATTCTCTTTATATAGTATTGCCAAATATTGCTGAAATCTCAGGTAAATTGTAAACAAGTTATTATGTTCACACACAACATAAACTTTTTGTGTGGTTTCATATTTCATACAGCAATATAAACGTAGTTAGCGTATATTGAGTGTGTTAATCCAACAGGCACATACCGTGTATGCAAAGCCGTTTCAACGTTTATGTAGCGTCATGACGTTGCATCGACATTTATGCGACCTTCCGACGTCTTGTGTCCACTAGATACCCTTTAACCCATTGTATACTTGTGGACTTTTCCACTGCTATATGTTGGACAAGTCCATTTGTCATATAAGGATTTTTTTTCAGGCACCTTTTATGTTTTTATTCTGTTTTTGACGAAACATTCTGTTAGAAAACAGGGCAGGCCCTGATCAGACGCCGCGTTCTGTGGCGTCTGATCTGGGCCTGCACTGTTTGCAAAGGTACCCATTTAGTGGTATCCCGCATGCAGTGGGTTAAACACCAATCACGGTTATAATGGACGACATTCAGTTTAACCCAATGAGTACCAGAGACCCCTAAACCCCTTGGCAAACAGTGCAGGCCCAGATCAGACGCCGCAAAACGCTGCGTCTGATCAGGACCTCCACTGTTTGCTAAAAGTTCAGCCATTTTCCTAATTTATTTGGGAGAAAACACAACCCAACACCCCTTAATTTTGAAATGAACTCCTGCTATATACATGTATAAGGAGGAATATTCCATTTGGTACTAAAAGGGTTAAATGCCGCTGAGATGTCATTATTTTGCAGAGGAAAATCAAGCTTCACTCTTCTGTTGGGAGAAAACGCCTGTACCGAATCCATAATCATGACATATTCTAAGTTGTGCTCCTAATGCACATAGAACAATAAATGACGGCTCCCGCCCATCGGGCCTTGGAGAAATAGATTGGGCTGCATGATACTTCCACGCAGAGCTGAAACCGACCGCACATGAGTACTCGTAATCCGCTTAGGAGGTCTAGCCTGCCCAGGTAAAGTGGTGCGACTGTGGACCGTCCATGAATATAAACCCTATCGGTTTCATGGGGCGGCAGGGCTTGAGATGTCATTTGATCTCAATGTCGGCTAAACGTTCCACGGAAGCAACGTCTCAAAAATGACTTGAATAGTGTTGACGCGAACATTAAACCTCAAATCAAACTAGAGAAAGCGACCAGTGGGTCACGTAAACCCCCGGCCAGCGCCACCCTCTGATATATCTTTCGAGCTTGCATGTAATATGAATGAAGAAGTGAAGAAGCTATAAGAATCTATAAATGTACTTGTAAAAGCTCAACCAAACATAAAATTTCTAAATGGACCCAGAGGGTGAGGGCATCAAAGTTACTAAATGGGTGGGGGCATCAATGTTACTGAAGCAGCAGGGTGGGTATGCATCAATAAAATCTTTGGACTGGTATGCAACATCAATGCAAGTATCAAATGAATTTGTCTTAGAGTTTAGAACATACAGGCATCTACATATATAAACTTTGTCATAAAACTTTAACCAAATGTAAAATTTCTAAGTCCATGACCTTGAGGTAAAGATCACCATGGGTGGGAAGGGACATCGTCACGAAATCTTTGGACTGCTATGCAACACTGAATCAAGTATCAACTGAATTTGTCTTAGAGTTTAGAACATACAGGCATCTATAAACTTCGTCATAAAACTTTAACCAAATGTAAAATTTCTAAGTCTGTGACCTTGACCTCAAGGTCACTGTGGGGGTGGGACATGCATCAATGAAATCTTTAGACCAGTATGTAACTTCAGTGTAAGTATCTACTCAATCTATCAAAACGTTCAGAAGATACAGTCTCTTAGAAACTTTAACGCAAAACTTTAACCAAATGTAAAATTTCTAAGTCTGTGACCTTGACCTCAAGGTCACTGTGGGGGGTGGGGGGGGGTGGGACATGCATCAATGAAATTTTGAGACCAGTATGTAACTTCAGTGTAAGTATCAACTCAATCTATCAAAGGGTTCAGAAGATACAATCTCTTAGAAACTTTAACGCAAAACTTTAACCAAATGTAAAATTTTTAAGTCTGTGACCTTGACCTCAAGGTCACTATGGGGGTGGGTCATGCATCAATGAAATCTTTAGACCGGTATGTAACTTCAGTGTAAGTATCAACTCAATCTATCAAAGGGTTCAGAAGATACAATCTCTTAGAAACTTTAACGCAAAACTTTAACCAAATGTAAAATGTTTAAGTCTGTGACCTTGACCTCAAGGTCACTGTGGGGTGGGACATGCATCAATGAAATCTTTAGACCAGTATGTAACTTCAGTGTAAGTATCAACTCAATCTATCAAAGGGTTCAGAAGATACAATCTCTTAGAAACTTTAACGCAAAACTTTACCCAAAATGTTAACGGACGAAGGACGGACGGAAAGACGGACACACGGACGGACGGATGGACGACAGGACGAACGGCAAGACGAAAACTATATACCCCCATAGCATACTTCGTATGCCGGGGGTATAACAAACAAAAGAACGATAAATCATCGTCTAAAGATGTGCCTCTCTGTGTGTCTCCATAAGGGTCTCGCTGCCTCACTGGCTCAGCTGGACTCGTTCAACTGGTAACGAGGAGGTCGCGTGCTTCTGGCACCATTGTTTCATGGAGACTGATCATGAAATATTTTCTATGATCATTCTCTCATTTCCTCTGATTCAGGAAGAGATGCGGTCAGTTCAGTTCCTGGCGAAGGATTGTCTAAGGACGTGTCCACCAGTAAACAATTCTGATTCTGATTCTGAACGAATGCGCGCTATACCGGTTATTCGCGTATGTAGAAGTCTGCCATCACAAATATAAGCCTATATAATTTTGACCCCCTTGAACCCTACTTTTACACAGTAAACCTGGGGGGGGGGGGGGGGTTACAGGGGTAAACCTTATTTTTCTTATTTCTGCTCTAAAATATAGGTTGTGGGTACTCGTTAGAACCGCCTCGATGAGGCGGTTCAAACGAGTACCCACAATCTATATTTTGACCAGAAATTCGAGGCGGTTCTAACGAGTACCCACAACCTATATTTCAGAGCAGAAATAAGACAAGAAATCATAATTTGTCATCTTAAAATGTTCCTTTTTGTATAGGCGTGTTTACGTAATGCCAGAAAAGGTGCGGTTAAGTAATGTTACCTACACGATATGATCCTAAAAGGTATTAAATGGGCCGTTAACTCCAAACCAAGTAAATCCATAAAGGCAAGTAACTCTTGACAAAGGCATATAAAAACAATGCAAGATATTGACGTTATGAGTAAGTGAGAGTTTGAGGTTTACGTCTCACCAACACCTAAGGTCATACGGAGACGGGACCTCAGTTTAACGACTCACCCGAAAGTCTGGAGAAGCCCGGGATCGATCCTGCGACCCCTGCTTTACAAGGCGAGTAGCATAACCACTGCACCACGGAGGCTTCTAATATTGACGTTTACATAACAAGATAATCCTTGGGTCAAAGTAAGCATGAACGATTCACACGCTTCACATAAAATGAGCATTCGAGTGAGATTCTACTTGTTCCACCATTTGGTCAAAAAGCTGTAGTCTGTAACCTTACCCATAGCTAGGCTAATATACAGACTACTAAGAAAATACCACGATGTCACTTTTTGTGTTTGTTTGTGTCGGACGTTTACACTCCTGTCAAGACTATTTAGGTCATATCGAGCCGGAGCCCACCACCGCCCCCGCCACCGCCCATCGTAGCTATTAGGAATAGATTGGGCTACAAGGTGCTTCCACGCAGAGTTGAAACCGACCGCACATAAGTTATGGTAAACCGCCTATTAGGTCTAAACCTTCCCAGGCAAATTGATGCGAGTCGGACCGGCCATGCATATAAACCCATCCGGTTTCAAAGGGCGGCAGGGCCTGAGATGCCATTTAATCTCATTGTCGGGTAAAAGTCCCACAAAATTGGAAGCAACGTCTCCAAAATGACCTAAATTGTGTTGACGGGGGTGGGGGAGAAAATCCTTAGTTCAAACAAACAAATATATCGATCCGGTCAGTTCACCTACTGGACAGGCTTGTACATAGGCGGTAAACAGGTTAAAGGCATTTATTCTTGTAACACTAGGACACACCGTGTGTTAATAATTGTTTTATTGCTCCTTGCTATATACTGATTGTAGCAGATCAAAGTTGGCCCTCAACAGGGTGAAAAGTAGCTCTTTTTGTATCCCCTAACTATCAAAATCAATAATGTACACGCTAGTTAACAGTTAGTAAAATTATTGATTTTCCCCAAGGAGGCCCCTTACCTCAGAGCAATGAGAGTTACATAATATTATGTAATGAAATGATAGTCCTCAATAATAAAGAATAAATGCCATTATGTCCAATATTTTGTCACTTACACTTTCAAAGAATCCATGGTCTTTTGAGTGTACTAATTTTTCGCCGGAAACTGACGTCAGCCCTTCTTGAACCAGTAGAAGTCTCCGTGATGTTGTGGTTATACTACTCGCCTTGTAAACCAGGGGTCGCAGGATCGATCCCGGGCTAATTCAGGCTTTCGGTAGAATCTTTAAACCGAGGTCCCGTCTCCGTATATTCTTAGCTGTTGGTGAGACGTAAAAGACAAACACTCACCCACTCTTGAACCGTTGAAAGGGAGGTAATTACAATAGAAAAGATTTAATGATCAATCTCGCCAAACTGAACTAAAACTGTACAAAATACAGTTGGGAACCATTTATTTCAGAATATACAAACCATTATAGCACAGTTCATGTTCAAATAATATACACACATATAAAGGATGACGTATTATATAAATAAATGACCAAATAAGTAATTACTCTACAGTAAGATACACGTACATGTACGTGCTTTGAGCATTTAATGAATGAACCTAATCTGAGTAAATGGGTACACAAACCGGAGTTATTTATACATATCAAAGATGATAAGGAAATCCATAGCTTCAGCTTGGGATAGAAATTCTGTTCTAACTCTGGTGTTCTTACCCAGTCACAGGGTAAAAATCGAAATTTCTCGCGTGTTAGATATATGTATTGTTTGATTTTATTTGTTTGTATGAGGCGTCGTTAAGGTTGACATCACAGCACGTTACGTGACGTCACTAAACATTACTGTAGTGTCATCACAATATGGCGGACGTCGGCAACCGAAGATACTGCAGTAATAAAAATCCACGCTCAGAAATGGAAAGTATGCAAGAAAAAGAATCCTACATGGGTGTGAGGGATGGGTAGAAAAATCCGTCCCTCGGGATCACTGTTCGGCATCACTCAGTAAGCCTCGGGATGCCGGACAGTGACCCTCGGGACGGATTTTTCCATCCACCCCTCACACTCATATAAGATTCTCATAGTACGTACATTGATAAAGATTCTAACACAGCGCGACTATATTGACAATGGAAAGGAACCGCGAATAATTATGCAACAACTCACTAGTCGAAACAGCATGACGAGTGACGTCAGTGAAAAGCGCCGCTAATGGCGTCACTCGTAGTTTCCTTGGTGTTAGACGGTGAAACGATATTTTTTTCGCACCAAAGACAACATATCATGACTGTATGTGGTACAGTCAATGTTGGCGGGAGTTCTTAACCCTTATCTTGCTGTTCACGACAACCCCTATCTTTGCAAACAGTGTAGATCTAGATCAGATGGCTTCTAAGAAGCCATCTGATCAGGATCTACACTGTTTGGCATTCAGTTTATGAATTTGTAGCAATAAATTACATCAAGTAATTTGATTGGTTGATAGACAGAAATGGTTGTTGGCTTGATACTCAGCAAGATAAGGGTTAAAAATGGCGGAAGGTTGGGTGAATATGAAGGAAACGTCGATTTTTGGTGAGTTAGAATTGAAAAAGATGATTTGTTGAGTATTAATAAATCACAGTTTGTTGGTCAATTGTAGGAAGACAAATCATTCGCGCTATGCGCTCAGGATTTTGATCTACTTTACAACTGACCTCCAAACTGTGATTTACTCAACCGTTCACTGACCGTTTTCTTAAGGGGAATGAGGACACCTTCATGGGAGGCAACTCCTGCAAAAGTATTTTTGTCTCCCATGTCAATAGGAGTCAACTCTTAAAGGAAAGAATTTGATCCGGAGGAGCAAAATCTTTCCTTTAAGAGTAGACCCCTTTTTCAGTGGGACATTTTTTTTTTTTTTTTTTTTTTCCATATGAGGTTTAACGTTCCCGTCAACACTGTATAGGTCATTTTGGAGACGTTGCTTCCAACTCTGTGGGACTTTTACCCGACATTGGGATGAAATGACATCTCTGACCCCTGTCACCCAATAGGGTTTATAAGCATGGACGGTCCAACTCGCACCGCTTTTCAGTGGGACATGGCTTATTTGTTTGTTTGTTTGATTTGAGGTTTAACGTCCCCGTCAACACTGTAAAGGTCATTTTGGAGACGTTGCTTCCAATTTTGTGGGACTTTTACCCGACATTCTTCTTCTTCTTCTTCCTGGTGAAGTGCAGGGCCCCTCTGGAGCATCGACGCATTTGGTGACTATTTACAAAGTGACTGTGAGGCGCAAATGATGTGCAGATTAAAAGCTGGAACAGACATTGGGATGAAATGACATCTCTGACCCCTGTCACCCAATGAAACCAATAGGGTTTATAAGCATGGACGGTCCAACTCGCACCGCTTTTCAGTGGGACATGGCTTATAAAATAGCGAACAGGAAGTCCCGAAAGTTGTCTCCCTTTGAAAAATGGAAGAAAAATGTGTCAGGTGTTCCCATTCCCCTTAAGAATCATATACCGTCATTGTTAAACAGTTTATATTTCCCGGATGCAACATCGCGAAATGTTATAGGATGTTAGTGCTCCTTTGAACCGCCTCATTGAGGGACAGTTGCTATTTCTTCTGTTTCTATACACTTCCATCCATTTTTCTCGTTCTCAGTCCTATGTCCTTCCCTTTCATTTCCTCTATTTAAGAAATAGATCAGCTCTAACTGTGATTTGTTGAGTAATAAATCACAGTTTGGAGGTCAGTTGTAAAGTAGACAAATCACAAGCGCGTAGCGCGCGTGATTTGTTTACTTACAACTGACCGACAAACTGTGATTTATTACTCAACAAATCACAAACTAGAGCTGATCTATTTCGATTCTAACAGGCTAAAAATCGGCAATAATGCTGTTGTTTCCTTCAAAATCTCACAACTTTTCGCCATTGTTAGAAGAAATCCCGCTAAAATTATCGACTGAAACACATGCATTTACATCCTATTCTAACGTTTTCGATGCGAGAAAATGACGTTACACCGTCTAACGTCAAGGAAATCGACTAATGACGTCATAAATTTGCAGTTTTTAATGACGTCACTCGTCACGCTCTCCCTTGCTGTGATTTGTTGTAGAATAAAACACAGTTGTTTTCCATTGCCTCTATAGGCGCGCTGTGTTAGAATATATCTTCTATCTCCCTTCTCTTGGAGATGACACTAAACTGACCCACAAGTAGGACTGGCTAATCGGGGCAGAAAAGATAATCGATTATCATTCCTGTCATTGCGATCGATAATTGATTAGCAATCACTTAGGGGATAACTGTTTTCAAAATTGTGATTTGGGGAGGTAAATCGGAGGTTTTACGGTCGGAAATTTCGTTTTACGGCGACGCGTCAGCGGAGCCGTAAAACGTAATTTGCGACCGTAAAACCGACGATTTACCTCCCCAAATCACAATTTTGAAATACAGTTATCCCCATTCTAATGCACTTCTACGGATGTTTTGTTAAAAACTGTATTATTTCGCACAAAACGGCTAGCACTGTGAGCAGCGTAAAACCAAGTGCCAGCCAATGAAAAGCGCCTTTACGCGATGACGTCGGGTTTCCTACAGTATATCGCAGAATATACTGTCGCAAATTTTTGACGTTATCCAATCAGACGTCGCGTTACATACGCAAGTGCATTAGAATGAGGATTTGGTCATAATTTTACCTGTCTGGCTTTCTGTCTGAGCATGACTCCTACCATATGATGTACTTTGCCATATGTATTTGAACAGACAAGCCTGAGCAAACAGTGTAGACCCAGATGAGACGCCGCAGAACGCGGCATCTCATCTGGGACTGCACTGTTTGCCACTCATCAAGCTATTTTAGGCACAACTTTGGGTAATAAATTGTACTTATCAAATAATCGATTGCAAGCAAACCTGTAATGATAATCATTTTTGTGGAATGTATCGATTAAATAATCGATTACCTATTAATCCTGCCAGTCTTACCCACAAGAGTTGACATGTCGTTAAACCCAAAACAAGCAAGCAAGCATCGCGAATTATTTCTTTATTAGCGATTTAGGAAAATCTCTGTAAAGTTATGATTTACTTTGTTCTTTGTTAGAATTTGTCGTAGAAAAATTCAGGGCTTGAATATAATCCCAGCAGGCACACGTCGCTAGGGCAACGTCAAATCAACGTCGGTGCAACGTCGTCGGTGTAACGTCACGACGTTGCACCGATGTAGATGTGACGTTACAAAATTGTCATGACGTTGTGTTGACGTTGATGTCACGTGACAATTACGCCATATGCCCGCTGGGAATGTTGCCACAACTTTTGAACACGGAGCTAAAAGCTGTATCAATTTCTATCATACCTCCGATTTTTCATTTGCCATCTAATCTCTCACCTTCAAACCCCATGAAGCTCCATCTCTGGTGATAAAACATGAAAAGTAATAAATGTGATAAATAAGCAAGAAAACGTATATGCCGAATAATGACGGCCCCCGCCCGTCGGGCTTAAAGAAATAGATGGGTTGCATGATGCTTCCACGCAGAACTGAATCCGACCCGCACACGAGTACTGGTAATCCGCTCAGAGGATTTAAGTCTGCCCAGGCAAAGCGGTGCGAGTGTCGGACTGTCCATGCTTATATGCCCTATTCGTTTCACTGGGTGACAAGGCTTGAGATGTCATTTCGTCTCAATGTCGGGTAAAAGTCCAGCAAAATTGGAAGCAACGTCTCCAACATGGCCTTTACAGTGTTGATGGGGACGTTAAACCTCAAATCAAACAAACAAATCTGTCGAATAATGACGAAATTTCTGTCCGATCGCGAGCTAGTTTCCACAACAGAGAGCTCCCTCGGCCATATTTTACTGTCGTGACAAGTCATTGGGATATGGGAGTCTCAACCAACTTTGGTCAATGCGTTAGCTTCTACCTTTCTCCTGGCGCCTCGGCTTCGCCTCAGTCAATATTGGTATTCTCTGGTCGACTTCGCATCATGTCCAATGACTCAATTGTCAATACTAACATAATGACACATGGATGTATTATCCTAATACAGAAGTAAAGGCAATGATCAGAAATCGACACAACCCGCACCTCCCATCTGAGACACGAAAGGGATAAAACACAAACATGAAATAACTAGACACTAAATATATAACAGATATAAGAATTAAACTGAAAGTTGTTTAGTTGAATGAGTTACTTTTCTTTCCGACAGACAGCTGTTTCAAATACCTTTTCCACCAGTGGTCATTCCGTATGAAATTTAGTAAACAAGCATAAGGCAAGTTTCACAAATTTCATATGAAATAACCACATGTGTAAGATTCTATTTATCTTGTAACCAAGTTGGTTGGGGGTTTCTTAATTACAGAGAAAATAAAAACAGCAACCAGAAAGTCACCAAATTAGTCTGTCTTGCAATTAATAGACACCTTAAGGGAAATGGATATACTCGTACCTGGCTGATTTTTTCCGCCGTTTTTTTTTTCAAAGGGAGTCAACTTTCGGGACTTCTTGTTTTCTTTTCCATAAAGACAACCCCACTGAAAAAAGGGATCTACTCTAAAAGAAAAGAATTTTCACATCATGTCATAGGAGACAAAAAACTTTGCATGATTTGCCTCCCCTGAAGGTGTATCCATTCCCCTTAATTCATCACGTGACCAAGTCCGTGAAATGAAGACCCCCATAACCCCCATTTATATAGAGGAAACTGGGGTTTACGGGGATAAACATTCTTTTTCTTAATTCTGTTCCAAGACATTGGTTGTGGGTACTCGCTAGAACCGTTCTAACGAGCGCTCACAACCTATGTTTTGAGCATTTATAAGAAAAATATCACGGATTTTCATAAGATTAGTAGCCATTTTGGAGATGTGAAAAATACACTCTGTCGCACGGGTGTGTTATCGTAATGTTTCTACCGTTTAACTCAAATAGCGAGGCGTTATCATATATAGGCAGGTTATTCACGCATTAAATGTTCACTGTTCTACATCTACTTCGAATGTGAACATCTTCGGATCATCGGCTTCAAAGTTTCGCATATTATCAATAATATATTGCATATCGTCATCGATATAGTCATCTCCAACAGTCGCTTCGTGCTCTCTCACATTGTTTGCAATAACATCATCTTGCGCTCCGGCATGATCATCCTCTCTATTCTCTACTGCTGTCACCGTTACTTTAGGCATGGCGTATTCTAGTTTTCCCCAAAACCACGGGTCACCATATTTCAGATAAGTTCTTGTTTTAATATAATCCTTTAATTGGTTGTCTACCATTTCAAAATTAATATCGTGGAGTAGAATCATGATAATCCTATTTTTCCTCTCCTCAAGAAGCTGATGATGCGCTGCTTGAAACTCGTACTGACACCATTCACTGTTTAAGAAGTTGTCTGAAAGGATGATTATCACACGTCTACTCAGTTCAACGGCTGATAAAATTGATTCGGCGATAGACGCACCAATCGCGAAGTCGCGATAATGTACGCACAATCGATAACCTTGCCTTCCTTGGCGTCCGTCCTCCAGATACGGTACCAAAGTAGAAGTAAAACAAAGATCAGGAATTGATACAATTAACTTACTCCACCCATAAAAGACACCAAAGGGAAAGAAATACAAACATTAAGCGACCAGACCATAATGGAAACCTAAACAAAGGAAGGCCATAAGGACAGTTACTTTCCCACAAAATGGCCATATGGCCATCCAAAACCAAAAGACACAAGTGACACACACAGTAAGTAACAAACAACAACATAAATAAATCGCCACAGAAGAGCCGCCTTGGAACGGTCAGTGGAAGATTTCCACTGGGGGGCTTAAATCGATTTTACGTGGCCACAATCCTCGCCCTTACTTCCGTCGCGATTTAGACAAATAATTTGTTCAGTCCGCATGAAGGCCTCCTAACTCATCAGTGCAACATCTCCGTGAACACAAAAATCAAAGAACCACAGAGGTGAGACAACGGTGAGGACTCGACAGCAAGAAACCACTGAAATGCTGGAGCAAAAGAAAACCAACAGTTAGACTCCGATGAGCCCGACCAGAGACAGACTCTCTTACAACCAACTCTTCATCTTGGCTACTATAAGAGACAAACGCATCATATGGCCTGTTTGCTTCATCTTTGTTTTCCCCGCCGCTGAACTTCCACCCAAACTTAACAAAACACCAGACTTTCAAAAATTCACGATTCCAAAAAATCACCCCAAAAATAATCAAACCAAAAACTGTGATTGACAGTGTGGTACTCATTGCAGCAATGGCAGATTTGCCTAACTCATCAGTTTCTGTATTTGTTTGATTATATATAACTGTTTCATTTTGACAGAAGTCTGGGAGCTTCACATCAGCTAAACGATGTTGTTCTGTTATATTACTAGTCTTATTCCGTCTTACACAAACGACATCAGAGAAATCTATAATACTGTGTGCATGAGCAATAGTGACGTTTTTCATTCTTTCCAGATATGTACACTCACAAGACCATGGGTTCTTGGAAAGTTTAAGTGACAAAATATTGGACATAATGGCAAACTCATAGGTCGAAATAGTCTTCAGATTATTTCCAGCTAGGTCTAAATAGTTTAGATATTTTAACGAATCAAACGTCTTTTTAGCAATGAGGCTGATTTTATTGAAATCTAACTTTAGTTTCTGAAGCTTTTTCAATCCATGAAACATTTCCGGAAACACGTTACTGAGATTATTATGCCCGATCTGAAGCGTTGTAAGATTTTCTAGTCCCTTGAATGCTCCTGCATTTATAATTGATATGTTACAGATATCAAGAATGAGTTCTCGAAGCTGTATTAAACCAAAAAATTTACCAGGCGCAAGAGTTTGAAAATTATTTCCTTCAAGATCGAAGGTTGTTACTGCAGGTGAAACTTGTGTTGGTACCATCGTCAGTTTTGCGTCCTTACAATCAATTATATCAGCATCTACCCAGTTGTCACTGCGATAACACGTACATGCTACGGGACACCAGGTTCGACAAGGACAATCCCGCTTAGCACAGCACGCACCATCACATCGACCGATGCAGTTGTCTACATATTCACACAGAAATTGTTTTTCAGGAATGTCTTTTAGAAAAGCATTGTCGCGTCTGTAAACATGGTGGCAGTATAATGCATTTAAATCTCGTATGATATAGTTTAGATCTGCCGGATCCGTTTGCCTATTGATATCGTTCCTAAGCCAGGCCAGCTGACAGTCACAGTTGAAAGGATTTTGCGCTAGATAGTATACGACCGGAGTAAACTTGTTTGCAGAAATGTCAAGTACCAAATTGGATATATTCGATATCTGATTTTTTCGTAAGTCAACAACTCTGATGTGTGGAAGGTTAAATATGAAATTCTCGAGAAAGCTAATTTTGTTGTGCCCAAGAAATATTTCTTCGATGGACGTCGGAAAAACATTTCCAAGTACTGGGGGGACAATAAACTCAATTCTGTTATAGCTCAAATCAAGCGTTTTTAAGAATGGAAAATAGACGTCACTAAATGATAATCCTATTTCATATATGTTGTTGTGGCGTAGATTTACCACGTCCAGCTTACACGCTTTTGGGAAACTGTGATGATCAAATGCAACTAAATTATTGAATGACAACTGTAAGAGGCGTAGTTTTGTGTTCGTTTCAAATACATTTGGGGGAATATATGTGAGTTTGTTGAAACTTAGATTTATCCCAGTCAGGTTGACTGACCCGACAAATGACTTAGGTTCTATATTAGTTACATTATTATTTCGCAAATCCAGATATGTCAAATTGGAAGGGAACAGTGGTAATTTTCGGATCTGGTTATAAGATATATTTAGCAATTTTAACCATGTAAGGTTCGCAAATGCCTCATCATGAATCTGTCGTAGATTGTTGCATTTAAGGTCCAACTGAATAAGCTTTCCGAGTCCTTTGAATGAGTTCCGATCCACTGAGCTAATTCTGTTTACTGATATATTTAACAGAGCCATGTCACTTTGAGATTCAAATGTTCCGTTGGGAATTTGTACTATGCTGTTCATTGCAATTTCGAAAACTACAAGTTTCACGATTCTATGCATTGTAGAAACTTTGATATTTATAACATGATTAGAATTCATGTGCAAAGCCACCAAGCTTTTCAAATTCAGCAAGTCGTGCCAAACATCATCATGTAATCCCATGTGATCAAGATTTAAGAATGTTAAATTTTCAAGTTGGTTGAAAACACCTTTTGGTAGATTGTGAACAACATTGTTTGCAAGTTGCAATGTCCACAAATTTCTGTTGTTTCCCAGAAAGTCTGGAGGAAAGGAAGCTATGTTGTTGTCATTCAATTCTAAAATGTTTATTTCTGTTTGGCCCCTAAACAGCATTGGAGACATCTTTTTGATATCGTTCTTGGAAGCAGTCAATCGTTTTAGTTTAGTAGTGATTAAATCAAACTTTGCAGGCAGATCTTTTAATTTATTACCAGATATATCAATTGCTTCTAGATTAGTAGGATTTTCACATTTAAGTCCAGTATTTGAAAATGTTTCAATGCTATTTCGACTTAGATTAACAAACCACAACTTATCAAGATTACACATAGTGGGAGCGACCGATATTTCAGTATTTACCAATGAGACTACTTCAAGATTCTTCAGCTCCGGTAATTGAAGGCACTTGTTATCAAATTGTGTATGCCCATCTCCTTTTATAAATTGTGTATGCCCACCTTCTATAATTAATTCCTTCAAGGACTTCATTCCCCTAAAAGCATGTCTGGAAATTGTTTTAATTCGACAGTGCTTTATTTTCAGAAAGTTAAAAGCATGCAAAGATTCAAACATGCCGTCGTCCAGTCTACTATAAAGTATGGGAGCTCTACAGTATACAAACAATCGACTCGAGGTATCGGTACTGTTGAATACACCAAAATCCATTGACAAGGCAGGCGTTTCTCTATTTATTACTGAAGGCATGCATGCCACTGCATGATCAGAATCGATAGATACGTCACACCGACATAACTTTGGACATGGATATGGATCTGGGTCGGCGTGCTCGTGACCAGAGCTGAGCTCATCGCTAAGATATGTTGTTGAGAATGTCGGCAACGTAGAACTGTCTGCTGCGTAAGATACAATAAGACTCATAATGACGTTGGTTAAAAGTAGACACATCATTCTGAAACTGAAAAAATTAAAGTACTGAGATTGTTAGGGCTGACTAATCGGAGCTGAAAGGATAATCGATTATCAGTCCTGATGTTGTGGTCGATAATCGATTAGTAATCACTGAAGATTTTATCATAATATTACCTATCTGGCTTTGTCTGTATGTTGTACTTTACCATAAGTATATTTGAACAGACAGGCCTGAGCAAACAGTGTAGATCCAGATGAGACGCCGCAAAATGCGGCGTCTCATCAGGGTCTGCATTGCTTGCCACTGATCCAGCTATTTTAGGAACAACTTTGGGTATTAAATTGAATTTATCAAATAATCAATTGCAAGCAAATCAGTAATCATAATCATTTTCGTGGAATTTATCAATTGAATAATCGATTATCCGATTAATCGTGCCAGCCTTACCGATTGTCCCTGAGTGAACACGCCTATTTTATTTTGACCCCCTTAAACACAACTTTTATATAGTAAAATTGGGGTTTACAGGGGGTAAACATTATTTTTATTTTATCTGATAAAACATAGATAGTGGGTACTTGTTAAAACCGCCTCGCCCAGGTGGTTCTTACGAGTACCCATAATTTATGTTTCCAGCAGAAATATGAAAAATATCTGGATTTTCGTCTGAAAAACAAATCATTTTCTTTTTCGTGGTAAAACTGTACCAATATATTTGAATAGGCGTGTTTTCGCAATGGCTGGTAAAAACGGTCCCGAACCTGGCATTAACCCTTATCTTGCTGAATATTCATTTAAGCCACACCGATTTCTGTCTATCAACCAATCAAATTACTTGATGTAATTTATTGCTACAAATTCATAAACTGAATGCCAAACAGTGTAGATCCTGATCAGATGGCTTCTTTAGAAGGCACCTGACCTGGATCTACACTCTTTGCAAAGTTAGGGGTTGTCGTGAACAGCAAGATAAGGGTTAAGACTGATTCGTTTTAGATTTAAATTCCCGTTCGTTAGGCAAACAGTGTAGATCCTGAGCAGACGCCGCGTTCTGTGGCGTCTGATCTGGGTCTGGTTTGTTTGTTAATGTCGCATTTTTGAGACCTTAGTCAAACAACCTACACATCTGCATACAAAAGTTGGTTGGTTGATTTAGGGGATAGCTGTATTCAAAATTGTCATTTGGGGAGGTAAATCGGTGGTTTTACGGTCGGAAATTTCGTTTTACGGCGACGCGTCAGCGGAGCCGTAAAACGGAATTTGCGACCGTAAAACCACCGATTTACCTCCCCAAATGACAATTTTCAATACAGTTATCCCCATTCTAATGCACTTATTCGGTTGTTTTGTTAAAAATTGTACTATTTTACATAAAGCGGCAGGCGTTGTGAGCTGCGTAAAACCAAATGTCAGCCAATGAAAAACGACGTTACGTGGTGACGTCGGATTTCCGACAGTATATCGTGGAATATACTGTCACAAATTTTTGACGTTATCCAATCAGACGTCGCGTTACATACGCAAGTGCATTAGAATTGAGGTTTAAGGTCCTCGTCAACACTGTTTAGGTCATTTTGGAGACGTCGCTTCCAATTTTGTGGGAATTTTTCCCGACAATGAGATGAAATGACGTCCCAAGCCCTGCCGCCCAATGAAACCAATAGGGTTTATGTGCATGAACGGTCCGACGCACACAACTTTTCCTTGGCAGACTTAGAACCTCCAAGTAGTTTACCAGTACTTATGGGCGGTGGGTTTCAGCTCTGCGTGGAAGCATCATGCGGCCTTATCTATTTCTTCAAGCCCCTATGGGCGGAGACACAAAAGTATATAATACTCTGATGGGCCTCAATTCATTTTGATTTAAAACATTATTAATTATATTCTAACATTCTGTTCATCAGCAGTGCTGAAACCGAAAGAACTTGAGTATTGGTTAACCGCCCAGCGCGCATGAAAAGTAAATTGGTTTCTCCCTTCGTTATTACCTCCTCTTCGGTACGTTGTAGCCACCTAGCGGAAACATTTTCGACAACGGAACATACAGGGTGTCCAAAAAGTAAGTTAACAGTTTTAACCCGTCATAACTTTTTTTAATTTTAAAGCTATTTTGATGAACAATATTCCAAATTAACGCACATATCCTAAAGTTTTTATACGACATAATTAAAACGCGCCAAAATAATTGACGTTGTCGCAAAATGACGTCATTTAAAATCTTGTTTTTTCCAAGATGGCGCGTTTGACGTTAGCCCAGCGTATTTTCATTGTAAAGAACTTTTACGAAACTAAAAGCGCTACAGATGTTCAAAGAAAATTTAAATATTCATTTAATGGTGATACTGTAAGTCGACTAAATATCTACAAGACTATCAGAAAATTTGAAGAAACGGGATCGGTGAAAGACGCGCAAAAGTCGGGACGGCCGAAGACCAGTAGAAGTGATGAAAATGTGAGCACGCTTCAAGAACTTATGCAAGACAGTCCTGAAAACTCAATTCGGCGTACATCCTCGGAGACAGGTATCCCCAAATCATCCGTTCATAACATAATAAGAAAAGATTTAGAACTTTATCCATATAAAATACAAATTATGCAGAGCTTAAATATAACGGATCAAGTGGAAAGGCTATCATTTTGTAACTGGGCATCAGACGTTATTGACACTTACGCCGATGCTTTTAATGATGTGTGGTTTAGCGATGAGTCACATTTCCTTTTATCAGGACATGTTTGCAAACAGAACATGAGATTTTGGGCAAATGAACAGCCCCACCAAATAGCAGAAAGGCCACTCCATAGCGATAAAATTACAGTTTGGTGTGCTATGTCATCCAGGGGAATCATTGGACCGTATGTGTTTAGCGATACTGTTAATTCAGACCGCTACATGTCGCTATTAAACAACAAGTTTTTACCGGAATTGCGGAAACGTTCAACTGACATTAACAGTGAATGGTTTATGCAAGATGGAGCAACACCACATACGGCTAACAAAGTGTTAGATATGTTACATGACACATTTGATGAGCGGGTAATTTCCAGACGATATCCCGAAGTGAAACAATGCGGCGTAACTTGGCCTGCGCACAGTCCAGACCTGAACCCCTGTGATTTCTTTCTTTGGGGTTATCTTAAATCGGTTGTTTACAAGCCCAGACCCACAGATACTGCTATGTTATTAAAACAAATACGCAGGGAAGTCAAGAAGATAAGTGTTGGCACTTGTGCTAGAGTAATTGAAAATTTCAAGCAGCGAGTACGGGAAGGAAAACGTCGAAAGGGGCGGCATCTGGAAAACGTCATAAATTACTAAATTGACGTCACTGGACAAATTTGGTATTTTTTGTTTATTGTTTGTTATTTTTTTATGCTTTAATGGATTTGTATGAAATTTTATAAGAAAAAACTTAAGGATATATGCTATGTCTGTGAGAAATTTTATACCGCTTTCACAACGTTATGATGTATTAAAATCTCGTCAAAACTGTTAACTTACTTTTTGGACACCCTGTATCTGCATGAAAAGTGATGCAAGTCCGACCGTTCCGTAAACCCTAGCGTTTTCTATGGGCAGCAGGGCTTGAGATGTCATTTCATCTCATTGTCGGGTAAAAGTCCCAGAAAATCGGAAGCATCGTCTCCAAAATGACCAAAATAGTGTTGAAGGGGACGTAAAACTTAAAAAAAACGGTTTGTTTGGAGATCGAATATGAAAAATAATATCACAAATATTCCGTTAAAATAGCATATTTTCGTTTTGCACCGACCGCACATGAGTACTTGTAATCCGCTTAGAACATCTAAGCCTGTCCAGGAAAATTGCTGCGAGTCGACCCGTCCATGCTTATAAACCCCATTGGTTTCATTGGGAGGCAGGGATTGAGATGCCATTTCAACCCAATGTCGGGTAAAAGTCCCACAAAATTGGAAGCAGCGTCTCCAAAATGACCTAAATAGTTTTGACTGGGACGTAAACCTCAAATCAAACAAACAAATTTTCGTTTTGCTCTTTCTATTTATCAGTACACAGAACATGCCGAGAAAAACTACATGTGAAAATGTCGTCTGCTTATGTGGTCTAATGAATCTTCTTGTGAACTATTTAAAAAAAATCATATAGGCAAATAGTGTGTACCCAGATCAGACTGCCCCTACAGGAACAGTCCGATCTGGGTCCACACTGTTTGCAAAAACTGATTTTAACTGTCGTCTACCCACCTCAGGCTTAATGACTGCATTTCCCTTATTCCCCGCAAAGAAATTTATGGTTCGTTCTGTATGTTTCGGTACTTCGTAGAACCGGTACCGGTAATTACCCAGTGACAAAAGCGCGGGAAAGCGCCCGAGAATCACGGATTTATCAGAATTCCCTTTGCGCGTGACCAATTCGGATGTGTTTTCAGATATTGGATTTTAATTTCTAATATTTGTTGTTTACTCGGATGGTACGCTGTTTTTCCCTCGCTGGAAATGTTGGTATTTGTTTTCCTTTCTTCATATAGTTAATTTAGCAGGAATTTCTGCTTTTAACTTCTTTTCTTGTTGTCACATAATTTCGTGACCTTTTTCGTTACTGTTTGTTTTGTTCTTGTCCTTCAATGTCCCAAATCCGCGGCTCTTGCGGACATTTAAAAGCTTCCTGGGACAATCATTCTTCTTGTTTTACATGCTCTCATTGCAGTTTTGAGTCACGCTGTGCCACTTGCAAACTGTGGACGAGCTCAGTGTGGACGCTTGCCGTAAACCGACGATCATACAAGCGAAGACGTTCCACTAAAGAGAAGAAGATGGGCAAGAAGGGAGCCGCTTCCAAGCAGTCAGGCTCCGGGACTGCAACTAAGCAGTCCGGGACTGCTCCCAAGCAGTCCCAGTCTGAGAACCCTTCTCAGACTGCGTCCGCATCGGGGGAGAATTACCGGGAGAACCGGGAAAATTCCCCGATAGACACACGTCAATCTACTCAAGATCGACCCGGTGGATCTTCCACCCAAGTGTCTGCGGACAAGAGGACAGAAAGAACACCCAACGCCAAGTCTGGGGATAGTCTTTCCTCGTCCTCGGGACCAGATTCTTTGGAATCTGACCGGTCACCGGGCCGGGAATCTGGCCGGTCACCGGGCGGGGAATCTGGCCGGTCACCGGGCCGGGATTCTCGCGACCGGTCATTTCGGCCCAAATTCAAAGATCGATCGTCCAAACATCGATACCCGGACCGGGTAGCCCGGTCTACATCCCGGTACCGGTCAGTGGGTCGGTCCACTTCCCGGCAACGTTCCCGGGACCGGTCATCCCGGCATCCTTCGGCGGGACGTTCATTTCGTCACCGTTCACCAGGCAGATCATCTCGCCACCGGGCACCGGGACAGTCATCACGGCGCCATTCTCGGAAACGGTCAGATCGGCACCGATCGCCGAGACGGACATCTCGTGATCGATCTAAACACAGATCGAGTTCACGGGATCGTCACACGCCTCATAGAAGGCATAGATCGAGAGTGAAGAGAAAAAACTCTAGATCTAGACGCCCTAAACGCCATCATCATACGAGTTCAAGTTCTGACTCGTATTCGAGGTCTAGTTCAATCAGTTCGGACTGGTCTACCTCTTCTGATAGGCACAGGCGCCATAAGAAGAAGTCTCACAATCGTTCTTCTGTCTCTAGAAGTCATAAGAGACGTAGGCACTCCTATGGTACTCGCCATAAGGATCGTGCTAGAGCTTTATCTTCAAGCTCGGATAGGAATGATAATCTCTCCATCAGGGTGGACAATAATGAATTTGAGGGTGAGAGCAGAGCTGGTTCACCCCATAAAGCCTCTTCTAATTTGGCAAAGAAAACTCGGTTTGACAGAGGTTCTTCCAATTCTGAAGAGGAAGAGGAAGGTATCATTTCTTTTGCCGAGGCAATTCAGGAGGTTATGAGCTTACTTCCCTCCGAATTTTGCCCCAGGAAGGAGTCCTCGGAGACCCTTCAGAGGCCTAGGTCCACACTGGATGCACTTAACCCATCTGAGGATAAGAGCTCAGCTTCTCTCCCTCAGTCCTTATTGATCAAAGACGTTGTAAATGTCTTTCAATCACTGATCGATAAGAAGGTTAAGCTGGAACCTGGCTGGGTTACCAATAAATCTCTGGAGAGAGATCTTGGTATAAACGTGAAACATTACCGGTCACACGGTCAGTTATTTCCCGACAGTGTTCCAAAAATTGATAAAGATGCTTCTCTACTGGATCTGATATCCTCTGGGAATGCCAATTTGCCAGTAAAGAGTTTGGAGACTATGGAGCGTCAAGCTAGGAACATGGTTTCCATTAACTCTTATGCAGACCTTTTCACTGCTGCTTCAGTTCAAGCATTGGAGTCAGACAACTTGGATGCTCCGATGCTGAAGAGGTTACTCAGCTCTATTGTTAGTTGCTTGAAGCACTCTTCCTCTATGGCAGTGATTTTGGCAGTCGAACTCCTGCAAGCTAGAAGGGAGGCTGCCATTGAAAGGTCTAAGATTCTGACGGAAGCCACGAAGACTAAGCTTCGCTCGGTTCCGATCTCAGCTGAATCCCTCTTTGGTGGAATGATTACTGATTTTCAGAAACTAAATTCTGAATCTCAACAGCAGAGTTTCATTGCTTCCTCTGTTGCACAGAGTAAGCAGGCTTCTACTTCTGGCTTTAAGATTCCTAAATGCCAAAAGAAGTCTGCACACAGGGATTCATCTTCCTCTGCTAGACCTCCCAATCATAAGAATAGAGGTGGTCCTAGGAGAGGCTCTCGCCGTGGAGGCTCAAGCTCTCGAGGAAGGGGTCAGTACACCCCCTCCCGAGGAGGTGCCTCTAACGTTTCTCGACAATGATACACTCCCTCCACTGTCCCTTTCAAGAAAGGACCTTCCAGTAGGAGGACGGTTGGCCCACTTTCAAAATCGTTGGGGAGAAATAACAGAGGACTCATGGGTCCTCTCTGTTGTAAAAAAAGGGTACAAAATACCTTTCATCAGCAAACCTCTTCTTTCTCCAACGCCAATCTTTCTTCATCAGACCGAAAGTCGGTCTTTGGAAGAAGAGGTCAACAAACTCCTACTCAAAGGGGCAGTGGAGATGATAGAGCCGGAAGGTCCAGGCTTTTATTCTCGTATTTTCCTAGTTCCCAAGAAAAACGGAAAATTACGACTTATAATAGATCTGTCCAGACTGAATACTTTTCTGGAAGTTCAGTCGTTCAAAATGGAGACAGCCAACAAAGTCAGACAGGCGATCCAACCCAACGATTGGGCGATCTCCTTAGACCTGACGGATGCATATCTACATGTTCCCATTCACAGACAGTCTCGGAAGTACCTCCGATTCTGTCTCAAGGGTCAAACTTATCAGTTCAAGGCTCTTCCGTTTGGCCTTGCAACAAGTCCGTATGTCTTCACCCGTTTGATGGTTGCTGTAGCATCTTATCTACGGAAGAGGGCAATTGTACTGTTTCCGTACCTGGACGACTGGTTGGTCAGAAATCAGATTCGTCAGGAAATTCTGAGAGATCGACAGTTTACAGTCAAGTTGATTACATCCCTAGGACTGATAATCAACGAAGAGAAGTCGGACTTAGTACCATCTCAGAACTTTGTGTTCATAGGAATGGAATTTTTTACACAAAGGAATATAGTTCGGGTGCCGTTAGACAGAATACAGGGCATTCTGGAACTATTACGATGGTTCAAGGTTCAAGAGCAGGTCTCAGCAAGAGTCTTTCTGTCTCTTCTGGGAAAACTCAGTGCAGCAGCCCAGTTTGTTGTACTGGGCAGATTGCACTTACGTCCGCTTCAAATGGCTTTGTTTGCTCAGTGGAAGCCTCATGCTCTTCCATTGGAACATCCCATTCTTCTCAATGTTTCGATCAGGAAGCATTTAGAATGGTGGAACAACAAGGGTCGTTTCAGCTCGGGTGTAACGCTGAAACCGTCTCTTCCTACTCACACTCTGTTCACGGATGCGAGTCTCTCTGGGTGGGGAGCCCATCTCGAACCGGAAGGACTTCTGTGTCATGGAGTCTGGCCTCCAGACCAATCAGTTCTTCATATCAATATCCTAGAGATGAAAGCAATATTGCTTGCTCTAAAACAATGTCATCAGTATGTCACCAATTCAACAGTACTGATTGCCACAGACAACTCTTCAGTAGTTTCGTACCTGAAGAAACAAGGGGGCACCCATTCTCCGTCTCTGTGCATGGAGGTGTGGGATACACTCCTTTGGTGCAATCAGGAAGGCATAAATCTTCTGGTCAGACATATACCAGGGAGATCGAACATATTGGCAGACAGGCTAAGTCGTCTTTCCAAGCCAATTGCGACAGAATGGACCTTGGATCAGACGATTTGCAATTTAATTCTGTCGATGACGGGTTTTCCGAACATAGATCTGTTTGCAACTCGTCTCAACAAGAAACTGCCTCTCTATGTGTCTCCCATCCCAGACGAGAATGCTCTGGCGATAGACGCAATGTCAATGAACTGGGACGGAATGCATGCGTATGCTTTTCCTCCGTTTGCACTGATCCCGGCGATAATCAACAAGATTCGTCAACATCATTGCAACATTGTGCTGGTAGCTCCTCTTTGGGCCGAAATGTCTTGGTTTCCAGACATACTTCGGTTACTCGTAGCACCTCCAATTCGGATTCCCTCAGTGCAGAATTTGCTGACACAAGTAGGTCAGAAATTCGTTCGTCAAAACGTGGAAAGTCTAAAACTTCACGCTTGGAGTTTATCCGCCGATCCATTACGGATAGAAACTTTTCGGCGAATGTTGCCAGACACGCTGCTCAGGCAAGGCGATTGTCTACCAGGCGTGTTTATGACGCCAAATGGAAAGTCTTTTCCGATTGGTGTAGTCGCAGGGAAACTCATCCTTTCAATCCATCTCCGATGGAAGTAGCAGACTTTTTGCTACATTTATTCACGGAGAAAAAATGTCAAGTCAGTACTATCAAAGGTTACAGATCTACTATCTCTAATACTTTGAAATTCACATCTGACATAAACATTGGATCTGACCCTATCATTTCAGAACTTATAAGGTCATTTGAATTACAGAGGCCTGTTCAAAGGTCTTTAGCTCCGAAATGGGACCTATCTTGTGTCCTTTCTTCATTATGTTCTGAACCGTATGAACCTTTGCATAAAGCTTCTAGGTTCCATCTCACTCTGAAAACAGTTTTTCTGCTTGCCATGGCAACAGCAAGACGTGTTAGTGAGATCCATGCTTTCTCCATGGATTCAGGACATCTCAGATTCAATCAGTCAGATGGTTCTGTTTCTTTAAGGACACAACCAGGTTTTTTGGCAAAAAATCAATTACCATCCATTTGCCCGGATGATATTTTGGTTCAAAATTTAGCCAGAACAGTTAAATTTAATGACTTTAACAGGTTTTTATGCCCGGTTAGGGCTTTAAAACGTTACCTGAAAGTGACTGAGCCTATCCGGAAAGACAGGAAAAGGCTTTTTCTTCCCTTGAAGGGAAATCACAATATTACCAAGGGATCTATCTCCGGATGGATTTCTTATACTATTAGATTAGCTTATAAGAAATTGTCTAAGTCTAAAATAGCTTTGCTTAAGATTAAGGCTCATGAGCTAAGGGCCCTTTCAACCTCTTGGTCTTACTTGAATAAAACCCCAGTTGAGGATGTTATCAAAGCTGCCGTGTGGTCCTCTTGTTCGACTTTTGCCAAGTTCTATTTACGAGACATGAACACACAAGGAGAAAACCTACGACTGATGGGTCCATTGGTTTCTGCTCAAAAAGTGGTGGGGGGCCAGTCTGGTCTTCCTCATCCTCAATGCTAATCTGGAGACTATCTTCCGAGGCCTTGCAAGACACATTCAAAAGGTACTTGGAGCTGATAGTGATGTTCCAGGGATAGAAATGGTGGAAATTTAGTTTTCTTCCTCAATTTCCATTGTTTATCTTTTTAGAATCCTAAGTTTCTACAGGATTTATCCCTGGAATAAAGGATCGTTCTGTATGTGGTTGGAGATTCCATCCCGCCAAGGCCAATTCTGCAGTCATTAAGCCTGAGGTGGGTAGACGACAGTTAAAATTGAGTTTTTAAAAGTAAAACTTATTTTAACTAGGATACCCACCTCAGGCTTAAGGCAGATGGCCCACCTCCCTAACCCCTCCATCTAGAGGGCAAGGGAATTCTGATAAATCCGTGATTCTCGGGCGCTTTCCCGCGCTTTTGTCACTGGGTAATTACCGGTACCGGTTCTACGAAGTACCGAAACATACAGAACGAACCATAAATTTCTTTGCGGGGAATAAGGGAAATGCAGTCATTAAGCCTGAGGTGGGTATCCTAGTTAAAATAAGTTTTACTTTTAAAAACTCAATTTTAAAGTACTTGGCAGACGACAAAGCAGACGACAATTGTCGTGATTGGCTTTTAATGGGTTGAATTTGCACGTGTTTTAACTTAGCCATTGAAAATCACGTCTCTAACAGCAGTATAGGCGCTTTCGTATTTTGAACTTTCGGTCAGTTGGCAAACAATGAAAGATGCGAGTAGGCATGCATGGCTATTGAAGAGAAAGATCTGTCACGCACATGCGTAATCGTACAGTCTGATCAAAGACTTCGTATGTCGCTAAAGCCATCTGTGAAACCATACTTATCCACAGAGACAAAACAACGAATCTAACACAGCACGCGTATATAGCCAATAGTGAGTGAGTGTTTGAGTTTTACGTCTCGCCAACAGCTAAGGTCATACGGAGGCTGGACCTCGGTTTAAAGACATCCGAAACTCTGGAGATGCCCGGGATCGATCGTTTACAAGGCGAGAAGCACAGCCAATTTTACATAAAGTCAATAGTAACGGAGGCTGGACCTCGGTTTAAAGACATCCGAAAGTCTGGAGATGCCCGGGATCGATCGTTTACAAGGCGAGAAGCACAGCCAATTTTACATAAAGTCAATAGTAAAATCTAATGAAATATAGTCTTAGTGAATATCACAAATGAAACACGTTTTTTTTTGTTTTTTTTTTTTTTTCATTGGCTAGAAACGTATCACGTGCAAGTCGCTAATCTGCGGCACTATCACTTTGAAGTCCATTGTGATAGTTAGTGCCCGCGACGAAAGTAACCGGAACGTTTTTTATGGATAATCACGATTAATTTACTGGTTTTTATACGCCCGAAAAACGGTCGTATTATGTTATGACCCCCCCCCCCCGGGCGTCTGTCCGTCCGTCTGCAAAGGCCTTTGATAAGGTACCACACAGAAGGCTATTGTACAAACTGGAATATTATGGGATAAGAGGATCCACACATTTGTGGATTAGCTCATGGCTCTCGGGACGCACACAAAAAGTTGTACTTGATGGCCAAGCGTACGATCCAGTCCCCGTCCTATCTGGGGTCGCGAGGTCCCGTCTCCGTATGACCTTAGCTGTTGGTGGGACGTAAAACTAAAACTCACTCACTCACTCATCAAACAAACAAACGTAAGTTAACCGGAATTTGTTTACGGATAATCACGATTAATTTACTAGTTTTTATACCCATCGGGGTTTGAAGAAATATATGGGCTGCATGATGCTTCCACGCAGAGCTGAAACCGACCCGCACACGGGTACTGGTAAACCGCTTAGAGGATCTAAGCCTGCCCAGGCAAAGCGGTGCGAGTCGGCCCATCCATGCTAATAAACACTATTGGTTTCATTGGGCGGCAGGGCTTGAGATGTAATTTCATCTCATTGTCGGGTAAAAGTCCCACAAAATTGAAAGCAACGTCTCCAAAATGACCTTTACAGTGTTGACGGGGACGTTAAACCTCAAAACAAACAAACAAACAAATCTGTTTTGTTTTTTTTTTATTTATTTATTTTTTCAGGTTGTCACTCCGTTGAATTGATCTCACTGAGGAAATTATAAAATGTCAGTTTTGTTCTTTCGTGCTAAAGTTTTAGAGACATAGAGACACACAGCAGATTTTACTGTAAAAAATCCTTATATTGGGACGGAATGTTCTGGACAATTTGTATATTTATAACTGCCAATTGTCAATAAGGCGTAAAAAATAGCTGTGTTTTTACTAACAGGCTGTAAAAAAATTGGTCGGTAGGATGGAGAAACCTTTTTTATTTAAGAAATAGATCAGCTCTAACTGTGATTTGTTGTGTAATAAATCACAGTTTGGAGGTCAGTTGTAAAGTAGACAAATCACGAGCGCGTAGCGCGCGTGATTTGTCTACTTACAACTGACCGACAAACTGGGATTTATTACCCAACAAATCACTGGCTAGAGTTGATCTATTTCGATTCTAACACTCTGAAAATCGGCAATAATGTTGTTGTTTCCTTCAAAATCTCACAACCTTTCGCCATTGTTAGAAGAAATTCCCTCTAAAATTATCGACTGAAACACATGCATTTACATCCTTTTCTAACGTCCTCGATGCGAGAAAATGACGTTACACCGACTAACGTCAAGGAAATCGACTAGTGACGTCATAAATTTGCAATTTTAATGACGTCACTCGTCACGCTCGTCCGAGCTGTGATTTGTTGCAGAATAAAACACAGTAATTTTCCAATGCATATATAGGCGCGCTGTGTTAGAATAGTATTTTATTTTATTATTTTATTTGTTCTCCCAAAAATATCAGGGTCAGGTCTGTATTTTTATGAATTTTTGTTTTTGTACATGTTTTTGTTAATAAAATTGACATTTTGAGATTTGTACTGTATATCATAATTCATTTTAGATGCTCAAAAAAGTCAGCTCTGTAATTTGGAAGGTATTAAATGCCAAAAACTACAAAAATGTACTTAAAACGCGCAATTACTAAGACGACACTGGGTAGGTTCGGAAATTGAAAATGGGAGGGACGGTGTTTTAATTTTGATTTTGTTCTTTTACTGATTAAAATAGTAGACTCGTGGGGGGGGGGGGGGGGGGGTGTCTGAAGCCGGGTCAGTCATGTTAGTGGAAACACGGCTATTGTTTTAGGCCTAAATGTTTAATATATCAGTAGTTGTTCAATGCACAAAAAGTAATAGAAAACAAAACTTCGACCACTATTAAGGTTCATGGAGTGCTCTCGGGCCAGGAGTTGGACCGTCGGGTTGATATGGCCCTCGCCTGCGGTGGTTCAGGCCCTGGCCCTCGGCAATCCATAAACCTTGATAGCGTCATCAGCTAAGGTTTCTATTTCTTAAATAAATCACTGGTGAGCGCGACGCGAAGAGCCGCCTTTTGCCGGTTTTATGACGTTAGCCATTGTTAACTTCGCGTTAGACGGTGTAACGTCTTTTCTTGCACACCAGATAAGGAAATCCGTAGTTTTAGCTTGGGATAGAAATTCTGTTCTAACCCTTGTATTCTTACCCAAATTCGAATATCATCGCGTGTTTGCTAAATGCACTGGTTTAATACGACCTCAGTAGTTTGCGCCGTCGTTAAGGTTGGCGTCACAGCACGTTACGTGATGTCACTAAACATTCCTGTACAGGTAGTGTCATCACAATATGGCGGGCGTTGGTAACCAAAGTGACTGCTGCATAAAAAATCCGCGCTAAGAAATGGAAAGTACGCAAGAAAAAGAATCCTATATGGGTGTGAGGGGTTGATAAAAAAATTCGTCCCTCGGGATCACTGTCCGGCAACACTCGGCAAGCCTTGTGATGCCGGACAGTGAGCTTCGGGACGGATATTTCCATCCACCCCTCACATCTATATTCTTGTATCACATATGAAAACAGGTAAACGCATGCAACCACCGCAATGTTTTTCTTTCTGACTAACCATTTTCAGGCGGTGGCTTTATGTTATAGAGGACCCGCGTTGTAACTACATTCGTTATAACGGCAAAACTCGTTTAAACGACAATTTCTATAGAATGAATTCTTAGTTCATGGTTTAGCCTCAATTCCGAGCGACGTGGGCTTCCCTCGGGTTGGAAATGCCCTAATTGAAACCATAGTCATGAAAGATTCTTGTAATTTAATGCTCCAAGAAACAAATGTTATAGACATTTGTTAGAATCGCTTCATCTCTTGGAGTTATGATGTGGAAAAGACCTTTTATAACCTATCATACTCCTAACTGGGATTCTTTATATCGGCAAATTCATAATAACGCCACATTATTAATTGACTATCCTATATTACACAAGGTCAACCAATATTAAAAAATCATAAATCAGGTTTTTAATTGCGTCAGTTAATAAATTTGTCATTAATCAAGTAATTTCATATTGGCCCAGTTACAGGTCCTTGGTCAGCTGTATTGGCCTCGGCCTTCGGCCTCGTGCCAATACAGCAGACCTCGGACCTGTAACTGGGCCAATACGAAATTATTTGAATAATAACATTATAATAATAGGGAACACAAATACTGTCGTTATAACGCGGGTCCTCTGTATTAAATGTTCGTGCGGCTTTGTGCCAGTTTTAGAGCTGGCCAGCTGCCACAAGTACAGTCGAACTTCAATGGTTCGAACCCCTTTGGGACCAAGAAAATTTGTTCGAGACAGCGGTAGTTCGAGCCACTGAGTTTACTGTCAGGAGGCATAGCGAGATACTTTTAGGCATCTTTTCGATGTTCTATAATGAAAATGTACGCTGTGTGTACTCATTAGAATCGCCTCATCGAGGCGATTCTAATGAGTACACACAGCATACATTTGCAAGATAAAAGACAAAAATCTCCTTAATTATCCCGCACTATTTCTTATGTAGAGGATTTCATTAGGGGCTCAAGAATGGGTTCGATTCATCCATGGTACACGAGCCATCAGTGTCCGAGCCATCGAAGTTCTACTGTATTGTGAAATTCTTGCTAACTTGGACTTCGGCGATGGACAGGAGACATTTCTGACCTTCAATAGTGTATTGTCAGCCTCGGTAGCTCAGTCGGATGCGCATCTGACTGGTGATCAGGTAGACGCGGGTTCGATACCTACCGGGGTCGGCAACATTCGTTCGTGGAGATTGATCATGAAATCTTTTCTACGGTCATTCTCTCCCTTCCGCTGATTCAAGAAGGGCAGTTGTCAGTTTCTGGCGAAGGAAAGTGCACTGTAATGGTTAACCGCTTACGTATAAGCTTGCCCAGAATAAGTATGGATAGGTAAACTAACCGGCTCAAAATAACCTAAAATAGTATTGACTGGCCGTTAAACTCTAACACATCAATAGTGTACTTGAGACAAATTATAGTTGTCTCCCTTTACACTGGACACACTCCGCGTAAAACAAACAAATATATGACATACTTTAAACAGTCTGGAACTATATCAACTGTACAACGCTATCCTCTGAATATCGTCAGTGCGTATATTACATCAGTACATGGGTAAACTGTGCATATGCCGGGTTCACCTTCAGTCTTTTTGCGTATATTTTCAAAATAATCGATGCAAACCAAAACAACTTATTGTCCGCGGTATTTAACCGTTTCATTTCACATTTAACTTATATAATAGAAAATGAAACTTTAAACCATAGGATGGTGTTGTATCCTGAATGGAATCATGTAAATAAGGAAAGGCTTCAAAGAATCAAACCTTTGATTTTTCAGATGTGGGCGAAAACCGGAGTACCCGGAGAAAAAAACACCTGGGGCCAGTTGTTCAAAGCATCGTTAGCTTAACGAGCTCGTTAGCGGTCATATTGTTAACTGTTCTAGCAAGTACAATATCTAAAATTTTGGTATTTTCGCTGAAAACATGTGAGCAGCTTTTGCATATGCAAAAGCTGCTCACATTTTTTCAGCAAAAAATATTAGTATTTTCACCATATTGAAGAATCAAAGTTTTAATGATACGTTAGCTAACGATGTCGTTAGTTTTGAACAACTGGCCCCTCACCTTCCGCTGCAGAATTTGGCGTCTCACATGTGACTCGAGCCAGCCTGCTCGAACCGACAACGGTAAGAGATCTACTGATTAAGAGTCCGCGCTCTTATCCACTAGGCCACGGAGGTCCGTGCCATACCTTTGTAACTAAATGTATTCGTATTATTCATTTATTGCCCTTGTGTGAGGGAATTTTAACGATTTGTTCACACGAACAGGTAATAATGCCCGAGGGTGCAGCCCAAGGGCCATGTTACCTGTTTAGGGTAAACCTCTCGCACAAGGGCAACACATGATCAGTCTAGAGATTTTTTTTTTCAGTTAATGCACTGTGACTGCAGGTGACGTCAGAGAATTGCTGGGGAAACCCTGCACGTGTCATGCTCTCGACCAATCAGAATTCTAGAATAGCTGATGAATATTAATTAGGTATAATATTGTGTCCTGTCATGCATTAGGATAACGTAGTAGCGCGTGACTTAGTACATTCTTTCATATCTCCTCGGTAAACAGAAAATTTTCTGATGAAAAAATGAACGATGTTTTCTTATCTCAGCTGCAAACCTAGATTTCATGTTCTCTTGAGGCGGTTTTAACAAGAACCGATCGGGAAAATGCGCCTTTATGTGTCTGGCCGCCTTTCACCCCACTGTTATATTGTAAAACTGGGGTTTTCGGGGTTTTGTTTGTTTGTTTGATTTAAGAAATAGATCAGCTCTAACTGTGATTTGTTGTGTAATAAATCACAGTTTTGAGGTCAGTTGTAAAGTAGACAAATCACGAGCGCGTAGCGCGCGTGATTTGTCTACTTACAACTGACCGACAAACTGTGATTTATTACCCAACAAATCACTGGCTAGAGCTGATCTATTTCGATTCTAACACGCTGAAAATCGGCCATAATGTTGTTGTTTCCTTCAAAATCTCACAACTTTTCGCCATTGTTAGAAGAAATCCCGCTTAAATTATCGACTGAAACACATGCATTTATATCCTTTTCTAACGTTTTCGATGCGAGAAAATGACGTTACACCGTCTAACGTCAAGTAAATCGACTAGTGACGTCATAAATTTGCAGTTTTTAATGACGTCACACGTCACGCTCTTCGAGCTGTGATTTGTTGCAGAATAAAACACAGTTATTTTGCATTGCCTATATAGGCGCGCTGTGTTAGAATTAAGGTTTAACGTCCCTGTAAACACTGTATACTTCATTTTGTAGACGTTGCTTCCAATTTTGTGGGACTTTTACCCGGCATTGAGATGAAATGACTTATTAAGCCCTGCCCCCTCCCCCCCCCCCCCCCTTAATGAAACCAATAGGGGTTATAAGCATGGACGGTCCGACTCACGCAGCTTTGCCTGGGTAGGCTTAGATCCTCTAAGCGGTTTACCAGTATTCGTTTGCGATCGGTTGCAGCTCATCTTTTTCTTCAAGCACCGATGGGCGGGGGCGATGGGTTTACAGGGTAAACCTTATTTCCTTAGTTTTTGCTATTAGATATAGATTGTGGGTGCTCGTTAGAACCGCCTCGATGAGGCTGTTCTAACATGTACACTCAATTTATATTTTGAAATAAGAAAAATATCACAATTTTTCATCTGAAAATTTTCATTTCTTCGGCGGTAAAATTTAGTATAGGCGTGTTTTCGTAATAAATGTAAACGCCTAAAAATTCAGATTTCTGTCTATACATGTGTAAGGTGAGGTTTAGGGGGGTATTCATTTCGAGGAACTATTGACATGATGTGCCTAAAAACTTGGCGACACCGTCTGAAAGAGAAGACGTAACGTTTGTCTCGTGTTCCAAATATAGATTTGGGGTGTACCTGAGAACTGTCACATAGAGGCTGCTCGTGAAGAAAATTTACTAAAACGTTTAAAATGTGATTTGTTTGTCTGAGTTAAACTTCACACCAATAACTAAGGTCATACCCAGACAGAACCTTGGTTTAAAGACTCATCCGAAAGTCAGGAGAAGCCCGGATGGAACTCATGACCCCTGAATTATGAGGCGAGTAGCTTGACAAGTACTATAAATGGTTCCATTTATCAAAAACAAATATGCCTGGGTGCGACAAAACCAACAGAAATTCTATTTGGTCTTTTCGTTTTCAATTCCATTTCATCACGAAAACACGCCTATATAATTTCGACCTCCTTGAACCCCACTTATATACAGTAAAATTGGGGTTTACAGGAGTAAACCTCATTTTTCTTATTTCTTCTCTAATATATAGAGTGTGGGTACTCGTAAGAACCTCCTCGATTAAGTGTTCTAACTCGAGGCTGTTCTAACGAGAACCCACAATCTATATTTTGAGCAGAAATAAGTTTGATAGAGAGAGAGAGAGAGAGAGACAGATAGATAGATAGATAGATAGATAGATAGATAGATAGATAGATAGATAGATAGATAGATAGATAGATAGATAGATAGATAGATAGATAGATAATTTCCTCCACTTCAGGTGAGCATTTAGTACTCGTATGTGCAAACAGATGAAAATAAATATTAAGATAAACATTCACAAAATATCAAACCAGCAAAAGAAACAACAAGAGCTCCGCAAGCGGAGCATAATACGCCCGTGGCAATTAGTAAGACGGGACACATATATATATATATATATATATATATATATATATATATATATATATATTATATATATATATATATATATATATATATATATATATATATATATATATATATATATATATATATATATATATATATATATATATATATATATATATATATATATATATGTAAAAAGTAAACAACATTAGCACATGGACTGTTTAATAGTATCTTTATTATTGCCAACCGGTTTCAGATCTTCAGGACAATAATGGCGTCAAACTATGCGCTGTTTCTAAGCAACGTCACTAAGCAAATATGCGTACACATGTGGACGGAACGTGCGCAAAATTTGACACGTCATAATAAAGTGTTTAGGTTAGGTTTAAAAACGTCAATAAAGTATCGTTCTTTGGTCAGCCTAGCTGAAACATCATGTTTATGAAATTTATAAAACGGAAACATTGAAAACTTAGGTTCCGTTTTACAACAATTGTCTATATGTGCGCTTACTGGCATTTGTCTTGTTGATGGATCTCTTATTTGTTGATCATGCACTGTTTTTCTATTTCTTAATTTGTCACCTGTTTGGCCTATGTAATATTCATTACACCCGTTACACACTAATACATACAAAACGTTTGCACAGTACAATTCATATCTTCTTTTACGTGAAAGGTTTTTTGTTTTAATTGTAAGGATGATCCCTCAATAATATTTTTACATAGGCCGCACCTTGGCTCATTGCATTTACTAACGCAAGGTTGAGCCCTGTTTTCGCGAAATTCCGAATTTATTAAGATACGGCGTAGATTCGGAAGTTGGCGTTTGCCATTTATGATTTTTGTAGTTTCCATAATATTTTTCATTCTTTCATCATTATTGAAAATGTTCATATTAGTTTTTAATATGCCAAATACTTCTCTGTTTTTGGGGTTAAATGTGGAATAAAAGGTTGATTGATTGATTGATTCTTTATTATCCTCCAAGGTAGGAGAGCAAGTTAATATAAATACAACATCAAAATAGAGCAAATACAAAACATACAAGTCGAATACATGCAAAAAGGATGACGAGAGAATAGTCTCACAGTATATACATTATATACAAAAATGCAAATGGTAGTAGTTCAGATAGTATCTTACAGTTGGATTGAATTCCCTTCCACCAACCCAAGAAGGGCAGCCGCCAGTCTCCGGCGAAAGAATGCGCACCGTACTGACCGACCACCAATGTCCCCGCCCATCGGGGCTTGAAGAAATATATGGGCTGCATGATGCTTCCACGCACTGAATCCGGCCCGCACACTAGTACTGGTAAACCGCTTAGAGGATCTAAGCCTGTCCAGGAACCGCGGTGCGAGGCAGACGGTCCATGCTAATAAACCCCACCGGCTCCACTGGGCGACAGGTCTTGAGATGTCATTTCATCTCAATGTCTGGTAAAAGTCCCACAAAATTGGAAGCGACGTCTCCAAAATGACCTTTACAGTGTTGACGGGGACGTTAAACCTCAAATCAAACAAACAAACTGACGACCACCTACGGACAAGCACGCCGAGGCAAAGCGCGGACACTTCAAAACGACCCAAAACACTGTCAACTGGGCCGTAAACACTAAATCACACAAACAAACAGTTGGATCCACATAGCAGCCAATATATAAGCCAACTATACTCATGCACAATCGGCAGAGACCCTTGCGAGCCTGCACACTTGTGCTGACTGACCAGTGTCTGCGCCGATTATAAACAAAAACAGTATAGCAATGGAAGCGCTAAGAGCATGTAGAACGGTAGCCACCGAGTGGCTGAGCACGAGTATTAGAAGGGTTACATAAGTCTCGATATAGCACTAAACTACAGTTGCACGATCTGCACTGTTCTTATTCCACTGACGAGCAGGTTAATGAATCATCCAACTGGTTTCACACAGATTCGTTTCTGTATATGCATAAGCTGCGCTATGTAGCAATAAAAAGCATCCTTAAGGGTATCAGCAAGAACGTCAGCAATTACGTCAAAACGACCAAAGAACACCTCAATCAAAACATCATGTGAAAGTCCCGCTAAACGCAGATATAGGTCAATGCCATACTTATGCCATATTCCTACCCACATCTTATGTCTAACATGGGCGTTTGCGTTGCACCATAAAAGACAATGATCAACATATTTACTAAATTGAACACCACATGCCAAGCAGATTGACTCTGGTTGATATCTACTGAAAGTGGAAGCAATTAATTGCACCACGGATCTACACGCATTTAACATGTGTGGATGTTTACGGGATAAGACCCAAAAATAAGACGGTTTCATCTCTGCATGGATACTAAGAAAACGTCCCAGACCATTATCTGTACTATCATTTCTTATACTGACGGTAATGGCAAGGTTTATATTGTCTCTGATCAGTTTCTTCCATGTATATTTAGAAGGAAACACGCCAGTATTGATGTATCCATGCACAATATACCCCAAATTGTAACCGTCGAGAAGTCTACTATATCTGTTTGTGTATTTAATAGAGTGTTTCTAGGTATTTGCATGGCCTTAGAAATGCCTGTTTTAATAACATCCCAGGGATATTTTCTGCTTATAAGAATGGTTGCCAGTTCTTGTAGGCGTGTTTTTAGTATGCTTAAATCGGAAACAATAGTGCAAATTCGACGAGCTAGTGTGAATGGTATGTTAGTTTTTGTGGGTTTAGGGTGACAAGATTTGAAATTTAGATATTGTTTTGAGTCTGTGGTCTTAAAATAAATATCAGTTATTATAGAAGTACCATTTTTAATCACCATCACATCCAGAAATGGAAGTTTTTCAATACTTTGTTGCATTTTAAATTGTATATCTGCATGTAATGTGTTTAACACAGTTTTAAAATAGACAAAGTCAGACATAGATCTCTCCCAAAACATGAAACAGTCATCTAAATATCGTTTCCATTCTTTCCTTATATATTTTGCGAAGTTTTCATTCTTTTCCGTCTTAATCTTTTCGTACATTTTTTCTTCCAAAAACCCTAGAACAAGTGTTGCATAGGTAGGGGCAACTTTTGTCCCCATTGCCGTGCCTTTTGTTTGCTTAAAATAATCTTTGTTGAATGAAAAAATGTTGTTTTCTAATATTATTTTTAATGCTTCAATGATAAATGTTTTATTGTAGCGATCTGCTATTAATTCGGGATATTTATCCAACCAAAATGAAATGGCTTCTAAGCCCAAATCATGTGGGATGTTTGAATAGAGACTGACAATGTCAAAAGAAATCAGGCGAGTATTTTCTGACACATTTTTAGGTATAGAATTGAGAAAGTGTATGTCATCTCTCAGATAGCTTTCTACCTTTGTAAGAAATGGTTTAAGTAAAATATCCAGTAAACTACTGAGATGACTTGTTTCACAACGTGGTCCAGCCACTATAGGTCTAAACTGTAAGTCATCTGGGTTTAGTTCTTCAATATATTCAGACTTATGTTTGTTGCAAGAATCCTGGATAATTTTACTCTTATGTATTTTTGGTAGACCATAGAAAGTACTAGTCTTACAATCGAATTTGAGTAAAAAATCAATCTCATTCTTTGTTAAAACCTTGTGGTCTTTAGTTAGATTATTTATTTTAGAAAATATTTCCTTAATGTTACTGTCTGGGACTGATTGATAATAATTTTCATCTGTTAAAATTTCTAATATTTTCCCTTTATAAAAATCAGTATTCATAATGACAATGCCACCACCTTTGTCTGCTTCTTTAATAACAATAGAATCATCTTGTGCCAAGGATTTTATAGCATTTCTTTGATCTAGAGTTATATTATGTATAATGTGTTTATTCTCTTTAGAAACCAACGAACACAATGTTTTTGTCTTTGCGGCATATGTATCTAAAGTTTCATTTCTCCCACTGGGAGGAGTGAAATTTGATTTGTTTTTTATGAGTGAGACATTGTTATTCTCTACACCGTTGAAATATTCAAGTAATTTGATTTTCCTTAAAAACTCATTTACATCTTCATTGACTTCGTAGGAATTATTTTTTTCTGGTGTGGATGTAAATTTGAGACCCATCAACAAGACACTTTTTTCTACTTCATTTAGTTTGCGATTTGACAGGTTGTATATTTTTGTAAATGTTTTACCTGTTTCAGCTAGGTTACCCTCATCTATATTCTGTTTTTCCAATTGCGGTCCGCCGCTAAAAAAGAATTCGGAGTGTCTGGCATTTCGTCTTCATCAATTAACCAGTCTGAATTGTTTGACCTGTTGTTGAAATGTCTCCTTCTTCTTCCACTATGGTTGTTTCTTGCATTATTCTGCTGCAGAAGTTGATTTATCACGGATAGAAAATCAAAGCTTCCATTATTTTGTTCGTTTGCAACTCCTAATGGTGTGAAACTGTGTTGCTGTTGCCTGATCTTTAGGCCGTTCGGGGGAGAACCTCCGTTTTGTTGTCTGTTCAGAACGTTTCGTCTGTTGGGAACACCATTGTGTGTGAAATTTCTGTTTGAATGCCTGTTATTCTGCTGTGTTATCGGCGGCAGTGTGGAACCTACGGCTTCGGAATACGTTTTAACGAAATTTTCGTTTTGTTTTCCTTTTTTGAAAAAAGGATTTGAATGTTCGTATATCTTTAAAAAGTCCTCTTCGTATGATTTGAGCCATTTTTCATTGTTGGCCCACCTTTTGTGTGAGATCTCTTCGTTTCTCTGAACATTTACCCGCCATTGTTCGAACAGGAAATCTGCTTTTGGGCCTGAACATTTTGAAGAAATGATGTCTGACATCTCTTTATCGATTTTCCGGTACCACTCAATACATGCATCTGTTTTTAATTTTTCCATCTCTATTTCAGTTCTAAACTCGTGTAAAATTGCTCTTTCCCTCAGAGCTCTTTGTTCCTCGTTCTCGTTTTTTATTTCAAATTTTTTGGATTTTTCTTGGTATCACTAACCCTGGATTAGCGGAAATCCATTTTTCGTGGAAGCCGAGATTACCACTATTTCTCACATATCCCCAATAAGCATCTTTTCTTGCCTTTAGCTTCTTTTCCCATAGTGTCGCAATACTTGATTTCATGCGCATCGCATCAGCTTCAATACAACTGAGGCTTTCTTCTTCCATTCTTTCTAACGATCTGCTAGTGTTAATGCAGTTAGCATTTGTTTTTCTCCTGATTTCATCTTCAATATATTTCATTACATTCGGCAGTCCCGCAATGGCTGTCTCTGCGTTTCCCGTTGTTATGTTTTGATTTGTCCCTTTCATAACATCGGATAAATCATTTATGGCTTTTAAAATTAAAGAAAGTTTAGTACTTATCTCATCAAGTTGTTTGCTTTCAGCGGGATTGTGTAAAATTGACGATGTAGAATTTGACGGCGAACTTTCGCTGCTACTTTCTTCCCTTTTTGTCCTTTTATTCATTCTACCCATGGCTGCTGTCTTTTGTTCCAGGAAACCGGTTGGCAATAATAAAGATACTATTAAACAGTCCATGTGCTAATGTTGTTTACTTTTTACATATAATTATCTTGTTTCGGGACATTTTTGTTAGTTTTCATATATATATATATATATATATATATATATATATATATATATATATATATATATATATATATATATATATATATATATATATATATATATATATATATATATATATATATATACAGAGAGAGAGAGAGAGAGATTAAATATAAATAATATCCACAATGCGGGTAAATATAACTATGAAAAAATTAAAGAAACACTGGAATAAAAGTTATTTTTCCTGTATTTTTAACAACCGGTTTCATCCATGATGGAATTTTCAAGTTAACAATGATGTCAACAACGTACAATAATAAACATCATTGTTAACTTGAAAATTCCATCATGGATGAAACCGGTTGTTAAAAATACAGGAAAAATCCAGTGTTTCTTTAATTTTTTCATAGTTATATATATATATATATATATATATATATATATATATATATATAGAAATTGGTCATGATATGGGGTGGTCGTGTCTAAACCGAGATAAGTGGCGCAAAATTTTAACCGAGATATGAGGCATATATACTATATATATATAAAGCCCCACATTGCAATTTATATATGTCGCCCCACAAACATAATGTTCACGAAAATGTAAATCCTTCGTTTTATGTGTTTTGTTTAGTTCCATTACGCAAGCCAGATATCGTTGATCTCTATATCTATACATTTTTTACCTAGTTAAGTGGTAGAAAATGTTAACCCAGATATGAGGCATATATATATTAAACATATATAGAGCCCCACAATACCAACCCAGATATGAGGCATGTATATATTATAGATATATAAAGCCCCACAATACCCTTTATATAAGTCGCCCCACAAACATTGCGTTCATGAAAAATACAAAAAATCCTTGTTTTTATTCGTCTTCTCTAGTGCCATACATCCGCGAATTTCGTAAACGTGTATGCCTCTACGTTACGTGGTTCGGAGTAAAGCCTCAGTCTCACCGCTACGTATTGAGGGCTATGCGTTTCTACATGTACATTAATTTTGCGCCGTTTTGTAGGGAAGCGATACCAAGCAATAACTACAAAAAAAAAAAAAAAAAACCTGAAACGTAATAAAACGTAGAATAAAACGTAGCAAATATATTAAGGCGTAGGAAACCGATTGTTATGCGTATTATCGCGCTATACTGCTTTTTACGTTTTTATACGTATTGACGTTTTAGGGCGTTTCTTTTCGTACGGGTTTTTGCAAGGTATACGCTACGCTAAGAATTTTAAAGCAAACGCAATTGGGTCACATATTTAGCCATATACATGTATAACCGTGTGCACTACGCTCGAAATAGCAATTTTGTGGGAAAGTTACTGTCCTGTTGGCTATCCGCTGGATTGCACGAACCGCAGAAAAAGCGACTGACTGAAGTCGGTTGATTTCTAAGAGTGCCCTAAAATCACCATGTCATTCTGTCATTCTGTCAGTCTGTCATTCTGTCAGTCTGTCATTCTGTCTGTCCGTCCGTAACCCGTTTGTGAAAATTGGTGATAGTGACTTAACCGCTTGGAATATTTAAACAATTTTTGGCATACTGATAGATATCAATGACATCTAACCAATGAACTGGCGAAATATAACATTCCATTAAGTATAGCCTCGCCGAGGCGAAAAATGTGAAAATTTTCGAACTGCTTTTCCTCGGAAACCGTTGGGCCGATTGAAGTCAAATTTCATATGGAGCCTCTATTGGATGGGGGAAACCAAAATTTGCTCATGGGGTTCAGGTCACATGACCAAAATGGCCACCAAGCCATATATGGCCTGTCTGTCTGTCCGTCCGTAAACCGTTTGTGAAAATTGGTGATAGTGACTTAACCGCTTGGAATATTTAAACAATTTTTGGCATACTGATAGATATCAATGAGATCTAACCAATGAACTTGCAAAATATTACATTCCATTTAGTATAGCCTCGCCGAGGCGACAAATGTGAAAATTTTCGAACTGCTTTTCCTCAGAAACCGTTGGGCCGATTGAAGTCAAATTTCATATGGAGCCTCTATGGGATGGGGGAAACCAAAATTTGCTCATGGGTCCAGGTCTCATGACCAAAATGGTCGCCAAGCCATATATGGTAAAAACCCTTCAAAAACAGTCTTCTCCAGAACCACTGGGCAGATTTTCACGAAACTTGATAAATAGCATCTGGGACGTTGGCCCATCATAGATTGCTAAAATGGTGACCCTGGGTTGACCTTGACCTTCTTTGTGCCTAGGTCAAACTTTGACACATATGCTTTTGTATTGGAAAAGTGAGAATGCATTTTTATCCTGCAAATGATTCAGAATACAACACTAAAGTATAAGATATATTTTTGCTCCTTACGATAAGGCGCATTTATTGGGGGAACCGTTTTAGGTCCAGGTAACATGACCAAAATGGCCGCCATACCCATATATGGTAACACTCATAAAGCTAAAACCATCCGGCGGGTCGTGCACTTCAGCTGAAGCACTGGTTTCATGATCAATCTTACCGAAAGAATGTTGCCGACCCCAGCAGGTATCGAACCCGCGTCCTCCTGCGGAGGACGCGGGTTCGATACCTGCTGGGGTCGGCAATACAGCAGACCTCGGACCTGTAACTGGGCCAATACGAAATTATTTGATTAATAACATTATAATAATAGGGAACACAAATACTGTCGTTATAACCCGGGTCCTCTGTATTAAATTTTCGTGCGGCTTTGTGCCAGTTGTACAGCTGGCCAGCTGCCACAAGTACAGTCGAACTTCAATGGCTCGAACCCCTTTGGGACCATGAAAATTTGTTCGAGACAGCGGTAGTTCGAGCCACTGAGTTTACTGTCAGGAGGCATAGCGAGATACTTTTAGGCATCTTTTCGATGTTCTATAATGAAAATGTACGCTGTGTGTACTCATTAGAATCGCCTTATCGAGGCGATTCTAATGAGTACACACAGCATACATTTGCAAGATAAAAGACAAAAACCTCCTTAATTATCCCGCACTATTTCTTATGTAGAGGATTTCATTAGGGGCTCAAGAATGGGTTCGATTCATCCATGGTACACGAGCCATCAGTGTTCGAGCCATCGAAGTTCTACTGTATTGTGAAATTCTTGCTAACTTGGACTTCGGCAATGGACAGGAGACATTTCTGACCTTCAATAGTGTATTGTCAGCCTCGGTAGCTCTGTCGGATGCGCATCTGACTGGTGATCAGGAGGACGCGGGTTCGATACCTACCGGGGTCGGCAACATTCTTTCGTGGAGATTGATCATGAAATCTTTTCTACGGTCATTCTCTCCCTTCCGCTGATTCAAGAAGGGCAGTTGTCAGTTTCTGGCGAAGGAAAGTGCACTGTAATGGTTATCCGCTTACGTATAAGCTTGCCTAGAAAAAGTATGGATAGGTAAACTAACCGGCTCAAAATAACCTAAAATAGTATTGACTGGCCGTTAAACTCTAACACAGCAATAGTGTACTTGAGACAAATTATAGTTGTCTCCCTTTACACTGGACACACTCCGCGTAAAACAAACAAATATATGACATACTTTAAACAGTCTGGAACTATATCAACTGTACAACGCTATCCTCTGAATATCGTCAGTGCGTATATTACATCAGTACATGGGTAAACTGTGCATATGCCGGGTTCACCTTCAGTCTTTTTGCGTATATTTTCAAAATAAACAACTTATTGTCCGCGGTATTTAACCGTTTCATTTCACATTTAACTTATATAATAAAAATTGAAACTTTAAACCACAGGATGGTGTTGTATCCTGAATGGAATCATGTAAATAAGGAAAGGCTTCAAAGAATCAAACCTTTGATTTTTCAGATGTGGGCGAAAACCGGAGTACCCGGAGAAAAAAACACCTGGGGCCAGTTGTTCAAAGCATCGTTAGCTTAACGAGCTCGTTAGCGGTCATATTGTTACTGTTCTAGCAAGTACAATATCTAAAATTTTGGTATTTTCGCTGAAAACATGTGAGCAGCTTTTGCATATGCAAAAGCTGCTCACATTTTTTCAGCAAAAAATATTAGTATTTTCACCATATTGAAGAATCAAAGTTTTAATGATACGTTAGCTAACGATGTCGTTAGTTTTGAACAACTGGCCCTTTACCTTCCGCAGCAGAATTTGGCGTCTCACATGTGACTCGAGCCAGCCTGCTCGAACCGACAACGGTAAGAGATCTACTGATTAAGAGTCCGCGCTCTTATCCACTAGGCCACGGATGTCCTTGCCATAACTTTGTAACTAAATGTATTCGTATTATTCATGTATTGCCCTTGTGTGAGGGATTTGAAACGATTTGTTCACACGAACAGGTAATAATGCCCGAGGGTGCAGCCCAAGGGCCATGTTACCTGTTTAGGGTAAACCTCTCGCACAAGGGCAACACATGATCAGTCTAGAGATTTTTTCAGTTATTGCATTGTGACCAGGTGACGTCAGAGGAGAATTGCTGGGGAAGCCCTGCACGTGTTATGCTCTCGACCAATCAGAATTCTAGAATAGCTGATGAATATTAATTAGGTATAATCTTGTGTCCTGTCATGCATTTGGATAACATAGTAGCGCGTGACATATAGTTTATCAACGACCGTTCAAGCGTGGCAAGACTATTCCATGTTTTAAGGGAAGCAGGTTTCGGATTTCTTTTTTCACAGGATTTTAAAATTATAAATAAGTTTTGTTTGATAATGTCATTATGTAGAAGTCGTTTTCAAGTGGTTAGTATGATGCAGTACGAATCTCAGTAAAACTATATCTCCCAATGTAAAATCCCAACTGAAGGCGACTTACCTAAAACACGGACTAGTGCAAAATTAAAAGAGCAGTCACGTCTCACTGCGTTTTGTATGACTATAGTACATTCTTTCATATCTCCTCGGTAAACAGACAATTTTCTGATGAAAAATGAACGATGTTTTCTTATCTCAGTTGCAAACTTAGATACTATGTTCTCATGAGGCGGTTTTAGTAAGAACCGATCGGGAAAACGCGCCTTTATGTGTCTGGCCCCCTTTAACCCCACTGTTATATTATAAAACTGGGGTTTTCAGGGTTTTGTTTGTTTGTTTGTTTTATTTGAGGTTTAATATTCCTGTAAACACTGTATATTTCATTTTGTAGACGTTGCTTCCAGTTTTGTGGGACTTTTACCCTACATTGAGATGAAATGACTTCTTAAGCCCTGTCCCCCAATGAAACCAATAGGGTTTATAAGCATGGACGGTCCGACTCACACAGCTTTGCCTGGACAGGCTTAGATCCTCTAAGCGGTTTACCAGTACTCGTTTGCGATCGGTTGCAGCTCATCTATTTCTTCAAGCACCGATGGGCGGGGGCGATGGGTTTACAGGGTAAACATTATTTCCTTAGTTTTTGCTATTAGATATAGATTGTGGGTGCTCGTTAGAACCGCCTCGATGAGGCTGTTCTTACATGTACACTCAATTTATATTTTGAAATAAGAAAAATATCACAATTTTTCATCTGAAAATTTTCATTTCTTCGGCGGTAAAATTTAGTATAGGCGTGTTTTCGTAATAAATGTAAACGCCCAAAAATTCAGATTTCTGTCTATACATGTGTAAGGTGAGGTTTAGGGGGGTATTCATTTCGAGGAACTATTGACATGATGTGCCTAAAAACTTTGCGACACTGTCTGAAAGAGGAGACGTGACGTTTGTCTCGTGTTCCAAATATAGATTTGGGGTGTACCTGAGAACTGTCACATAGAGGCTGCTCGTGAAGAAAGATTACTAAAACGTTTAAAATGTGATTTGTTTGTCTGAGTTAAACTTCACACCAATAACTAAGGTCATACCCAGACAGAACCTTGGTTTAAAGACTCATCCGAAAGTCAGGAGAAGCCCCCGCCCATAGGGGCTTGAAGAAATATATGGGCTGCATGATGCTTCCACGCAGAGCTGAATCAGGCCCGCTAGTACTGGTAAACCGCTTAGAGGATCTAAGCCTGTCCAGGAACCGCGGTGCGAGGCGGACCGTCCATGCTAATAAACCCTATTGGTTTCATTGGGCAACAGGGCTTGAGATGTCATTTCATCTCAATGTCGGGTAAAAGTCCCACAGAATTGGAAGCAACGTCTCCAAAATGACCTTTACAGTGTTGACGGGGACGTTAAACCTCAAATCAAACAAAACAAACAAACAAACAAAGCCCGGATGGAACTCATGACCCCTGAATTATGAGGCGAGTAGCTTGACAAGTATACTATAAATGGTTCCATTTATCAAAAACAAATATGCCTGGGTGCGACAAAACCAGCAGAAATTCTATTTGGTCGTTTCGTTTTCAATTCCATTTCATCACGAAAACACGCCTATATAATTTCGACCTCCTTGAACCCCACTTATATACAGTAAAATTGGGGTTTACAAGGGTAAACCTCATTTTTCTTATTTCTTCTCTAATATATAGAGTGTGGGTACTCGTAAGAACCTCTTCGATTAAATGTTCTAACTCGAGGCTGTTCTAACGAGTGCCCACAATCTATATTTTAAGCAGAAATAAGTTTGAGATAGATAGATAGATAGATAGATAGATAAGATAGATAGATAGATAGATAGATAGATAGATAGATAGATAGATAGATAGATAGATAGATAGATAGATAGATAGATAGATAGATAGATAGATAGATAGATAGATAGATAGATAGGTAGATAGATAGATAGATAGATAGATAGATAGATAGATAGATAGATAGATAGATAGATAGATAGATAGATAGATAGAAAGACAGATAGATACATGTAGATAGATAGAGAGAGAGAGAGAGAGAGATAGATAGATAGATAGATAGATAGATAGATAGATAGATAGATAGATAGAGAGAGAGAGAGAGAGAGAGAGAGAGAGAGAGAGATAGATAGATAGATAGATAGATAGATAGATAGATAGATAGATAGATAGATAGATAGATAGATAGATAGATAGATAGATAGATAGATAGATAGAAAGACAGATAGATAGATAGATGGATAGATAGATAGAGAGAGAGAGAGAGAGAGAGAGAGAGAGAGAGAGAGAGAGAGAGAGAGATAGATAGATAGATACAGTCGAACTTCGATGGCTCGAACCCCTTTGGGACCATGAAAATTTGTTCGAGACAGGGGGTGTTCGAGCCACTGAGATTACTTCAAGGAGGCATAACGAGATACTTTTGGATATATTTTCGGTGTTATGTAATGAAAATGTATGCTGTGTGTACTCATTAGAATCGCCTCATCGAGGCGATTCTAATGAGAACACACAGCATACATTTGCAAGATAAAAGACTAAAATCTCCTTAATTATCCCCTCCTATTTCTTATGTAGAGGATTTCGCTAGGGGCTCAAGAATGGGTTCGACACATCCATCGTAAACGAGCCATCGGTGTTCGAGCCATCGAAGTTCTACTGTAGATAGATAGATTATTTCCTCCACTTCAGGTGAGCATTTAGTACTCGTATGTGCAAACAGATGAAAATAAATATTAAGATAAACATTCACAAAATATCAAACCAACAAAAGAAACAAAAATAAAGTAGAAAAAAGATAGTCATGTCACAAGAAACTTCCATCATGCATAAATGCATTTTCTTACATGCTTTTCGATGAAATATAATGGTGAAATCGAAAATGATATTGTCACTGTTAAGGCTATCTTTTTTCTGTTTGCGATTACTTTTTTCTCGAAATCTAGTTCTGTGGTCGGTTTTTCCATTGTCAGATGATTGAAAATTAATGAGTGAGTGAGTGTTTGAGTTTTACGTCCCACCAACTGCTAAGGTCATACGGTGACGGGACCTGGGTTAAAAGACTCATCCGAAAGTCTTGAGAAGCCCGGGATCGATCCTGCGACCCCTGGTTTACAAGGCGAGTAGCCTAACCACTACACCACGGAGGATTCTGTTGAAATTTAATGAACTGTATTAGAATTGACGTTAAGCCCGTTCGCACGTCACGAGGACGTTAATGACGTAATTTTCGACGCTGACATCACGCATTTTGTCGCGCGACATTAGATCTGCTAGCAACTTCTTTGGGAAACTAGTCTCTCGATTATTTATGCAACAATTCATAGAAATGCCATCCCAGGCTATTTCTCAGGTGCAATATTATACCCAGTGAATACGTTGGACACCACTAAATTGACGCGAAACGACCGGGAACAAAGTTAGTTTTCTCTGAGGGCGAGTGACGCGATTAGTGAAGCTAAATATTGCCGTTTTGAAGCATGTAAGAAACAGAAAATTTGATTTTATTCCAATGTAAGATCAAATTTTATTTCACTCATGGACACCAAAACTGGTATTTTCACTCGTGGCTGCGCCACTCGTAAAAATGCCGGTTTCAGTGTTCATTCGGTGAAATAAAATTCGATCTTACACTGAAAAAAAATCAAATATTCTCTATATCATTCCAACTGACTACCAGAAACAAGAAATTCACCCAGCAGGCGCATGACGTAATTGCGACGTCACATTAACGTCCGTACAGCGTACATGACGTTTATGTAACGTCAAATATGCGTCCCTGCAACGTCATGCATGCAATCAAACAATTAAAATATTCTGACATTACGCAAACACGCCTATACAAATACATTGCCACCTTTTATTTTTTATTTTTTTTTTTTGTTTGGGTTTTACGGCCCTTTCAAGATTATTTCAATCATATCGAGCCGATCGTTAATCAGAGGTGGGCGAAAACCGGAGTACCCGGAGAAAAACCACCTGACCTTCCGTTGCAGAACTTGGCGTCTCACACGTGGCCAGAGCGAGGCTCGAACCTACGGCGGTGAGAGACCTAATGACTAAGAGTCAGCGCTCTTATCCACTAGGCCACGGAGGCCGGTTTGCCACCTTTTATCTACGAAAAAATGAAAAATTGTGATATTTTTCTTATTTCTGCTCAAAATATAGATTGTGGGCACTCGTTGGAACCGCCTCATTGAGGCGGTTCTAACGAGTACCCACAATCTATATTTTAGAGCAGAAATAAGAAAAATAAGGTATCCCCCCCCCCCGGAAACCCCAGTTTTACTATATAAAAGTGGGCTACAAGGGGGTCAAAATTAGATAGGCGTGTTTTCGTGATGTCTAATCATTGATGGAACTGTTGGTCAATAGGGGTGTGGGGGATAACACTGGAACTTTATACAGGCATAAAAATCTTGTTCTTTACGCAAACAGTGAAGGTCAAGATTAGATGCCGCGTTGTGAAGTGTTTGCTAATGTAACATTTTGGACCGATTAAGGGAACGGAAACACCCGGCAGATTTTACCACCATTTTTCAAAGGTAGGCAATTTTCGGGACTTCCTGTTCGCTTTTCTATCAACTCTGTCCCACGGCAAAAATGGTCTATCCTCTGGAGCAAATTCTTTCCTTTAAGCGTTGACCCCTTTTGGCATGGGAGACAAAAATACTTTTACAGGAGTTGCCTCCCCTGAAGGTGTATCCATTCCCATTAAATAGGCATTCATGCGTTGCATGTAACTATTTCAATATTAACCCATTTTTTACTGAATGGAATCTTCCAGAAATCCGTTTCAAGATCTAGGGGTGTTAGGTTGTGCTATCTTTACTACTTATTTGGAAAATGACTGAACTTTTTGCAAACAGTGTCGGCCCTGATCAGACACCGCGTTCTGTAGCGTATGATCTGGGCCTGCACTGTTTGCAAGTATCCGGTTTGGGGAACCAAAACGTCCTTTTTATCCCCATATACTGGTATATTTGTTGATATGAGTACCTGTCTTCAAAAATAAATAAATGAATGAACAATAAATAAAAACTCATAGTTCTGAAGATTATTGCTGTACATGAAAGTATGGACGCAGTGGGTCGCATGCAAAGTTAATGATCCCCGAAGGGGTTCATGTAAACTGTCGTTCATACTTTCATGAAAAGCAGAAAAATTAAGTTTATTTTTTATATTTACATAATTTGCCCCTCATCACTGTAGGCGAGAAAAATGCTTGTAGGGCAAACTTTTAAAGCTAAAAAAACATTTACACGCTGTTTTTCTACAAGGAACGGAGCAGCGTTGACGTCATCAACGCCCGCAGAGAACAATGGTTTAGAATGACGTCACTTAACGTCACTGAAAATCATGTAATTCGATGCGTTCATGGCAGTATGAACGCAATTTGTTTTCTATTGGTTTACATTAGACTTTACACTGGAAATGTAGATATATAACTTTACATCAGGCTTTATACTGGAAATGTAAAAATATTACCATAAATCTATTTCGATTAAAGTCTTTCAAAACAGAGCGAGACGTCACTGCACTTTTAATTTTGGACTAGTCCGCGTTTTAGGTAAATCGCTTTCAGTTTTAATTTTATATTGGGCGATATAGTTTTACTGAGGATCGTACTGCATCATATTAACCACTTGGACACGACTTCTACATAATGGCATTATGAAAAAACTTTGTTATAATTTTAAAATCCTGTGAAAAATGAAATCCGAAACCTGATTCTCCTAAAACATGGAATAGTCTTGTCACGCTTGAACGTTGAACTCTCAAAGGTCGTTGATAAACTATACGACGCCAAATATTGCTGAAAACGTTAAATAGTATTAAGAAACTAGCATTATTATGAAATCCCATTTTAGTTTCTTTCTACGGTCCTTTTTTTCGTACTGGCACTTGACGTAAAATAAATAAAAATGTTTGCATTTTTAAATATTTGAAACTTTGTATAAGGTCAATTAAAGTGAACCTTATTATCGTTTCTTTTTCTCTTGAGTATATATAGTAAAATTCCTATATTAAGACCACCTTTGGGACTGTTCAAAAGTGGTCTTAAAGACCACTTTTGAACAGTCCCAAAGGTGGTCCCTGACCAGAGGACATTGTAGACAGAAAAAAAAAACAGAGAAAAGTTTTTTATAGCAGAATTTATTCCTAATTTTAGGTGGTCTTAATAGCGGAATTTCACTGTATGTACATGTATTTTGTTTTTGTTTGTTTGATTTGAGGTTTAACGTCCCAGTCAGCACTGTATAGGTCATTTTGGAGACGTTGCTTCCAATTTTGTGATGAAATGACGTCTCGAGCCCTGTCGCCGAATGAAACCAATAGGGTTTATAAGCATGGGCGGGCCGACTCGCACTTCTTTGCCTGGACAGGCTTAGATCCTCTGAGCGGTTTACCAGTACTCGTTTGTGGTCGGTTTCAGCTCTGCGTAGAAGCATCATGCAGCCCATCTATTTCTTTAAGCCCCGATTGGCGGGGGTCACTTGAGTATATAAGTATATAAGTAACAGCTATTTACATTTTCCAGCAAAGCTATTGGCGGATTTGACGTACTGATTCATCGCATTCCTTGAACTTCCTGATTGTACGTCCCCGCCCGTCAACACTGTATGTGTCATTTTGGAGAGGTTGTTTCCAGTTTTGTAGGACTTCTGCCCGACATTGAGATGAAATGACAGCTTAAACCCTGTGGCGCAATGAAACCGATAAGGTTAATAAGCATTGACTCGCACCGCTTTGGGTAGGCTTAGATCCTCTAAGTGGTTTACCAGCCGTGACTCGTCTGCATCATGCAGCCCATCTTCAAGCCCCAATGGGCTCCTGATCGCTTCCATATACTAAGAACTGAACTTCTCTGAAAAAAGGCGTATTCTTAACCCTTGTCCTGCTGGCCCGGATATGCCTTATTTTCCAAACAATGAAGATCTAGATCAAATGGCTTCTGACGAAGCCATCTGATCAGGATCTACATTGTTTGTCATTCAGATTGTTAATTTACTGCAATAATTTGCATCAAGTAATCTGATTGGTTGATAATCAGTAGTGGGTGTGGCAGATTAAAATATTCAGCAGGACAAGGGTTAATGGAGAAAATTTGATCAAAGTGAGCAAATTCTTTCCTTTAAGTGGAGACCCCTAAAAAGGACATTCACTCCAGAGGAGACCTTGTTTACGAGAGTAAGGTATTTTTGAACCAGTTCCCTCCCCTGTAGGCTTATCAAATGTCCGGGAAATAGTTATACTTGACGGAATGCATGTTTACACCATTATATATAGCCTAGGGATGAGGTATAATAAATATGGATACAACTTCCGGGGAGGCAACGCTTTTCAAACGTATTTTGTCTCCATTACGAAAACACGCCTTTTTAAATATACTGAAATTTTTACCACATAAATGAACATTTCTGATAATCATTTCTCATGATTTTGAGCAACCGCGGTTCTAACGAGTACCAACAATCTATGACGATGTTTCTGCGTAGTAATAAGAAAAACAAGAGGGCCCAGAGGGCCCTGAATCGCTCACCTGAGTATCAGTGTCTCTAGTGCATTTTTGGCCCATGGGCTATAATTTGAATAAACTTAGTAGCGGTCCACCAGATGAAGCTTCATACCAAATATCAAAGGCCCAGGCCTTCTAGTTTCAGAAAAGAAGATTTTTAAAGGAATTCCCTATATAAGCCTATGTAAAACCAGCGGATGCTGGTGCGGGGACATTTTTGGTGCCAGTGATATAATTTGACCAATCTCAGTTGAGGTCCACTAGTTGAAGTTTCAAGCCAAATATCAAAGACCTGGGCCTTCTGGTTTCAGACAAGAAGATTTTTAAAGGTTTTTTTTCCTATATAAGCCTATGTTTAACTAGTGTGTCCCGGCGCGGGGACATTTTTGGCCCCAAGGCTATAATTTGAACAATCTTGGTATACAGAGGTCCATTAGTCGAAGCTTTATACCAAATATCAAAGACCTCGGACTTCTGGTTTCGGACAAGAAAAATTTTAAAGGTTTTTCCTATATACGGACCTCGCCCGGGGTCATTTTTTGGAGCCAGGGCTATGATTTGAACAATCTCAGTAGAGGTCCACTAGATGAAGCTTCACACCAAATATCAAAGACCTGGGCCGTCTGGTTTCAGAAAAGAAGATTGTTGAAGGTTTTTCCCTAAATCTAGTGGGTCCCGGCGCGGGGACATTTTTGGCCCCAAGGCTATAATTTAAACAATCTTAGTAGAGATCAATTAGTTGAAGCTTCGTATCAAATATCAAAGACCTGGTACTTCTCAGAATCAGAATCAGAATTGTTACTGGTGACACGGCAAATGACATTCATACACAAGGACCTGTGATGTGGGAAGTTAGTCCCTAGCTCTAACCAAAGAGGTAAATTTAGCTACACAATCATCAGCACCTTCAGCTGTCGAAATAATCGAATCGGGAAGGGCATTCCAATCTTTAATGGTTCTACGACTCTTTTATTATTGTCAGTTCTTGCAGTAAGGGTCTGAAACGCCAACGAATGGTGATTTCTACAGTGTCTAGCCGGGGGAACAAGGTCATCTGTTGGAATGCTGGCAGCACCCTTTTGACTTTCGTATGAAAGGATTAGCCTACTGTCTTTCCTCCTTTTCTTCAGAGACTCCCATTTTAATTCTCCAAGTATTCCAGTCATGCTCCCAGGTTCAAAGCGGTAATTGCCTGTTACAAATCTAGCAGCTCTATTCTGAACTTTCTCAATTTCATCGTTAAGGACCACTCCACTGGGGTCCCAGATACAACTACCATATTCCAAGATTGGGCGAACAAGACCTTTATATGCTGCCTCTTTTTACATCCTGAAGGCACTGATGAAGATTTCGCCTCAGGAAACCAAGCGTTCTATTTGCCTTACTACACATTTTGCTAATATGAGTATTCCATCTCAAGATGTGTGAGATTATCACACCAAGGTATTTAATGGAGTCCACATTCTCGAGGACGGTTCCCTCTATGGTGTAAGAAGCCTCAACTTTATTAGATCTCTTCCTAGTTGTCTGCATAATATTGCATTTACCTGGCTGAAATCTCATGCCCCATATTCGGGCTCAACATCCTAATCTATCTATGTCAGCCTGAAGTTTCAATGAGTCATCTGTATCTCTAATTTAAAGGTTTTGTCTGGTTTCAGATAAGAAGATATTTAAAGGTTTTCCCAAAATAAGTCTATGTAAAACCACTGGGCCCCGGCGCGGGGGCATTTTTGGCCCCAGGTCTTTAATTTGAACAATCTTAGTAGAGGTCCACTAGATGATGCTTCATGCCAGATATCAAAGACCTGTGCTTTCTGGTTTCATACAAGAAGATTTTTAAAGGTTTTCCCTATATACGCCTGTGTGAAACCAGTGGGCCCAGGCGCGGGGGTCATTTTTGGCCCCTAGACTATATTTTGAACAATCTTGGTAGAGGTCCACTAGATGAAGCTTCACACCAAATATCAAAGACCTGGAACTTCTGGTTTTCCCTATATAAGCCTATGACCCACGTGTGAGACGCCAAGTTCTGCAACGGAAGGTCAGGTGGTTTTTCTCCGGGTACTCCGGTTTTCGCCCACCTCTGATTAACGATCGGCTCGATATGAGTGAAATAATCTTGAAAGGGCCGTAAAACCCAAACCAAAAAAAAAAAAAAAAATATAAGCCTATGTAAAACTGGTGGGCCCCGGCGCGAAGGCATTTTTGACCCAAGGGCTATAATTTGAACAATCTTGGTAGAGGTCCACTAGATGAAGCTTCAAACCAAATAACAAAGACCTGGACCACGCGGTTTCAGAGAAGAAGATTTTTTTAAGTTTTCAGTAAAAAAATATATATATATATTTTTAGCTCCTGTTACCTATATGTTCAACGGATCGGAACCATTTGAACAACTTTGAAAAAGGACTATCTATGGATAATTCCTGTGAAGTTTGTTCAAAATCCGATCAGTGGTTTAGGAGGAGATGTTGTTTGAAGAAATCTTGGAAGAGGTCCACTAGATGAAGCTTCACACCAAATATCAAAGAACTGGGCCTTCTGGTTTCAGACAAGAAGATTTTTAAAGGTTTTCCCTATATACGTCTATGTAAAACTGGTGGGCCCCGGCGCGAAGACATTTTTGGCCCAAGGGCTATAATTTGAACAATCTTGGTAGAGGTCCACTAGATGATGCTTCATACCAAATAACAAAGACCTGAACCATACGGTTTCAGAGAAGAATATTTTTTTAAGTTTTTAGTAAAACAATCTATTTTTAGCTCCAGTGACCTATATGTGCAACGGATCGGAACCATTTGAACAACTTTGAAAGGAGGCTAACTATGGATCATTCCTGTGGAGTTTGGTCAAAATCCGATCAGTGGTTTAGGAGGAGATGTTGTTTGAAGAAATTGTTTACGCACGGTCGCACGACGGACGACGGACAAAAAGTGATCCCAAAAGCTCACCTTGTCACTACGTGACAGGTAAGCTAATAAAGTATACCCCTGTAAACACCAGTTTTACTGCATAACAGTGGGGTTTAAGGGGGGTCAAATTTATATAGGCGTGATGTATCAGTCACTGGGGGTGGGGATGGGGTTCTACTTTATCTCTCAGGAGCAAATTCTTTCCTTCAGAACAAAGAAACTCAAACGGAGCTTCAATTTTTATCAAACGTTGTCTCCCTTATGAAGAAATGGCCGACAATTTGCCGGTGTATCTTATCCCCTTAATCAAGTCGTGATTTAACGGTTCATTTGTTTTTAAAGTAAAAATATCTAATTTAAAATCAAATAATATATGTACGAAAAAGATGCTGGAAAATTAAATTCGGCTATATATTGTCTGTTATGGAGGTAAGTTGTATTTGGAATGGACCACACCGAATGCTACAGCTGTGCTGTACATGTACCAACGTTTGCGCAATGGTCGTAATATATGTTCAGGATTTGGGATATGTTCGATTATATGCCTGGAAATGGAAACACGCCTATACAAATACATTGCCACCTTTATCGCCGAAAAAAATGAAAATTTTAAGAAGAAAAATTGTGATATTTTTCTTATTTCTGCTCAAAATATAGATTGTGGGCACTCGTTAGAACCGCCTCATCGAGGCGGTTCTAACGAGTACCCACAATCTATATTTTAGAGCGGAAAAAAAGAAAAAAAATGTTTACCCCTGTAAACCCCAGTTTTTCTATATAAAAGTGGGGTTAGAGGGAATCAAAATTATATAGGCGTGTTTTTGTGATGTAAGCGGCATTTAGCTGACTGGGCTTTGGAAATACCATGCCCGACCTATCCCCGACATATCCGACTTAACCTATTCCCAGCAATATATGGGCTGCATTATACTGCCACGCAGAGCTGAATCAGGCCCGCACACTAGTAATGGTTAACCGCTTAGTAGATCTAAGCCTGTCCAGGAACCGCGGTGCGAGGCGGACCGCCCATGCTTATAAACGATATTGGTTTCATTGGGCGTCAGGACTTGAAGGTGTCATTTCATCTGAATGTCGGGTAAAAGTCCCACAAAATTGGAAGCAACGTCGCCAAAACTTTTACAGTGTTGACGGGGACGCTAAACCACAAACCAAACAAACAAACCTATTCCCAGCAAACATATGACGTAATAGTGACGTCACAATAACGTCGGTACAACGTCATGACATTTAGGCAACGTCACATCTACCTTGACGTTGCACCGACGTTGATTTGACGTTGCCCTTGCGACGTGTGCCTACTGGGTTTATTTTCCGGCCCAGTGACTCAGTCGAATACACGTCCAAGCTTGCACAAAAAAGCGGCATAACGTCGGACCGACAGCGGTACGACGTTGCCCTGTCGGTCCGACGTTGTTACGTCATATGGCAGTCGGGTTGATGTTGGCCCGATATCCCTTTCTAGCTGGGGTCACTCTGGTGACCAGAAAATCCCCGCTTTAATACTCTAAGTTTTTCTGACGTTCATTATTTCTCTTCCGCCGGTTCAAAAAGGGCAGTTGTAAATTTTCTGTAAATGAATTTGTGTTGTACTGGTTGACAAAAGTATCGGCTAGCTGGTGGGGTTAGTTAGTATTCATTGTGTCACTCATTTACAAGAAAAAAAACTATTTTACTAACGAGTTGGAAGTATACAGAAACGCCACATTTGGGGTACTCTAAATCTATTGGGACGCTTCTAACGCGTACTAACACTCCAACTCTCAGATTTAACAAGTCCATGAAACGAAGACCCTCCCCCTCTAAATCCCGCGTTATATCGATAAAACTGGGTTTTACTATACAGGGGTATAATTTATTTTTTCTTATTTCTGCGCCCAGACATAGGTTTTGGGTATTCGTTAGAACCGCCTCGATATATATATATTTTTTTCTTATCTCTGGATCAAAACATAAGTTTTGGGTACTCTTTAGAACAGCCTCAATGAGGCGGTTCTAACGAGCACCTACAACAGATGTTTGCAGCATTTATAAGAAAAATATTATGGATTTTCACCCAAAAAAGTAGGCATTTTGGAGTTGTGAAAAATGCACTATGTCGCATGGGTGTGTTATTGTTGAACTAAAAGAGCACCCAAACTCTTGGTGTTGAGAAAATACAAGAAAAGACCGCAAGGCTTACTGAGTAATACCCACATTTCCGCATATCAATGGTTGGTTTTACAAGTGCTTCTCATTACGTAAACAAGTCCGTGAAATTAACGCCCAGTAAACCCCACTTTATATAGAGAAACTGTGGTTTACGGGGGTATACATTAGTTTTCTTATTTCTGCTCCAAGGCATAGATTGTGGGTACTCGCTGGAATGGGCCGGTTCTAACGACACAACTCACTATACTTGCAGTATATATAAGAAAAATATCACGGATTTTCATTAGGAAAGAAGCCATTTTGGAGATGTGAAAAATGCATTATGTCGCACGGGTTTACACGGACTTGCTAACATGAAAGTAACGAGTACAATTTGATTTGGTAGAGTTTATTTGTTTAGTACTTTGTGATCATGGATTCAATTGCAATAAGGCCTAAAAAAGAAAACAAAATAGCTGTGTTTCCTATAACATACCGAAAACTGGGTTGGCTCGGTGGGTCGCAAAAACTTTTTATTTATCTTATTTATTTATTTATTTTATTTATTTATTTATATATTTATTTTATTTATTTTATTTTTATTTTATTTTTGTCAAAATTTATAGGATGGTACAAAAAGCAAACAACAACATTAAAACGGCTAAATTTTAACTATATTACCTGAAAACATTCAAATAACGAGGTTAAAAACATCAAGGAAGTTTCAGGTATTGGTTTAGTTATTTTGACAGTTGAATGAATTTTATCAACAGTGCTAGAAAATATTAAGGTTGGTGGGTAATAAAATATTTTTTCTTATTATTTTTTTTTCTGGATGACATTCAAAAAATGCAGGGTCGGCGCAAAAAAAAAAAAAAAATCAGGATCGATTTGGTTAGCGGAAACACTGCTATTTTTTTAATTAGGCCTAAGGCGTAATCGGCCGAAACTAGGTAGTCTGTTGTTGTTTTGTTTGTTTGTCTTTTCTTTTCAGATCTAGGTCCAATATTTCAACAGTCCAAGTATACAGACATGACGATGGAACGCAAGAAAGTGCCTGCAAGACGATGCGGATGCGAATTTCTGACTTTAAGAGTGTGCGTAAGTTGTATTTTTCTTGTCAATGATTATTTTTCAATCAAACCAAAATAGAAATAAACATATTCCAGGAGGTCCCCGTCCATCCGGGCTTGGAGAAACAGATTGGGCTGCATGATGGTTCCACGCAGAGCTGAACCTCATACACCCATGAGGCGGCTCTAACAAGTACCAACAGCCTATGTCTTGGATTGGAACAGAAATAAGCAAAATAATGTATACTCCTGTAAATGCCAGTTATCTCTATGTAAAGTGGGGTTTTGAGGGATGGTTCATTTTACGGACTTGTAAACATGATCTGCAGGAATGAATGAATCTCAAATCCCAATATGGAATATTCCTTTTTAGACACCCAAAAAGGATTATCAGCCCACACTCAAAGTCCGTCGACCCACAGGACTTAAATCAATGCTGCCAGCCAGATGTGTACCACATTATAAGAACCGTCCGCGCTAACAAAAAGAAAAAAAAAAAAAAAAAACTCACGCCAGTGCGACAGACAAAGAGCATTTTTTCAGATCTCGAAAACGGTTATTTTACTGACAAAAAATATATATAATTTTTCTTATGAAGTTGTATATATTTTGCTTATTAAACCCCAAATGTTTCCTCTTTATTTTCAGCTTATCCTGAACTTTGGTTTAATATGTATTTGTCTAACACTGATTGCTTTCATCATATATACAAAGATGAGTGATCCAAGGTAAGTCTAGTATTTACTCACATCACGTAAACATGCCTATACAATTTATATAATTTGACCCCTTAAAGCAGAAGCAAAACAAAGATCAGAAATCGATACAGTTAACCTACTCCACCCATCAAAGACACCAAAAGGATAGAAACACAAACATTAAGCGACCAGACCATAATGGAAACCTAAACAAAGGAAGGCCATAAGGACAGTTACTTTCCCACAAAATGGCCATATGGCCATCCAAAATAAAAGACACAAGTGATACACACAGTAAGTAACAAACAACACCATAAATAAACCGCCACAGACGAACCGCCTTGGAACGGTCAGTGGAATGATTTCCACTGGGGGGCTTAAATCGATTTTACGTGGCCACAATCCCCGCCTTTACTTCCGTCGCGATTTAGACAAATAATTCGTTCAGTCCGCATGAAGGCCTCCTAACTCACCAGTGCAACATCTCCGTGAACACAAAAATCAAAGAACCACAGAGGTGAGACAACGGTGAGGACTCGACAGCAAGAAACCACTGAAATGCTGGAGCAAAAGAAAACCAACAATTAGACTCCGATGGGCCCGACCAGAGACAGAGCATCAGGCACCAACCAACATTACCTTGAATTAGATCTCTCTAATTCTCAATAAGCCTTTACGTTGGAGCCGTCATAGAATCTGAGGCCTGACCCACCGGCGTGCAATTAAAGAGGGAAGCAAAGTTGCCAACCGTGATTGGGTTAACTACCATGCATGCAGTCTGTCGTATAACATCCATGTTGTACCCAATCTTTTTATATCGAAGAATGATTTTACGAAATTGGGTGCTGAAGTCATTGCGGTTATATATTTTTTTCTGAATTTATATACTAAGTCACCATAAAATTCGGGTTCCGATAGACCTTGTGGCAGAAGAGATTAAGTCCAATATTGAATTTTGAAATTAAATCAGAATGGCGTCTATAAAATTTTGAAAAGGCTTTGCGTAGTTTATGGTACCGATAACCCTGATTAAGGAGTTTAGCCGTTAATAATTTATTACGAGTGTTGAAGTCAGTAACATGACTACACACTCTAGCAAATCGAATTAATTGCGAAATATAAACGCCATAGGATGGCGCACGAGGAACATCACCATCCAAAAAAGGAGTGAGTGAGAGTGAGTGAGATTTAGTTTTACGTCCTACCAACAGCTAAGGTCATACGGAGACGGGACCTCGGTTTAAAGACTCATCCGAAAGTCTGGAGAAGCCCGGGATCGATCCTGCGATCCCTGGTTTACAAGGCGAGTAGCGTAACCACTGCACCACGGAGGCTTCTAGCCAAAAAAGGAAAATTTACAATCTCAAAATCAAAGTCATCGCGTTTATCATAAATTTTGCACGAAACAAATCCATCTACAATAGATAGATGTAAATCCAAAAACGGGGCCTCGGTATCAGAAGAATTTGCTTTATTTAACTGAAGTTCTGGGGGGTAAATCTGACTGATCAAACCATCGAAAAAGGTATTATCAATAATTAATAAATCATCTAAATATCTAGAAGTGGAGCAAAAAGCTTCAATAATTTCAGATTGGTTATCAATGGAAAGCGACAACATGAAGTCTCTTTCATAACAATACAAGAACAGATCAGCCACAAGAGGTGCGCAATTCGTACCCATCGGAATACCCACAATTTGTCTAAATAACTTAGTACCGAATCTAATATAAATATTGTCAAGTAGAAAGGTGAGGGCATCACACACTTTCTGACATGACCAAAGTGTATAATTCTTATGCTCTTTAGAAGTGAAAAATGCATTTCTGACATTACATGCAAGATAGAGAGAATCTTCTCTGTGAAAAGCCCATTCAATTAAATCATTCAGCTTTTCTTTTATAAGATTATGAGGAAGTGTAGTGTAAAGAGTGGAAAAATCGGAAGTAGACAGACTTGAAGCACGAAAATGTCTGGATTTCAATTTATTTAAAACCTCATTCGATTTTTTTATAGACCAAGACAGATTTCTTCCTGATCTTACAAAGACTTTATCACGATATTTAATTGCATGCGTTTTAATAGCAGTAAGACAGGAAGTTAATAATTGAGAAAGTTCAGTGGTAGAGCAAGAGCTAGAATTTGCAATAAACCGTGCTTTGTAAGGTCTTTTATGAAGTTTTGGTAACCAGTATAGCGTAGGAAGCTTGTCTTGGCCTTCGTTAACACACACAGCAAACTTGTTGGCTGAAAGACAAACATGTTTATCTACTATAGCTCTCTCTTCAGCTAAAGGCTGAAGTTCATAGGCCTTAGTACCACCAAGCTCCTGCTTAAGCGTGTTAACATAGTGGAGCCGTCACACAACGACGACGTTGTTAGCGGCCTTGTCTGCAGGGGCCAACACAAACTTCTTATGAAATTCTTGAATACCTAGTTTAAGATGACGTAAAGACGTCTTGGGCTTAGGTGGTAATAAGTTAGTATTTTGAGAATAGAAAGAAATGCGTTTATTCACTAGTTTTAAAATGCTAAGTTTCCAGTCCTTAACGGCTTTATGCTCAACATACTCTCGCTTACACCATCGATTACCGAATTCATTCAAGGAAGCAGCGATTTCATCTCTACATTTACTGAAATCAATTTTAGAAGGAAACCGATATTTCGGTCCTTTAGAAATTATGTTCCTTATCCTAGAATCAGGAATAATTTTCAAATTGCCAGTAATTACATGACCAGCAGTAGGATAGCAATAATTTGAGTTTTAACAATCACATGAATCAGGAGAATTAGTATCAATATCAAGATCTGAAACAAGTTTATTGAAATTAAAAGTGATGGATCTAACAGGTTTGTTATATTTATAGCAAATTATAGGTGTTTCAGTATTTTGAAAATAAGCAGGAATGGAAGAAAGCACCGATCTCTCGCGGAAGATACTGGGCAAATCTATAAAATCCATACCCTTATTAATGAAGGATATTTTGAAGAAATGGCGTTTATGATTAATTTCAGAATCAATGTAAGGACGGAGAGTATGCTAAGTATAGCCTCTAGTTAAGAGAGCCGCATCATATAACTGATGAGAACTATCGTAGAATTTATTCGCCTCGGTGTCCAGAAGACGTAAAACAGAAACGGGTAATGAACTTAAAAATGAAAGCATCGAGTGGCGTCCATGATTTAATAATATAATTGACAGTCACTTCAGTCTAGTATTGTTTCGTTTAAACGCACGTGATTTACGTTTAAAGTTACCGTTTTTCCTGGTGCCGTGAGATCTAGTTCTGCGTTTTCGACATTCCAGGAGCGAGAAAATATCAAACTCCGGCATTCTGGAAATATTACCCTCATGATAAATGTTGTCATTAATTCCCAGTGGAAAAGGGGTCTGTGAAAATTTGATCAATTTCAGCGCAGCTTCATGTCTTTTGATTATTTTGAATCTAGATGTAGAATTTGCATCGTAATAAAGTTTTTCCACTGGTTGTATTACAATGTTATTTACAGAATGACCTGTACGTCGAAAGTGACGGTACAAGAAAGTTTTTCTTAGGCTTACTCATTCTACGATAATGCTCGTTCAATCTAGTTTTAAGCATGCGGTTAGTTTGACCGACGTACTGCATATTACAGTTTGCAGCACGTCATGTAATTAGATAAATTAAATCTGTAGACTGTCATGTCAAATCAGACATGTTAACTACAGAGAAGCGTCTACCGTTTACAGATGAAGTAACGGTAGACGCAGTGCTTAAATGCGAACAACATCTGCACCTCTTGGCATTGCACTTAGAAATACTAGGATACATTCCACTTCTTTTCCACGGATTAGTATATTTTCGAAGGATGGGCGATTTGAGAGGAGATAGTCTTATACGAAGACTACTCCCAAAAACATTGGTATTGCCTGCTCCATTGAGATTAACTGAAGTTACAGAAGACAAATTTAAGGGTCTAACCAATACCGAAGGCAACATAGTATTAAAGTTCTTAATAGAATGGGGAATCCGTACAGAAGAAGCAGAGTGTAACCTAAGGGGTGATATTGATATTTTAAATGTATTTGTGATACTCATGTGGGTTTAGAAGGTTTTGATACCGTCAAAACTAAAGCGATCTTCATACCGGTCATTATGTAAAACAGCTTATAAAATTACTGAAGATAATTCCTTCGAATAGAAGGAAGGTACAACAAAAGCCCACAAAACATCTAAGTCTACTTAAAGTTCAGGGATGTTAAACAAGCAGTTGTTATACAACGAGGAATGAACATCGGTTAAATAATGACCTTCAACAGGTATCTAAAGGATGTCAATTGATGGAACAGTGAAAAGCAATTGCATAAGCAATCCCTGAGGATTGAAAAAATAAGAGCATTAAATGTATGTACGGGGAGACCTTTTACAGCCGCCACACGGCACAAACAAAACAGCCCTGATATGCAAAGCAGAAGCAAAACAAAGATCAGGAATCGATACAATTAACCTACTCCACCCATCAAAGACACCAAAGGGAAAGAAACACGAACATTAAGCGACCAGACCATAATGGAAACCTAAACAAAGGAAGGCCATAAGGGCAGTTACTTTCCCACAAAATGGCCATATGGCCATCCAAAATAAAAAGACACAAGTGATACACACAGTAAGTAACAAACAACACCATAAATAAACCGCCACAGAAGAACCGCCTTGGAACGGTCAGTGGAATGATGGACTTTTTCATAAGATTTTTTTTTTTTTTTCAGATTTTTATACATTATTATTCTAACTTTTTTTTACTTTTATTTTCCTCATAATTCTACATACCTATTGGTCATTAACCGCTTGACGCTTATGACCCACGAAGAGGGTTGACGCGTCGCTAAACACGAAATAATCATAATACATAGACTTATTCTTCTTACCGTTATGAAGTATAGCTTATCTTACATGGGGCTATTCTGGTACAGCTGTATTTCCCATAGAGGTATTTTCTTTGCACCATGAAATACAGATGTATCTCACATGGCTGTACTCCGGTACAGCTTCATCTCACATAGATGTATTCTCCTTATCGCCAGTATAGCTGCACATGTATCTGGGGTATTCCCCTTATATTGTTGGTGGTCGGTTGGATCGCCTCATCCAGGTTGTTCTAACAAGTAGGGTACCCAACACTATCTATATTTCGAACAAATACAGTCAAAGTAGAAGTAAAACAAAGATCAGGTATCGATACAATTAACCTACTCCACCCATCAAAGACACCAAAGGGAAAGAAACACAAACATGAAGCGACCAGACCATAATGGAAACCTAAACAAAGGATGGCCATAAGGACAGTTACTTTCCCACAAAATGGCCAAATGGCCATCCAAAATAAAAAGGCACAAGTGATACACACAGTAAGTAGTAACAAACAACAACATAAATAAACCGCCACAGAAGAACCGCCTTGGAACGGTCAGAACCCTCTTTATACCGACATTCGCGTAATAACGACAATTTGAATGGAATGACGACTTAAGGCTTAGCCTCGGTTCCGAGCGGCGTGGGCTTCCCTAGGGTTCGACATGCACAAATCGAGTCCATGGTCATGAAAGGGTCTTATAATCTATTACTCAAAGAAACAAATGTAATAGATATTTGTTAGAATCGCCACACCGAGGCGATTCTAACAAATGTCTGTAACATTTGTTCATTTTGGGTAATAATGAGGGAAAAGGCCGTTTATTACCTACCATTCTCTTAACTGAGATTCTTTATAATGGCACAATAATTCTTTATAATGGAACAAATACTGCCGTTATAACGGGGGTCCTCTGTACAAGGAAAATACTGTATACCAATGTAAAGCCTACTTTTTCATCACAAGTCGCAACGCTACTATTGTACTTTGATCCTTTGTAAAAATGGGAGACAGCCTTCCATAAGTCATTGGATTTCCTTCTGAATCCCATTGTAAAAAACCGTCTTTATAGATTTAGTTAATTATATGTATTTTATGTATTATACAAATAAATAAACGTTTAAACTAATCCTACTTTTTGCTAGATTCAGTGGAATGTATAAGGTGTACAATTTACTTTTTTGTTTTGAATTTACAATACTCTCTTGTTAGTGTATTTAGAGAACGTCTTTTTGCTGTTTCTTTGTTTGTTTGTTGCAGTTCTGAAAGGGAGACGAGGCTACGACGGTTTTCTACAGAGCCTTTGAATGCAGATGCAAAAAGTGAAACTACTGCAAAACCTGGAATAAACCCAAGGTATCTCAGTCTGTAACGGCTAATATGGTTAATATTTCTATAGTCTCAGATTCATGTAGCATATGGTTGCTGAGGAGCCCAATGTTATCTTGTGCATTTCGTGTTGTTTATTTGATTATTTTCTTTGCGATCATCAAGCCTATTTCAAGTCTTGTGAGTGAGTGAGTGAGTTTTAGTTTAACGTCCCACCAACAGCTAAGGTCATACGGAGACGGGACCTCGGTTTAAAGACTCATCCGAAAGTCTGGAGAAGCCCGGGATCGATCCTGCGATCCCGGGCTTCTCCAGACTTTCGGATTTCAAGTCTTGTAAATTAGTAATAGGGTCACAGATGAGTCCTAATGGACCGAAACTAGCTAGTCTTGCCCAGACATAGAGGCTCTTACATGAGTGCTCATGCATTATTGAATTTATTAAACGAGTTGAGGAAATAGGAAAAAATGCGAGGCTTTGCCGAGCATTTTATCCCTTTTCCTCAACGAGTTTAATAAATATTCAATAATGCATGAGCACGAATGCAATATTCTATTTATCATATGACATTTATAACGCATTTTATTTTTGTTTGTTTACAAAAAAATATCAATATTCCACCATTAGTAAACACGACGTCGTTATGGACGTCGTACATGTAACGTTACGGGACGTATCTAGCTAAATTGCATATAAATCCACTAGTGGATTATCGAAAATATTACATGGCGTTATTACACTCTCAGACGCGACATCATATGATAGAGGATCTAACATAAAGGTCCGAGTTTTATTGAATTTATTAAACGAGTTGAGGAAAATGATTGATTGTTTTTGGGCTTAACGGCATGTCAACACTTGTGGGTCATTTGTGCCGTCTCCCAGTGAAAGGGAAAATGAGCCAATATCAGCTGGACGCCCCAGTGACGCAAGATACGCGTCATCGTAGCCTCAGCCAACCAACCTGGAGTTGAAGAAAAGGATGAAATGCTCAAGGCGCCGAGCATTTTATGAGTTTAATAAATTAAGCGATATGTTAGTGCAAATGCTGGGTTTAATTCATCACTTTTAAAACGCATTTTATTCGCAAAGGCGATAAAATCCAATTTAAAGTGGTCATATGATAAACAGAATCTTATACTCGTGTTCATTTCAGATGAAATTTATGAAACTCGCCTAAGGCTCGTTTCATAAATTTCATAGGAAATGACCATTTGTGTAAGATCCTCTTTTTAATACATGGCGTCATTACATTCTCAGACACGACGTACATGTTCAATGTAAAGTTTGTTTTTCATTTTGATGTCGTTGATTCCAAATTCATCACTTCCCTGCAGCTGGTGTTTACGGTGTCACGTGATGAAGGTGGAGTGTCTTTGTCTTTTTGTTTGAGATCCCCCTGTTTAGATCATTTTGGAGACGTTACTTCCCATCACGATAAGTCACCCGTGTGACATAGTGTATTTTTTCATATCTCCAAAATGGCTACTCATCTGATGGAAATAGATAATATTTTTCTTATAAATGCTCAAACATAGGGTGTGTGTGCTTGTTAGAAACGACTCAATGAGGAAATTCTAACGAGTACGCCCAACCTATGACTTGGTACAGAAATAAGAAAAATAATGTATACACCCGTAAACCCCAGTTTTCCCTATACATGTATAAAGTGGAGTTTTTTGGGGTCTTCATTTCACGGACTTGTTCACGCGATGTGCAATTTTGTGTGACTTTAACCCGACACTGATATGAAATGACATCTGGATCCCTGCCGCCTAATGAAACCAATAGGTTTTATAATTCATGGACTCGCACCACTTTGTCTCTGTCATGACTTCATCATAATGCAATTTATACATCTATATACCGGCAATTTATACATCTATATATTGAAGAAATATATGGGCTGCACGATGCTTCCACGCAGAGCTGAGTCCGGCCCGCACACTAGTACTGCATGGTAAACTGCTAAGAGGATCTAAGCCTGTCCAGGAACCGCGGTGCGAGGCGGACCGTCCTTGCTAATAAACCCTATTGGTTTCAGTGGGCGACAGGGCTTCAGATGTCATTTCATCTCAATGTCGGGTAAAAGTCCTTCACAATTGGAAGCAACGTCTCCAAAATGACCTTTACAGTGTTGACGGGGACGTTAAACCATAAATCAAACAAACAAACATCTATATACATGTGTGTCATTTCCTTTGAGATTTTCGAACCTAGCTGTGGTCACATGTGAGACGCCAAGTTCTGCAACAGAAGGTCAGATGTGTTTTCTACGGGTACTTCGGTTTTTACCCACACCCGATGAACAACCTGTCGAAATAAGTGTGCCGTAAAATAAAGACTATAAATCTATTTCCTTGGAGATCATCGACCATTCCAAATCTTTCAAAAATTATACGCGGGTCACAGATGAGTCCAAATATGACGAAACTACCTAAAGATATCATTCGTGATTTTCTTTATTGTGTTAGTAACTGTGAGAGGTCACGTATTGCTTGTTTCGATTTGAGGTTTAACGTCCCGCCAACACTGTATAGGTCATTTCGGTTACATTACTTCCAATTTTGTGGAACTTTTACCCGACATTGAGATGAAATGACTTCTCAAGCCCTGTCGCCCAATGAAACCATAGGGTTTACAAGCATGGACGGTCCGACTCACGCCGCTTTACCTGGACAGGCTTAGATCCCCTAAGCGGTTTACGAGTACTCATGTGCGGTCGGTTTCAGCTCTGCGTGGAAGCATCATGCAGTCCATCTATTTCATCAAACCCTAAAGTGTGCTGTCGCGTACTGAGGGCTAGGCTTTAATACTTTCATATTTATTACTATCCAATTAGGTGAAAACTGCAAATCTGATTGTTTTTCACATATTTCTTTTCTTCTCAGTCTTCTTCTTCTTCTTTTTTCTTCTTCTTCTTCTTATTGCCCCGATAGCTCAGTTGGTAGAGTGTCCGCTCCGGGGAACGGGAGGTCTCGGGTTCGATCCCGGGCCGCGACATACCAAAGTCGTTAAAAATGGTACTAGCTGCTCCTCGCTTGGCACTCATATTTACGGGGTAGAGCTAGGACTGGTCGATCCAGTGTCAGGATAATGTGACTGGGTGTGGTATCATGTAATGTGTCTGGGACATGATACTTCAGTGAGGCAGCACTATAAACGTGAGCATTGAGCTCCCTGTCGCAACCAGACACCGTCGTGATATGACTGAAAAATTGTTGAAAGCGACGTTAAACCCGAAGTCACACACACACTCTTCTTCTTATTATTATTATTATCATCATCATCATTATCATTAATTTTATTATTATTATTATTATTATTATTTCAGCAGAAACAGTACAATGACAACTGGTTTTTCCCTCGGCGTATAGAGCACGACTATTAGCAACTCCACTGCCAACGCAGCAAGGTATTGAATAAATTAGTGCTTAGCTCAAAAAGAAGAAACATAAAAGTACAAAGGAAATTAACACCAGGGGCCAATTGTTCAAATATGTTCTCATAAGCCTCATTAGCTCAACAACTTCGTAAGTGGTTATATTGTTAACTGTTCCAGCGAGTTCAATATCTAAAATGTTGGCATTTTTGCTGTAAAAATATGAGCAGCTTTTGCATTTATTTATTCATCCGAGCAGGTAGTATTGCCATCGGACGATATGCTCACCCGAACAGGTATTGTTGCACTCGGACGATTTGTTTACCCGAGCAAGTAGTATTGCCATAGGACGATTTGTTCACCCGGGCAGGTAGTACTGCGATCGGATGATTTGTTCATCCGTGTAGGTAGTGTTGCCATCGGACGATTTGTTCACCCGAGTAGGTAATATTGCCATCGGACGATCTGTACACCCGAACAGGTAGTATTGCCATCGGACGATTTGTTCACCCGAGCAGGTAGAATTGCCATCGGACGATTTGTTCACCTAAGCAGGTAGTTTTGCCATCGGACGATTTGCTCCCGCGAACAGGTAGTATTGCCCTCGGACGATTTGTTCATCCGTGCAGGTTATATTGCCATCGGGCGATTTGTTCACCCGAGCAGGTAGTATTGCCCCCGGACGATTTGTTTACCCGAGCAGATAGTATTGCCATCGGACGGTTTCTTCACCCGAGCAGACAGTATTGCCCTCGGACGTTTTTTTTCATCCGAGCAGGTAGCATTGCCATCGGACGATTTACTCACCCGAGGAGATAGTATTGTCCTCGGGCGATTTGTTCACCCGAGCAGGTAGTATTGCCCTCGGACGGTTTGTTCACCCGAGCAGACAGTATTGCCCTCGGACGTTTTTTTTTCATCCGAGCAGGTAGCATTGCCATCGGATGATTTACTCACCCGAGGAGATAGTATTGTCCACGGACGATTTGTTCACCCGAGCATGTAGTGTTGCTCTCGGGCGATTTGTTCATCGGAGCAGGTAGTATTGCTCTCGGACTATTTGTTCACCCGATCATGTAGTATTGCCATAGGACGATTTATTCACCCGAGCATGTAGTAGTGCTTTCGGACGATTTGTTCACCGGAGCATGTAGTATTGCTCTCGGACGGTTTGTTCACCCGATCAGGTAGTATTGCTCTCGGACGATTTGTTCATCCGAGCAGGTAGTATTGCCATCGGACGATTTGTTCACCCGAGCATGTTGTATTGCTCTCGGACGATTTGTTCACCCGAGCATGTAGTATTGCCATCGGACGATTTGTTCACTCGAGCATGTAGTATTGCCATCGGACGATTTGTTCACCCGAGCAGGTAGTATTACCATCGGACGATTGTTCACCCGAACAGGTAGTATTGCCTTCGGACGAAGTTCGAGAGCAATACTACTTGTCGAGGGTGAACAAATTGTCATATTCCCCTCACCTAAGGGTAATTAACGCGGACGTCTGATTGAATAGCGTCATTTGTAATACTGCAAAAAATGCAGGCTTTTGATTGGACAGCGCAAGGGCAGATATTTTCCATATACCCCGTGAGCAAAAATATTTTACCCTCTAGCGCTTGCCTTCGATTACGACGACCGCCATATTGGATCTACTGCATTGTTGATAAGTAATAAAAACACCACACTAATTTCATGTAAATAAATAAATAAATGAGCCCCGCCAAGCGAATTTGTGTCTTCGAGCATTCCGTTATGACAAATTTTAACTGCGCATGCCCAGCCATTCACAGGGGCCAGGGATATGGCTTTCTGTCTGAAGGTTCCTCTTGATTCACTGCTTGTATGAGCGAGCAGCGAAGGTTCTGGCGAGACTGCGCGGATGCGCAGGCTCGCCTGAACCTTCGCTGCTCGCATAGGCGATAAGTACCAAAATCGCTTGGCGGGGCCCAAAATGAAAACTTTTGACTGTGTGTATTTATTCGGTATTTTATTTCATTGTTTTCTTTTGTAAAACTCTCATTCTAACATGCCGTAAAGGTTTTGCCTCTGAGCAACGTTGTCAACGTAACGCAGCATAATGGCGCGATCGATGACGTCACATGTACTTCTCGAGACGTTCGCTACAAAAGAATTGTTGAACCGTGAAAGCGCTTTGTACTATAACAAATTCGTTATTTTGATTCTTGACTGGGCACATGGGATCATATTCCCGCCTGAAAGCCAGATTTGCCCACGCCTGACGGCTCAAGAAATATCGCTCCCAGGCGGGGAATGTGATCCCATGTCCCCCATCAAGAATCAAAATAACTTATAATATTTACATTTCCAGTATAAGGTTTGATGAAAACCTATAGAATACAATGTAGTTCATACATTCATTGACGCATCGAATCACATGATTTTCAGTGACGTCAAGTGACTTCAGTGTAAACCATGGTTCTCAACGGGCGTTGATGACGGTCAGCGGTGTTCCGCTCTTTGTAGAAAAAACAGCGTTTAAATGTTTTTCAGCTTTAAAAAATCGCCCTATAAGCATTACTTCGCCCAGTGACGAGGGACAAAGTATGTAAATATAAAAAATAAACTTAACCATTCTGTTTTTCATGAAAGTATGAACGATTCGGGGTTCCTGTACTTTGCACGCGACCCACTGCGTTCATACTTTCATGAACAGCAGAAAAATAAAATTCATTTCTTTAATGATTCTGATTAAAATCGAATGGATTTTACTCGTTGCACAGATACATGTATTACCGCAACGTGGGTTAAAGGCAATCAAAAACATGAGACAAGCAAATGCATATAATTAATTTTATACACATACACAGAAATACCCAGCTACATACAAACACACTGCATTTTTACAAAGTGATTGGGCATTCGTGAATGAAATTAGCAATGACTTTCTGATATTAGTACTTTTAATCAAATCTAAAATATATGTATACGAACAGTACTAAGCCTAATGTGATACTCTTTTATGATATCAAACAGTTAATGCCGTAATACATGTATGATATACTGTCGGAAATTGGACGGCATATGTGCATAACGTTGTCTATTATTGGAAGAAATTGTTTTACAGCGCTGCTTGAAAAAATGCGTCCAGAACCGGACTCGAACCGCCGACCCCTTGCTTACAAGGTATGTACTCTGCCTACTGAGATATCTGGGCGCTGATAACATTTTTTCGACTTTGACGATTTATAAACTTAGTAAATAAACAACACTATTGGTGAAGTACGGGGAACCCTTTTACACGTTCCACAACTGCGCGTAACACCGGCTCAGGTTGCAAACAAATACATAAATATTTGATAAATGAAGTTGAAAAACTATTAAAATTGTCATTTGTGGCAGTAAATCCTCGTTTAATATGGTTGCAAATTCCGTTTAACCGATTTAGTACCAGAAACCCCAAAACGGGTACCCTGGCAAACAGTGCAGGCCCGGATCAGACGCCGCAGAACTCGGCGTCTGATCAGGGCCTCCACTGTTTGCTAAAAGTTCAGTCATTTTCCAAATAAATTTTGATGAAATCACAACCTGTCACCCCTAAATTTTGAAATGGACTCCTGCTGTATATAGGGAGGAAGATTCAATTTGGTACACGGCGACGTAATATACTTTATAGCACAAGCGCAGCAAACCTCCTTGGCCCCCGCCCATAGGGGCTTGAAGAAATATATGGGCTGCATGATGCTTCCACGCAGAGCTGAATCCGGCCCGCACACTAGTACTGGTAAACCGCTTAGAGGATCTAAGCCTGTCCAGGAACCGCGGTGCGAGGCGGACCGTCCATGCTGATAAACCCCATTGGTCTCATTGGGCGACATGGCTTGAGATGTCATTTCATCTCAATGTCGGGTAAAAGACCCACAAAATTGGAAGCAACGTCTCCAAAATGACCTTTACAGTGTTGACGGGGACGTTAAGCATCAAATCAAACAAACGAATCAGCAATCATCCTTGAGCAAAGGTTACTAAAAACAGCTCAATGGCATTTTCAGTGTTAGAGAGATTCCTGTTGTGACTCATTCTGCTGGTCAGTATAGCTTGTGCTTTAACCCTTGTCCTGCTGAATATTTAAATATGTCACACCCACTTCCTATTATCAACCAATCAGATTACTTGATGCAAATTATTACAACAAATTCACAATCTGAATGACAAACAATGTAGATCCTGATCAGATGGCTTCTTCAGAAGCCATCTGATCTGGATCTACATTGTTTCAAAGAGAAGGCATATCCGGGATTAGCAGGACAAGGGTTAAAGTAAATACGGAATTTGCGACATTAAACCCGACGATGATGGTAGTATGACTACAATTATCACTGTAGTATACAACCTTTTTTTCCAGTAGTTGCTTTAAAAAAGATAACCAGCCAGAGAAACATCCACTGTCTGGCCTGATAGAGAAACTCTTTCGTACACCAAAGCAGCAAGCAGAGTTCGAGAAAGCATACACAGCTGATCGTAAGAGAGCAAATATTACAAAATGTGATTCCTGTAACCAACTGTCGTGCTCTGTTTCGCCAACAGGATCTACCCACAAATCATCCAACAGAACGCAACCGCGAAGATCTTCGCAAGAATCAGAGATGAATTCTCACCAAAGACAAATGGATTTATCACAAGAATTTGACAATCATGACGTGATATATCACGCTTGCTGTATCTCGTACGTATTTAACCTCGTTATGAAACGCAGCTTTACTGCTTAAATTTAATACAGTGGAACTACAATGGGTCGAACGCCGATGGCCGAATCCGTAGGGAATTTCGCCAAATATGATATAGGGATACTTTGGGGAGATTTTCTTCCTTAATCTTGCAAATGTATGTTGTGTGTACTCATTAGAATCGCCTCGATGAGGCGATTCAAATGTATATTGTGTGTACTCGTTAGAATCGCCTCGATGAGGCGATTCTAAAGAGCACACACAACATACATTAGAATACATAACATCGAAAAGATATCCCACAATTATTTTTATTATGCCTACTGGTATAACACTAATGGTAACCCTCCGTGGCTCGAACTACCGCTGTCTCAAACACATTTTCATGGTCAAAAAGGGGTTCTAACCATCGAAAGTCGGCTGTACAGTCCAATTTTGATAACTCGAATACTTTCGGGTACTGGAAAAATTCTCAAGAGTCTGAAGAACGAGTTCGAATTTGTCATGGTAAACGAGGTATCCGAGTTCAAGTTATCGAAGTTCCATTGTACAGTGAAGTGTGTGTGAATTCGGGTTTTAACGTCGCTTTCAACAATTTTTTCAGTCATACCACGACGGTGTCTGGTTGCGACAGGGAGCTAAATGCTCACTTTTATAGTGCTGCCTCAATGAAGTATCATGTTCCAGACACATTACATGATGCCACATCCAATCACATTATCCTGACACTGGGTCGATCAGTCCTAGCTCTACCCCGTAAATCTGAGTGCCAAGCGAGGAGCAGCTCGTACCATTTTTAACGACTTTGGTATGTCGCGGCCCGGGATCGAACCCGTGACCTCCCGTTCCCCGGAGCGGGCACTCTACCAACTGAGCTATCGGGGCCGGTTTGTACAGTGACATTTCAATGAATCGAATACATTATTTAGATTAGTTACAGAAAATATTTTATCATATGACGTCGCTTCTGAGAGTAGAATAACGTCATGAAATATTTTCGATAATCCACTAGTGGATTAAATATGAAAAGCTAGATACGTCCCGTAACGTTACATGTACGACGTCCTTAAGGACGTCGCGTTTACTAACGGCGGAAAATTGACATTTTTGTAAACAATCGTGAATAAAATGCATTTTAAATGTCATATGATAAATAGAATCTTGCATTCGTGCTCATGTACATGTATTATTGAATTTATTAAACTCGTTGATTTTATCCCTTTTCCTCAACTCGTTTAATAAATTCAATAATGCATGAACACTCATGTTAGATCCTCTATATCTGTGTCATCCTTAGATTTAGTCTTGAATGGGTTCATACAACATACCTTTTGTTTAACATCATGTTAACAAGTCCATGTAATAAAGACCCCTCTAAACCCCACTTTATTTAGAGACAACTGGGGTTTGCAGGAGTAAACATATTTTTCTTATTTCTGCTCCAACACATAGGTTGTGTGTGTTCGTTAGAACCGCCTAAACATAGGTCGTTGTTACTCGTTAGAAACGCCTCAGGAGCGGTTCTAACGAGCACCCAAAACCTATGTTTGAAGTACAAATAAGAAACATTTCACAAATTTTCATCAGAAAAGTACACTATACAAGTTCGGCGATATGAAAGAATACACTATGGCACACGGGTGTGTAAGCGTATTAAAATAGAAGATCGGCGATATCCGTTAATATTCCATGACAATCCCCCACCCCTCAGTGGCTCGAACTATCCTTATCTGCAACAAATTTTCTTGGTCTCAGAGTCGAGTCAATTAAAATCGACTGTATTTTAAATTAGCGACTTACGGGGGTTCCGAAATTTTAGCAACTTACTGAATACACGTATCCGGTTATGGAAGGAAAAAAGCGAATCGTGGTTGGCATACACATTAAGGCTGAGCTAATCACTACATGTTCGGAGAGCCCATTCCAGAATTGATCCAGCGTACGACAAAACCTACAATAAGACATGTGCGCCCAACGAAGACTCAGATCAGCCTGCGCATCCGCGCAGTCTGATCAGAGTCTTCGTTGTGCGCTCTAGGGATAGATAAGGGCGCAATTCTCCTTCATGCAGCAAGAGAAATCTCTGGCCAGACTATATGGATATGCAGGTTTATATATACTCACCGGAAATAGAAACTATACACTCAATTTTGAGTTGTCACTGGCGAAACATTTTAATGAACTTTGAATTTCAATTATATAACGTATCATCACTGGCATGTCTGATTTATCGAATAAGATTTTTAATGATAAGTACGATTTATCGGGTAGAGCCACAGGTACAAAGCAAGGGTCCAAATCTTGCTGTTAAAGTTTCCATTGAGTCAAACATTTTGTGTCACGAATGTGATTCCCATTTTTACCAGTTATTACGCATCATCTCACGTTGGAAATATTGTTAACAAAATGAACATTTTCACAATGGCTGAAATGTTATCGACGTTTAAATATTGGACCAAACCACCGGACGTGAGCGAAAAGTATGGCATTTCTGAGTGCGGTTTTTGTTTTTATCAATATTTAAGACACAGCTGAAGACGATTGAAGGCACTTTTTGGTCGATTTATGGCTTGAAACATTATTTTGAAAATTTCGCGGAAAAAAGCAATTTCTGGGATTTCAATAGAATGTTTGCTTCTCGATAATTTTTAGATGTTATGTTATTTTTTTTTTATTTCTTGCTTTTCACTTGTTACCTACACGCAAAATTGTTGAAGTCAAAATTCGATTACAAACAGATTTTGTGAAAAATGCACTTTTCTACATTTTCCCCAAAAACAGTTATTTTGAACACCGGAGTTCTTTAAATTGTTACAGGATTCATGTCTATAGTTAGTCAAATCCTTAATCAGTAACTTTTAACTGAATTATCCACTTGTTTTGTCAGGCGAGACAACTTAAAAACAATTTAAAAGTGTATAGTTTCTATTTCCGGTCAGTATATATCCCAGTTAATTCGGTTTGCTAGAGTGTTTACCGTCCGTCACGCTATCTCCTCCTTAACCACTGGCGGGAATGCAACCATATTTTCTACATGACTTCCTTACATGGTGAGGGCGTGCGAAAGGGACGTTATAGTTGGCTCCGCCCAAAGGGGCCATCTCAAGGGGTCAAAAAGTCACGTTTGCTATGTGGCAAAAGCGTGGGGATTTGCGATGGCTGGCCATCGACTGCTCGCTCTAGTTATTATTATTATTATTATTATTATTATTATTATTATTATTATTATTATGACTTATTCATTAACCCTTATCATGCTGTTCACGACAACCCCTATCTTTGCAAACAATGTAGATCCAGATCAGATGGCTTCTGAAGAAGCCATCTGATCAGGATCTACACTGTTTGGCATTCAGTTTATGAATTTGTAGCAATAAATTACATCAAGTAATTTGATTGGTTGATATAACGAAATCGGTGTGGCTTAGATGAATATTCAGCAAGATAAGAGTTAATATTTGGAGCTGAGCAGCCGATATTGATTCAACATGTACTGTCAAATTCCGCTATTAATACCATTTAAAATTAGGACTAATTCTTCTTTTAAAAAGCATATCTATATGACTATAGCTGTTATTTCTTAACATCTTCAACATCCAGTGTCCTCTAGTAAAGAACCACCCTTGGATCTATTCAGCAGTGGTCTTTAAGACCACTTTTGAACAGTCCCATAGGTGGTCTAAATATAAGAATTGTACTGTAATTATTCCAGCTGGATCGAGTTTTTCAGCCCAACCTATGTCCAGGACGTGTATAACCAGACGCGTAAACTTGCAGTTATGTGGGACGGAAGGAAGCAATATTTTGTAAAAGAAACATGCCAGTAAGTATTAGCCTCTTGCTTGCCAGAAGAATTTATTAATTATGCCCCACACTGCATTACGATAATACACCCGCGCGACAAAGTGCAGTTTTGGCTACTGTTCGGTTGAAAATCAGTGATATTTTTCTTTTTTATATCGCAAACATAGGTTGTGTGTGCTCGTTAGAACGCGGTTCTCATAGGTTGTGTGTGCTCGTTAGAACCGCCTCATGGAGGCGGTTCTATCGAGTAACCACAACCTATGCCTTGGAGCAATAATAAAAAAATTATGTATACCCCGTAAACCCCAGTTTTCTCTATATAAAGTGGGGTATAGGGGGTGTTCGTTTCACGGACTTGTTCACGTGATGGAATAAGAGAGATGCATTGTTTTTAATATGGATCCCGTTTGGCGATGTCGCAGGGGTTGGCTGTTTGAAATGCTGTACTGAAACGATTCTTACCAAACCTACAGGGTAACATAGCTAGGATAGAGACACACAGTGGTTCGGTTATGATGGCCTTGGCGTCCTTTTATATAGTATAGTATGATGGCCTCCGCCGTCTCGGGCCCAAGTTTGTGTTTATTTTAGTTAGTGGGTGACCTCTATCGCGGAGGATGTGGAAGTAGGTCAATCCCCTTTCTGCATTTTTTTGTTAAAGTTAGGAAAATGTGGTGCCCCTAGCTAGGCCTCCTCCACGTAGGATGTCATATTCTGTGGGGCCGTAAGTGGGTCATTCTGAGTCGCCATGTTTACATGTCATTATCGCAACCTACGTGAAGGAAGGCACCGTAGGAGGAATTGTATTCCTACCTAGTCGTTTGAGGGCCCGAGATATCGTGTGCCGATCTCGTTAGCAATGTAGTTAGTACAAATTCATATAATCATGTAGGTCGCATACAAGCGTCCGCCTGCGCATGTGCGCAGTCGAGCACTCCTATGCGATCTTGTTTTTATGTGTCATATTTACAGTTAACAATGTTTGAAATCGCTTTTTGGGAGAAAACTCTTCTTCTTCTTCTTCTATCTCCAGGTTTTTGATCTCTCTTTTCCTATACTATCCTCTCTACGGGATTCCTACTCTACAAATATTCTACAACTATCGCTATATCTACCTAATTGAGCATTGCGTGGGTGGATGTGTGTTGTTTTAGTTTTGCGTGGGTGGTTGTGTGTTGATGCCCTCCTTCAGGGTCGCACTTAGTCATGCCCTAGTTAGTTAGTTAATTTCCCTTATCTGTATAAATATTTGGCCGTCTTGACCGTCCGTTTTAATTACGGTCATGGCGCGATTTGCTGTCTTTGATGATACTAATGTTAAACGACAAGGGTAGTACCGAGGGCTGTTTGATGTACCAGGCGAGGTTCGGTTTTTCGGCCGTAGTGGTATGCGCGTGGCGAGCTATGATGTTGACTTGTGGGACAGCGGTTCATATTTTCCGAGGGCAAAATTGGGACAGCGATGGTCGTCTCCACAGGCACTATTATAGGGACCGTATTCATTTGTCAAGGGAGGGACAGAAGCAATACCATGTGTGCTTAGAAAGGGCCTTCCTGCGATTTTTCTACTAGTCGGGTGTTTATAAAATGTCCTTTTGTGGGCCCCCAGATCATTCCGTTTGGGTAACCTTATAATGTACATCCTTTGTTCGAAAGCGAAATTTGCGAAAAAAAAAAAGAAAAAAAAAAGAGAAAAACAAAGAGATGTGATAAGGCCTATTGTTTCTTATTTCTGTCCCACTCATCTATGTGCATTCCTGAAGGAGAGCCTTTTTGTTTGCTAGTGTGTTTGTGTGCCGTTCTCCTTTGGGTTGTGTGGTTCTCGATCAGCCAGGATTTTGACGCAACGCTGCTCAGTGCCAAAGTCCTAAGACCGCAAACCCCAGCGTTACATCTCGTCCTGATTTCCCGTTTGCCTCACCCCCTCCGGACAGGCCGGGCGATGGATTTTCCTTGTGGTGGATCCATGCCCAGTCCCGGCGTGTTCTCGTGTGATCCTCTTTTGGGCAGTGTGGCTCCCGATCAGCTAGGATTTTGGTGCAGCGCTCATAAGTGCAAAGCCAGTGGGTCGCAACCACAACGCTACATCTCGTCTTAGCCTCTCACTTGCCATACCCCTTTGGAGGGTGGGTCGGGGCCATGGATTTTCCTTGTGGTAGGTCCATGCCCCGTTCTGTTATGGTCTTCTCACAGTGATCCAGGGATCGCTGTCACCGTTAGGCACTCCTTAGTGCAAAGCCGAGGCCGCAAACCACAGTGCCTACCGTTGACTTTGTTCCCCTTTTCGCCGTGAGATGGCCGCCCTTTGATCACTACGCTCCTTTTGGTTGGTTAAATCATTTATTGTTTCTGAAATCGGGTCTCTAACGGTTTTGGGTTCAGGCATGTTTGTGTGTAACCTCGTACGGGGTGTGTCTCTCGTAACAGTGCAATAAATTTAGTCTGCGCCCTTAGCTTTCCCCTATATTTTGTCCAGGTAGTTTGTTTTCTCAAAGAATTTGAAAACCGCGTCCCTCATTTCCTGTGACATTAGATTGAGCAAAGAAATCGCGTTTATCTCCCCTTCGTATCCTAGTGCTGTCAGTTCTCCCTTTAGTTCCCTTCTAGCGGGGCCGTGTGCGGGACACTCTGCGAGGTAGTGTTGAACACTCTCAACCCCGCCACAGTGCCCGCATAATGGATCGGCCGCGTTATAGAAGATGTTGTGCGCATTTAGTCCGTTGACCCCGAGTCTTAGTCGTGTATATATGCGATCGAGCTTTCGGCTGTCGCTGTATTGAACTATTTTCGGGGTCAAGGACTGGCAGATCGAGTGTCTGAAGCCGTGTTGTCCCTGCCATATGCGCGCCCATTCCTTTGTGATGCTGGCCTTAATGATTGGGTAGACTTCTTGTGGGGTGGGGAGGTAGTCAAGTTCCTTCCCCCGGGTCAGAGCTTCTTTGGCCAGCGTGTCTGCGCGCTCATTCCCCTGCACGTTGCAGTGGGAGGGGATCCAATCTATGTTCAGGGTGATGCCTTGTTTTAGTATTTTGTGTATTAGGAGATGAATGTCCTGCAGTATATCCGGTCTTGTAGTGCTGTTTCCAGAGTTTATGCTTTGTACTGAGCTTAATGAGTCCGTTAGTATAACAACACTATCGGGTTTTTCTTCCTGTATCCATTCCAAGGCTTTCTGTATGGCTATAAGTTCTGCAGAGTAGACTGTGAGGTGCTGGTTAAGTTTGAATTTTTGATCGAAATTTAATTCTGGTATTGTGAAAGCGCACCCTGTTTCTTTTTTGTCAGCATCTTTGCTTCCATCAGTGAAAATTTTAAGCGCTTGCTTATAGTTTTCACTGATGTGTGATTCTGCGATCTCATTACATTTTTTCTGTGTTGTTTCAGTTTTCTTTATGACACCCGTTAGTGTTGTTTTTGCGCGTAGGCTTCTTAAATTAAAAACTTCCGGATATTTTTTTCCGCTGTTTTGACCTGTTCGAGGTCATGGTTTTTAATTAGGTCCTGGACTTTGATAATATAGGGGATCTTTCCTCTTAACCTATCTCTGTTAACATGATTGGGCGTGTCGGCGATCATTTCGTTTATGGGGAGACTTTCCCTAAGACTGCTTGAGCGGGCCCGGTACTTGAGCTGCAGTTCATCCCTCCGCAGGTGCAGGGGCATGACGCTGCATTCAATCTCCAGGTCCAGGTTCCGCGTTCCCTGTATGCCCCAGTAGCGATTCTGAGGGCTGCGGCCTGTATGCTATCTAGTTTTTTCAGGTGTGATGGCGCCGCAGACGCGTATGCTTGGCAGCCATAATCAATTTTGCTTCTTATGAGTGCTGTGTACATTTTGATCAGGGTTTTCTTGTCTGCTCCAAAGTTTGCCCCCGAGACCGCCCTGAGCACATTTAGGTCCCGCTGGGACCTGGACACCAGATTTTCAATGTGCAGTCTCCATGTTAGATTGCTATCAAAGTACATGCCCAGGAACCTGGCATGACTGGCGTACTTTATTTCCTGCCCGTCATACGCAAGCCTGGGCATGCCCTTTGTGTCTGCGAAATTTCTATTGAAAACCACCACTGTTGTTTTTTCAGTTGATAATTTGAAACCCCAGTTTGTAGCCCAATCACGTATGGCATGTAGCGCTTTTTGTAGTGCAGGAATGGCACTTTTTGGTTTTTTCGCGGTTTTCCATACTAAGCCGTCATCTGCGAACATGGATATTTCCAGCGGTAATGAGTGAAGTGTTTCCTGCAGTGTGTTCATTAGTAGGTTGAAGAGGATAGGAGATAGCACCGACCCCTGGGGGGAACCATTCTCGCATTCATAAAAACCGGACACATCGTTACCTATTTTTACGTTCATTTTTCTATCAGTCAAAAAGTCTCTGATCCACGTTAACATTTTTCCATGAATTCCAAATTTGTTCAGTTTTAGAAGGACCCCCCTAGTCCACAGTAGGTCGAAAGCTTTTTCTAAATCCAAGAAAACCGCTACCAGTGAGTGTTTGATTAATTTTGCCTTTCGGATGGCGGATTCTAGTCTGGTGATTTGGTCAATGGTAGATCTATGTTTCCTAAAACCTGATTGTTCGTCTGCTAAGAGTTTATTTTTCTCAATGTGTGCTGTTAGTCTAGATGCTACCATGGTTTCCATGATTTTACATATGGTTGATGTGAGTGAAATCGGCCTATACGATTTCGGCTCATGGGGGTCCTTGTCCGGTTTTAATATTGGAACGATGGTGCTCTCCTTCCATTGTGTAGGGAGGGTCCCCTCGTTCCAAGATTTGTTTATTAATGCGAGCAGCTGATTTTTTCCCTTTTCTGGTAGATTTTTTAACATGTAGTAGTGAACGGTGTCGGCCCCGGGGGCGGTGCTCTTTTTCTTATTTAGCGCGCTTTGCAGCTCCCTGTGGGAGAAGTTCGCATTGTATGCACGGCACTGGCCAGCGCGATCGGCGTCCTGAACGGCCTGCTCAATCATTGGGTCCTGCGTTTCCCTAATGCGCCTAAAGTTTGGGTCTAAATTTTCATTACTGCAGACTTTCCGGTAGTGTTGTGCTAAGATTTCTACTTTTTCTTCGTTTTCATGAAATCTGTTGTTTCCTTGTTTTAGAACCTCTACCGGCTTTAGGGGTTTTCCATTAAACCTTTTTATTGTGTCCCAAATTTTCTTAGCATTTGTTTTGTATGTGAGTGTGGATACAAAATCCCTCCCGGCTTGTTGTTTCGTTTGTGTTAAAATATATTTTGTTTCCTCTCTTACACGTCTATATTCCTCCAAAAGGGCGGCTGTTTTGTTTTTCCTATATTTATAATATATTTTGTTTTTCTTTTTGACTGCCTTGCTACAATTCTCATCCCACCACGGTAAGGTGTTTTTTGCTTATTTTTTGGTTGTGTTTTTGGTTTTGATTTTTCACATGCCGCCATTATTTCCGAAACAAAATCCTCATTGTTTTTATTGATATTCGTGCCTTCGAGGGATATGTTGATGTGTTTAAGTTTCTGCCTAAAGACAGTTATAACGTCGCGTCTTAAGAGTGTAAAATTAAAAATCTGTAATCCACTAGTGGATTAAATATGCAAATTAGTTAGAAACGCTCCCTAACGTTACATGTACGACGTCATTAACGACATCCCGTATACTAATGGCGGAATATTGATTTTTTTATAAACAAATCGTGACTAAAATGCGTTTTTAATATCATATGATAAATAGAATCTTGCATTTGTGCTCATATATTATTGAATTTACTAAACTCGTTGAGGAAAAGGCATAAAATGCTCGGCACAGCCTCGCATTTTATTCTTTTACGTCAGCTCATTTAATAAATTCAGTAATACATGGACACTCATGTAAGATCCATTATATATTTTCAAAATTTGCGCACTTTACTCTTAGACATACATCCACTGCTGACAGATAAATGATTGACAATGATGCTAAATTACTGCACAATTGTTTCACACATAGTTACGGACTTATAAAATTATTGAAGATGAATTAAGGGAGCGCTATGTCCATTAGCCACAGCTGCGTCCATTCTCTTACGTACGGTTATTTAATTTGTTCCATGACAGTATAATGGTCAATGTGTTTATCTGAAAGAAAAACAAATCTCCAGGACTTATAGTTACTTTTAAATTTCTTTTTCAGTATTGCAATCTTATCAGAAAAGACAGATAGTCAGGCTGTTACCACAAGATGTGAAATATAAAAATGATTTAGAAAATATCATTTCATTTAAAAAAAGCAGAAAAGTTTGATATCATGGTGTAGTCGAGCCTTAAATATGTTCTAAATAAAAAAGAATTCCTTTAACTCTTATCTTGCTGTTCACGACAACCCCTATCTTTGCAAACAATGTAGATCCAGATCAGATGGCTTCTGAAGAAGCCATCTGATCAGGATCTTCACTGTTTGGCATTTAGTTTATGAATTTGTAGCAATAAATTATATCAAGTAATTTGATTGGTTGATAGACAGAAATGGGTGTGCCTTAAATGAATATTCAGCAAGATAAGGGTTAACAGCAAAGGCTACAACGCAGAACCAAAATTTGTTAAGTGTACAAGGATATTTTTGTTGTTGTTGTTTTGGTCCAGAACAGGCAGTTTCAACCAAACAGGCCTCATCACTGACCCTAAAACGTTTTCAAAAATTCTGGGCAAGACCAGCTGGTTTCTGCTAATGTATGAATTGTGGTCAAACTTGGAACAGTATATCATTGCAACCTGCCAAGGTCTTCAGTAGATTTTAGTGACCTTGGTTTTATTTTCGACGCCATGCGAGTGAAAAGACTGTCAAAATGTATACTCGGCTGAACCAATGGAAGAATTCAGAATCAGATTCAGACTTGTTTAACCAGATTCAACCATAGTGCAGTTTATATTTTACTTTTGGTCCTTTGAGATCAGCGTGAATATTCTGAGAAATCAGAAATGAATGATTGGTTTAGACTCATATTCTAGACAGGTTTTTACTTATTTGGACCCCATTTTGATTTATATCAGTCTTTGAATCGACTGCCTATTCGAAATTCGCAAAATTGCAGTATGTTTCCTCTGGCTTTCGTTGTCGGATCATTACAGGGTCACCGATGAGGCTTTATTAGCCGAAACTACGTAGTATGACCCATCTTCTTTTTCATGAATGTTTTCATTGCTCTTAAAGGAACTCATTTTTGATTTTTATTTGCCTTCACTGCAGCTGGTGTTGTGCCGTGTGGCGGCCGTAAAACGTCTCCCCGTACATCAACCATAGTGCAGTTTATATTTTACTTTTGGTCCTTTGAGATCAGCGTGAATATTCTGAGAAATCAGAAATGAATGATTGGTTTAGACTCATATTCTAGACAGGTTTTTACTTATTTGGACCCAATTTTGATTTATATCAGTCTTTGAATCGACTGCCTATTCGAAATTCGCAAAATTGCAGTATGTTTCCTCTGGCTTTCGTTGTCGGATCATTACAGGGTCACCGATGAGGCTTTATTAGCCGAAACTACGTAGTATGACCCATCTTCTTTTTCATGAATGTTTTCATTGCTCTTAAAGGAACTCATTTTTGATTTTTATTTGTTACCGGTGACACGTTAAATGAAATACATACACTAGGACCTGTGATATGGAAAGTTAGTTCCTAGATCTCACTAAAGCGATAAACTTAGCTACACTATCCTAAGCACCTTCAGGTATCGAAATAAAGAATCGAGAAGGGCATTCCAATCTCCAATGGTTCGAGGGAAGAATGATTCTTTATAAGTTGCAGTTCTTGCATTAGGGGTCTGAAAGGACGGGGAATTATGATTTCTGCAGTGCTTAGCTGGGGGAACAAGGGCAATTGTTGGCAGCACCCTTTGGACCTTTGTACAAAAGTATTAGCCTACCGTCTCTTCTCCTTTTCTTGGGAGACCCCCATCTTAATTTTACTAGTATTCAAGTCATGCTCCATATAGCTTGTTACAAATCTAGCAGCTCTGTTCTGAACTTAAGGGCCACTCCACTGGGGCCCCAGATGCAACTACCATATTCCACGATTGGGCGAACAAGTCCCTTATATGCTGCCGCCTTCACATCCTTCGGACACTGATGAAGATTTGCATCAGGTAACCAAGCGTTCTATTCGGATTAGAACACATGTTCCTAATGCGTGTATTCCATCTCAAATCGTGTGTGATTGTCACACCAAGGTATTTAATCGAATTCCCATTCTCGAAATGTGTAAGAAGCCTCAGTTTTATTGGTTCTCTGCCTAGTTATCTGCATAATATTGCATTAAATGGGCTGAATCTCATATCCAGTTTTCGCGCCCAACTATGTCATTCAGAAGTTTAATCAAGTCCTCTGTATCTCTAATTTCCCGATAGCAACTCTGAAACGCAGTCGTCTACGAACAGTCTTATATCTGGGTCAATGTCTGTGTAAATATCATTAATGCACAGAGAGAATAACAGTGGACTCCAGACATAACTGGGCCCCCCATACTGAAGATTCAGCATTAACAACAACACACTGTTTTGTGTAGCAAAGAAAGGAATCTGTCCACTTTAGAGTCCCCCCACCTCCCCCAATTCCATAACCAAATAATTTTTGGATGTAAGTAGTTTATGAAGTTGGGTGTCACAAGACTTCCCAAAGTCCAGAATAAATATGTCCACCCGCCCTCTTTGTCCAAGAATTTACTAAATTATAATTAACCGTGCTCAACCGAGTTTCACAACTATGCCTTTTCCAAAAAGGCATTGTCTGTCTGACAAAAGTTTATGTTCATCCAAGTGGGCCATAATGTTTGAGCAGACTTTGTGTTCAAGAAACTTACACAGAGGACAGGTCAGGGACACCGGGCGATGATTACAAGCAAGATTTCGGCAAAATTCGGTGCTATATGACAGTTTAACAAACATAAGACTTGATTAGACTTTGGTGTCGTGTATATTTTAGTGGTACACATGGCCAAATGATAATTAGATAAACTGTCTAAATAAAGAAAAAAGCTACGAATGATGGACAAGACGCTGTCATATCGCAAACCCACTAATAAAAACATTACCATAACTTAATCCACAGCTCCCAGTACTTTCCTTTGATGTTGACAGTACTAATAAATTTCGATAAATGTATTGTTATCATGTACTGATATCATGTACTGATATCATGTACAGTTTTGAATGGACCAATCAGCTGAGCTACAATTAAAATGGGAAGGGGCTTCAAACTCTGCATGACAAAATTAACATTGTGGGAATTCCTTTAAATAGCCTCGCCGAGGTTATTTGAATGAGTACCGACATTTAAAATAGCTTCTACTTAATGGCAAACAGTGCAGACCCTGATCAGACTGCTCCTTATAATCTTAATCTAGCTCTGCATGACAAAATTAACATAGTGGGTATTCATTCAAATAGGCTCGCCAAGGTTATTTGAATAAGTACTCACATTAAAAATAGTTTTTACTTAATGGCAAACAGTGCAGACCCTGATCAGACTGCTCCTTCTGATCTTAAAATGGGAAGGGGTTTCTAGCTCTGCATGACAAAATTAACATTGTGGGTATTCATTCAAATAGCCTCGCCAAGGTTATTTGAATGAGTACCCACATTTAAAATAGCTTTTACTTAATGGCAAACAGAGCAGATCCTGATCAGACTGCTCCTTCTGATCTTAAAATGGGAAGGGGCTTCTAGCTCTGCATTGTAGGTATTCATTAAAATTGCCTCACCGAGGTTATTTGAATGAGTACCCACAATTAAAATAGCTTTTGCCGAATCAGTGCAGACCCTGACCAGACTGCTCCTTCTGATTAAGTTTCTCCAATTCTCCATAAAATCAAATTGTAGGTACTCACTAGAACCGCCTCATCTAGGCAAGTCCAACGAGTACCCACAACATGTTTTTGTGGGATGAGGCAGTTCAAATGAGTATCCACAACATACCTTTTTATGGAGAAAAAATATCCCTGAATTATCACAAAATACCCTCCCATTTACTGGTGCCAAACATTTTATGAAACATTTGCATGCAGCAAAAGCACACATCTGAGTTCAAAGTAAGTCCTTTCACTTGAAGGTTCAGCATTAAAATGCCCCAGTGATAAACACCAGGTTAAAAAAGCATGATCAAATAGCCTGTGGTCAGTTGGATTTAGACCAATCAAATCCAGTTGAATATTAATGAAGCAGAGAAGCTGACAGTGTCCTTTCAGACAGGACAATCCATTTTCCAGACGGGGTAAATCAGGTCAAATAAAAGAAATTGAAATTAACAGTAAATAAAACAAATATGCTTTAATAGGTTTTATCAATTACCTTTAAGTGGAAGTTACAATAAGCTGTGGATTAAAACAGATATATCCAATTGTTTTTGAGAAATATTGGTAAATATTTGTACTGATTGACATCTGTACAGGATAATTAGACTCGCCCTGGCGGGCTCGTCAAATTATCCTGTACAGATATCAATCAGTACAAATATTTACCAATATTTCACAAAAACAATGGATATATCTATTACACATCGTGTCAACATTCCAGTGTTTTTTTTTTTTTTTTTTTTTTTGATTTTGGTTTTACGGCCCTTTCAAGATTATTTCACTCATATCGAGCCGATCGTTAATCAGAGGTGGGCGAAAACCGGAGTACCCGGAGAAAAACCACCTGACCTTCCGTTGCAGAACTTGGCGTCTCACACGTGGCCCGAGCGAGGCTCGAACCTACGGCGGTGAGAGACCTAATGACTAACATTCTAGTGGTTATTTTTCTGATGGAAAGGTGTGGTATTTGTCTTTTATACCGCAATCAGGCATTCTAGTAACCTAATAAAGCAGGTCGAATAACTGCACGCTATAATCGGTAGTGACCTATAATACCTTCTACTGACCTATAATACGTCTAGTGACCGTTTATAGACCGGACCTACTTTTCAGGTCCCTATTTTACAAGTAAAAACAATAACATGCAACCTTTCATTCATGGGAAAACAACGAAACTGCAAGTTGAAATCTTTGCAATATTTATTTAAACAGATTTTCAGAAATTTCAGCTAAATTCTTACCTTCTCGGCTTTTCCTGGTTTGAATGGCCCGTTGGAATAACTGCGCACGGCTACTGTTGTTGCGCCTCAACCTCGAAAATAATTTTAAAGCTAAAATAAACTATCTATTTGCAGATATTCATACAGAAAGTAAAGCGCTGAGAAACTTTTATTCGCGCGTCCATGTTGTTTACTACGTCTTTGTGGCGCGGTGACGTCAGAAACTTTGCACTCGTTGACGTCACGTTATACTACGTGTGCGCGCCATGGCACCGAATGTCGTTTAACATGCCACACTGTCTGCTGTCATTTTTGCTTAAATTTGCTAAATTATTGCAAAACCCATTGGTTGTTTTGAATTGCGGTATAAACTAAATACATGGATAGTGTCTTTAATAATAAAATATAATCGGTTCGCCCCGACAATTTTATAGGGGCTCGCTAAAGCTCGCCCCTATAAAATTGTCTAAGGCTCACCGATTATATTTTATTATTAAAGACACTAACCATGTATTTACTATATTTATACTGCAAACATAGGCTGTTGATGCTTGTTAGGTTGTGGGTACTCGTTAGAAATAAGGCGGTTCTAACGAGCGCCCACAACCTGTTTAGAGCTTGATAGTATCACAAATTTCATCATAAAAGAAACCCTTTTGGGGACATGATAGAATGCACGTCATGTGAAAGAGAGGTTTCAGGGGCTCACATCACGAAAACACGCCTATATAATTTTGACCCCCTTGAACCCCACTTTTATATAGAAAAACTGGGGTTTACAGGGATAAACCTTATTTTTCTTATTTCTGCTCTAAAATATAGATTGTGGGTACTCGTTAGAACCGCCTCATCGAGGCGGTTCTAACGAGGACCTACAATCTATATTTTGAGCAGAAATACCTACAATCTATATTTTGAGCAGAAATAAGAAAAATATCACAATTTTTCATCTAAAAATTTTAGGTTTTTCGGCGGTAAAGTGTACAATGTATTTGTATAGGCGTGTTTTCGTAATGAAAAATTATATAGGCGTCTTTTCGTGATGTAACCCGAGGGTATTGTTTCTTAATCATTTTCAGACAGGTGTCTGGGTGTACGGCGGCATGCACTTGTATGACCCAGGGAACGCCAGTGGCTGGTATAGCAGAGGATGATGATGGGAGCTGCAGTCTGTTCTGGTTCTTAGTGAATTCCGGTTGTAAATGTATAAACACGTGACCTAAGTGTATACATGTACATCTATGACGTTTTTGGTGGATTAAATATGGCAGCATTTGTCATACAACAAAGTGTGCATTATATGACACTAATCTTGCTCTGGTCCATACTAAGCAATGGAATCAATGCATACCTGAAAAATGTAAAAGTAATATCTTCATATTGTGAAAAATGTATGATATTTTCAGATTATGAAATAACCATTGAACATGACCATGTTATTTTCACTGTATCAGGCTGGCATCGCGTGAACAAGTCCTTGAAATGAACACCCCCTTAAACCCCACTTTATATAGGGAAAACTGGGGTTTACTGGGTAAACATTATTTTTCTTATTTCTTCTCTTAGACATCGGTTGTGGGTACTCGTTAGAACCACCTCGATGAGGCGGTTCTAACGAGCACCCACAACCTATGTTTTCAGTATAACTAAGAAAAGTATCACAGGTTTTCTTCAGAAAAGTAGCCATTTTGGAGATTTAAAAAATGCACTATGTCGCATGGGTGTGTAATGTGTTCGCTTTTCCATATCTCTGTCACGCTGAAATAGGGGTCTACTCTTAAAGGAAAGAAAGAGTTGACCCCTCTTTACATGTGAGACAAAGATACTATAGCAGGAGTTGCCTCCCCTGCAAACGTATCTAGTCCCCTTAAGCCACGACAAGTGATACCTTTTCAGCCCCCGCCGTAACCGACCGCACATGGGTACTGGTAAATAGCTTAGGTCTAAGCCTGCTCAGGCAAAGTGGTTTGAGTCGGACCGTCCATGCATATAAACCGTTTCATTTGGCGGCAGGGCTTGAGGGGTCATTTCAACTCAGTGACGGGTAAAAACCCCACACAACTGGAAACAACATCTCCAAAATGACCTAAATAGTGTTGACGGGGACAGTAAACCTTAAATCAAACAAAACCTTGTCAGTGAAACCAAACCTTCGCACATGTGCACTTGTCAGCCTGTCTGATCAGAAACTGTGGTGTCCGTTGACATCAAGAATATCATCACGTGAGCACGTCCGTTAAATGAACTGATCCACTGAAACCCACTTTTGGGTGCAGCAGAACTTCGATGGCTCGAACACCGATGTCTCGTTTACCATGGCTGAGTCGAACCCATTATTGAGCCCCTAGAGAAATCCTGTACGTAAGAAATAGTGGGGATAATTTAAGAGATTTTCGCCTTTTTTACTTACAGATTTATGCTGTGTGTACTCATTAGAATCGCCACGATGAGGCGATTCTAATGAGTACACACAACATTCATTTTCATTATAGAACACTCAAATGATGTCAAAAAGGATCTCCTTATGCCCCCAGGTAGTAACCCTGAGTGGCTCGACCTACCCCTGTCTCGAACAGATTTTCGAGGTCCCAAAGGTGTTCGAGCCATTGAAGTTCGACTGTATACGGGTATACATTATTTTCTTATTTTTCCTCCAAGACATAAGTTGTTGGAAGTTTGCCGTGAGTAAGAAAAATATCACGGATTTTCATCAGAAAAGTAGCCATTTTTGAGGTGTGAAAAAAATGCCCGATGTCACACGTGCGTGTTATCGTTATGTTATGGTGGCGTAGATTCAGAGGGAAACGTGTTGTATCAGCTATAATTGACCATAACTTCGGAACGGATGGGGCTTTTTTTTTAATGTAAATTGGAATAATATGACCTCTTTTTGAGTCTTCTTTTACCAGACATACTTAAACTGTCTATTTTTTGTCTTTATAACTGCTCTTCAGATACAAAAATAAGGGAAATCTTAGTGGAAACCTTTTACACACCCAAACAATGCAAGCATAGATAATGTATTTTGTCTAAACAATAGTGGTATTGAACAGATGTGGTCTTTATGGGTGATTTCAATCTAATCATGCAAAATACCCAGTAGGAAAAGCAAACAAGAGGGCCAAGATGGCCTTGAATCGTTCACCTGATTTAAAGATTTCACGTAGCTTCTGACAGCCATGTGGATAAATGACAGGCATTTATTCCTTGAAGCAGAACTGGTGCACTTAGATGATTACCTTCGCAACATTCCCGCGAAGTTTGAATATAACTAGCTTTAGAAATTAGGCGACGTTGTCATTTATAAAGATGTTTCTACTTTTAAGTCTGCCAGCCATTTTCTTCATTAGCAAAACTATTATGGTAACCAAGAAGGTGACCTAAGCAACCTTCCTGTGATATTTGAATGAGCCAAAAATAAAGCAAAAGGTATCATTTAAAGGACTTATATCCTATGCTCTGGCAGCAAACTTGTTCATCCGAGCAAAACGGTGTAGCAAGTTCTGTAGAGCGCCCCCCCCCCCCCACCCCAAGCAACATTCAAATGGAGTTTGAATGGTTAGGAGGAGTTGTCATTAAAGACGTTTTCTATTTTAAGCTTTGGTGACCATCTTGCTCATTGCAGAGGAACTGTTTTAGCTAATTTATTAGACAGTCACCTGAGCAACATACTGGCGAAGCTTGTATGAAATTGTTCTTGGGGTAAAAGAATGAGTTTTCTATTTTTAGCTCGCTCTAGCAATTATTTTGTTCATCGGAGCAGTTTAGCAATTATGGTAGCACCTAAGCAATATTCCTATGAAGTTTCATTGAAATTGGCTAAGCGGTATAGGAGGTATTGTCATTTGAAGGATTTTTTTTTCTCTTTGTTTTGCTCTTGTAGCCGTCTTGTTAATCGGATGAAAACCATTTCAGCAATTTTGGTAGGGAGCCACCTTGGCAACAAACATGTGAAATTGATTCAAACTTGCCCAAGTATTTGGGAGGTACAGGGTGTCCAAAAAGTAAGTTAACAGTTTTGACGAGATTTTAATACATCATAACGTTGTGAAAGCGGTATAAAATTTCTCACAGACATAGCATATATCCTTAAGTTTTTTCTTATAAAATTTCATACAAATCCATTAAAGCATAAAAAAATAACAAACAATAAACAAAAAATACCAAATTTGTCCAGTGACGTCAATTTAGTAATTTATGACGTTTTCCAGATGCCGCCCCTTTCGACGTTTTCCTTCCGGTACTCGCTGCTTGAAATTTTCAATTACTCTAGCACAATTGCCAACACTTATCTTCTTGACTTCCCTGCGTATTTGTTTTAATAACATAGCAGTATCTGTGGGTCTGGGCTTGTAAACAACCGATTTAAGATAACCCCAAAGAAAGAAATCACAGGGGTTCAGGTCTGGACTGTGCGCAGGCCAAGTTACGCCGCATTGTTTCACTTCGGGATATCGTCTGGAAATTACCCGCTCATCTAATGTGTCATGTAACATATCTAACACTTTGTTAGCCGTATGTGGTGTTGCTCCATCTTGCATAAACCATTCACTGTTAATGTCAGTTGATCGTTTCCGCAATTCCGGTAAAAACTTGTTGTTTAATAGCGACATGTAGCGGTCTGAATTAACAGTATCGCTAAACACATACGGTCCAATGATTCCCCTGGATGACATAGCACACCAAACTGTAATTTTATCGCTATGGAGTGGCCTTTCTGCTATTTGGTGGGGCTGTTCATTTGCCCAAAATCTCATGTTCTGTTTGCAAACATGTCCTGATAAAAGGAAATGTGACTCATCGCTAAACCACACATCATTAAAAGCATCGGCGTAAGTGTCAATAACGTCTGATGCCCAGTTACAAAATGATAGCCTTTCCACTTGATCCGTTATATTTAAGCTCTGCATAATTTGTATTTTATATGGATAAAGTTCTAAATCTTTTCTTATTATGTTATGAACGGATGATTTGGGGATACCTGTCTCCGAGGATGTACGCCGAATTGAGTTTTCAGGACTGTCTTGCATAAGTTCTTGAAGCGTGCTCACATTTTCATCACTTCTACTGGTCTTCGGCCGTCCCGACTTTTGCGCGTCTTTCACCGATCCCGTTTCTTCAAATTTTCTGATAGTCTTGTAGATATTTAGTCGACTTACAGTATCACCATTAAATGAATATTTAAATTTTCTTTGAACATCTGTAGCGCTTTTAGTTTCGTAAAAGTTCTTTACAATGAAAATACGCTGGGCTAACGTCAAACGCGCCATCTTGGAAAAAACAAGATTTTAAATGACGTCATTTTGCGACAACGTCAATTATTTTGGCGCGTTTTAATTATGTCGTATAAAAACTTTAGGATATGTGCGTTAATTTGGAATATTGTTCATCAAAATAGCTTTAAAATTAAAAAAGTTATGACGGGTTAAAACTGTTAACTTACTTTTTGGACACCCTGTATATGTATTTTAAGCAAATTGTTGACAATTTCCTGTTGTTTTTTTTTTTTTTTTTTTTTTTTTTTTGTTTGTTTTTTTTTTTATCTGGAGGCAATTCCGTCAATCAAAGTGAAACCGTACTAACTATTTTGGTAGAGAGTCAGCTGAGCAACATTTGCATGGAGTTTGTATGTTATGGGTTAAATGCTATAGGAGGAGTTGTTGTTTAAAGATTGTTCTATTTTTTGGCTCTGGTGGCCATCGTGTTCATTGAAGTGAAACAATTTTGCTCTTTTGGCAGGGAGCCTCCAAGGCGACGTACCTGCAAAGTAAGAATCAAAGAAACCCAAGGATTTAAAAGAAGTTCCCATTTTAAGTAACTTGTTGGGGATGACGCACGACGGAAAACTGACATTCGCTGATCACAACAGCTCACCATGCACATTAGCACTTAGGTGCTTAGGTGAGCAAAAACGCATATGCAAGCAATCCCCCACCATAGACATGCTACAAATTAAATTTTGTTGAGATCTGCTTGCAGGCTGCAGAGTTATTAATGTTCCAAAGTGTGGAAGAGACAATGCTGGACAACAAAGGATGACAACGGATGATGACAGACGAGAGAGACTGCAATCCTATAAGCTCTCTCAAAGCCTTCGGGCCAGGCTTGAAGTTGATAAGGCTAAACATATGACCTATAGAGTGTTCATAAGGTTTTTCTATTATCTGATCTTGTTGTCAACTGTTTTTACCCCCAACTGGCCCAGTTTTATATTTGACATAGATTTTGTCAATGACTTCTCTCTGGGCAAGTCTGAAGCTGACTATGACGAAACTACCTGTAGAATATTCACGACTTTTCTTTTGTTTGACCTTGTGACCTACACATGACCCAGGACATAATATCAAGGATACCACCCAGCAGGCACATGACGTAATTCTGACGTCACATCAACGTAGGTACAACGTCAGAACCTATATGCAACGTCACATCTACGTCGGTGCAACGTAATGACGTTGCACCGACGTTGATTTGACGTTGCCATACCGACGTGTGCCTGCTGGGCACTCTGAGACAGTTTGAAGTTGCTTTGGCTGAAAGCATGGCCTGGAGAGTGTTCACAGGCAATCTTGACTATCAAGGGGACATAACTACCACCAATGGTCTGATCTGACCCGTTTTCAAACTTTCTTCTGAGATTTCATTTATGTCATTTTGATCAGCAAGTTTCATGAAGATCCATACAAAATGAAGCTACGCTGTTTACAAGATCACAAATGGCCATTTTTAGAATCAAGGGGATGTAACTCTGGTATCGTTGGTCCAATACACGTTTTCGAACTCGTCCGCGATTTTATGCATGTAAATGCTATCTGCAAGTTTCATGAAGATCGAACAAAAACATGTAGAAGCTACACTGTTCAAAAGGTTAAAAATGGCCATTTTGAGAATCAAAGGGACGTAACTCTGCTATTATTGGTCCAATCTGGTCCATTTTTGAACTCATCCGAGATTTTATATATGTCATTTTTATCTGCAAGTTTCCTTAAGATCCAAAGTAAAGGAAGAAGCTGCTCTGTTCACAAGGTCAAAATTGGCCATTTCTGAGAATCAAGGAGATGTAATTCATCTATTACCGGTCCGATCTGACCCATATTCTAACCTGTCCGAGATTGTATGCATGCAAGTAATTGTTATCTGCAGGTTTCATTAAGATCTTAATGATCAAGAAGGACAGTTGTCAGTTTCTGGCAAAATAATGAACACTGAACTGGTTATACGCGTATTTATTAATTGATTATCCTATATTACACAAGGTCAACGAATATTCAAAAATCAAAACTCATGTTTTTAATTGCGTCAATTAATAAAATTGTCATTAATCAAGTAATTTCGTATTGGCCCAGTTACAGGTCCTCGGTCAGCTGTATTGGCCTCGGCCTTCGGCCTCGTGCCAATACAGCAGACCTCGGACCTGTACCTGGGCCAATACGAAATTACTTGATTAATAACATTATAGTATAAGCCTCCCCAGGAAAAGTGGTCAGGTGAACTGACCGGCTCGATATGACTTAAATACTGTTGACTTGGCCCTAAAAAAATAAAAACAAATACAGTCGAACTTCAATGACTCGAACACCTTTGGGACCTCGAAAATCTGTTCGAGACAGGGGTAGGTCGAGCCACTCAGGGTTACTACCTGGGGGCATAAGGAGATCCTTTTTGACATCTTTTGAGTGTTCTATGATGAAAATGAATGTTGTGTGTACTCATTAGAATCGCCTCATCGAGGCGATTCTAATGAGTACACACAGCATAAATCTGCAAGTAAAAAAGGCGAAAATCTCTTAAATTATCCCCACTATTTCTTACGTACAGGATTTCTCTAGGGGCTCAATAATGGGTTCGACTCAGCCATGGTAAACGAGCCATCGGTGTTCGAGCCATCGAAGCTCTGCTGTATTGGGAAAGGCTACACTTTTACGGCTTTTTAATGTTATGTTGCTGCACTCTTTGGTTGCTTTATAATAAAACCTCTATGTGACATACAGTGCATTTTTTCATGTTTCAAAACGGTTCTTGTCTTATTAAAATTCGAATAAGTCACTTGACTTTTTTCTGAATCCCATTTATATAGTGATTGTATTGTAATCGTATTCCATACAGTTTTGTATATGTATTATGTATTATGCAAATAAAATAAAGTTTTAACCAAAATATTTAATATTTTTTCTTATTTATGCTGTAAACAAAGATTGGAAGTACTCGTAAGAACTGCCTTATTGAGGCGCTTCTAACGAGTGCCCACAACCTACGAGGGCTGATTGATGTGTTGTGAGCCTCGTATTGAAGGAGGTACGCAGGGATGTTCTTTTTAAGTCTTACTATTCTCTGACTATAAAGAGCCGTGTACCCAAAGACTGGTTTTATTTGATCAGTTTATATCGACGAGGTAGCACTCTAAAGTAAACAAGACAAGAAGCTTTTGCAAAATGGACAAAATCGGTGAAAGAGCAGTGATCCAATATTTGCATAAAAAGAAGGTTTAACACCAATGATATGGTAGCAACACTATGGAAAGATGCCCCTTCATATGCTACAGTGAAAAGGTGGGTGTCGGAATTTTAGCGCGGCAGGGAAAGCCTTGAGGATGACCCCGTCCTGGAAGCCTGTCAGTGTTTCAACCCCAGAAATGGTCAATAAAGTCCATGATTTTGCTATGACTGACAGACGAGTCACAGGAAGATATATAGCTAGTAGAGTTGGCATTACACAGGAGAGAGTGCATTCCATTCTGACAGAGGATCTTGCAATGAGAAAGCTTTCGGCCCAATGGGTACCAACACTTCTGACAGTGGATCAGAAGAACACCAGGCGCACATTATCGCGTGCTAATTTTAACCTTTTTGAGCTTTTGTAACAGGTCGACCGTGTGGCTCGGTAGCTCAGTCGGTAGAGTGTTCGCACGGTATGCGAAAGGCCCTGGGTTCGACTCCCGGTCGAGCCATGTTCTTTTTTCCACCCCTGTGACATTTGGTGGCCAGTGTGGGTCCAGCACCGCGTCTGAGAGCATGAAATAGTATGAAAATAAGTCTTGCAGCCGGACTGGACAGGACTTAGAGATTCGGAACGAATCTCATAAGGCAGGGGGAAAATGTAACAGGTCGACCGTGTGGCTCGGTAGCTCAGTCGGTAGAGTGTTCGCACGGTATGCGAAAGGCCCTGGGTTCGAGTCACGGTCGAGTCATGTTCTTTTTCCACCCCTGTGACACTTTCTTCAGCAATTTGGCACTATGGCTGAAACATGGGCCCACCATCTTACCCCAGACACCAAACAAAAATCAAAACAATGGAAGTACACTGGCTCACCCCTGCCAAAGAAGGCAAAGACTGTTCCATCAGCTGGGAAGGTTATGGCCTCGGTTTTTTGGGATCCAGATAGATCCGTCAAAAGGGACAAACAATCAACGGCACATACTATGCTTCACTCCTGACACAGTTATGGGAAAATATTAAACTTAAACGCCGCAGAAAGCTCACTAAAGGTGTGTTGTTCCATTAGGCGTAAAAATAGCTATGTTTCTACTAACATGCTTAAAAAAGATTTGGTCGGTAGGTAGGAGAAACTTTTTTATTATTTTATATTTTCTCCCCGAATATAACAGGGTCGGGCTTGTATTTTTTAGGAGTTTTTGTTAATAAAATTATCATGTTGAAACTTGCACTGTATATCATAGTTCATTTTTAGATGCTTAAAAAAGTCAGCTCTGAATTTTAGAAGGTACTAAATGCCAAAAACTACAAAAAAAAATAAATACTTAAAACACGAAGTCATTGTGGGACAATACAAAAACGACACTGGGTAGGGTCGGAAATTGAAAATGGTAGGGTCGGTGTTTTAATTATTTTTTTTTGTTCTTTTACAGATTAAAATAGTAGATTCTTGGGGTCTGATGTTAGTGGAAACACGGCTATTTTTTTAGGCCTAAATATTTAATATATCAGTAGTTGTTCAATGCTTAAATAAATCACTCGGCGGAGCGCGACGCGAATAGCCACCTTTTTCAGGTTTCATGGCGTTAGACATTAGACGGTAGATTCTGTCTGTCTGTTTGTTGTAGTTAGAAATACACATGGATGTATCAGCGACGACACTGATATTTGCTTTCAATGAATTACCACAAATTCGATAAAAAATCATAGGGGCTTGAATCAAGAAAAAAATGAAAAAAAAAAAATAAAAAATAAAAAATGAAAAAATTTTTTTTTTTTTTTTTTTTTTTTGGGGGGGGGGGGGGGGGGGGGGGTACTATATTATAGACTCTATTATAGTACCAAAAAAAAATGTTTTCAAAAAAAAATTTTGGGGGGGGGGGGGGACGGGGGGGGGGGTACTATATTATAGTCTCTATTATAGTACCAAAAAAAAAAAAAAAAAATTTATTTATTTATTTTTTTTTTTTTTTTTCATGATTCAACCCCTATGAAAAAATGGAGTAATACTGGCCTGTAAACAATCTATCGCTTCGCTGATCGGTATATCGGGTGTACGTTGACATACGGCGAGTGTCCTGTTGGCGAATTCGCACACCTACTGAATACGTAAACACTGTAATATAAAAGATATTTCAAGGAAATACTGAAATACAAAAGCTATTACAAGGGAACACTGAATTACAAAAGATATTACAAGGGGCCCATCGAGGCTTGAAGAAATAAATTGGGCTGCATGATGCTTCCACAAAGAGCTTAACCCGACCGCACACGAGTAAGGTAAACCGCTTAGAGGATCTAAGCCTGCGCCGGTAAAGTGATGTGAGTCGGACCGACCCTACATATAAACCATTTTGGTTTCTTCGGCCGGCAGGGCTTGAGATGTCATTTCATCTAAATGTTGGGTAAAAGTCTCACAAAATTGGAAGCAACGTCTCCATAATGACCTAAATAGTGATGATGGGGACGTAAAACCTCCATTCAAACAAACAAATAAACACGAGTTTACATTATTTTACTTGACGTACGTGCCAAGTCGTACCGACTCAAAATGTATAATTACAGTTAATCATATCGTGTATGAGAATGTAATAACGCCATTTATCAATTGACTACCCTGTATAACACCAGGTCAATCAATATTGACTGGAGGTCAAAAATCATAAATCATGTTTTTAATTGTGTCAGTTAATAAAATTGTCATTAATCAAGTAATTTTGTCTTGTCCCAGTTACAGGTCCTCAGTCAGCTGGCCAAGTTACCGGTCCTCAGACAGCAGTATTGACCTCGGCCTACGGCCTCGGGCCAATACAGCAGACCTCGGACCTGTAACTGGGCCAATACGAAATTACTTGATCAATAACATTATAGTATTAAATTCGGTAATCCACTGATGGATTAAATATGCAAATACGTTAGATATGCCCCGTAACGTTACACGCACGACGTCTTTAATGACGTCGCGTTTACTAATAGCGGAATATTGACATTTTTGTAAAACAAATGGTAAATGAAATGCGTTTTACATGTCATATGATAAATATAATCTTGCATCCGTGTTCGTGTATTATTGAATTTGTTATAAACTCGTTCAGGAAAAAAGGATAAAATGCTCGCCAAAGCCTCGCATTTATTCTTTTTCCCAAACTCGTTTAATAAATTCAATAATTCATAAACACTCATGTAAGATCCTCTGTGTTTCAAGTGTCCCTTCCGTCAGAAAATATATATTGAACAGATAAGCGAGCACTAGGGATCAATTCATTGATAGGTAAAGGTTATCTGATTAATTTGACCATCCCGCACAACTATTGATTTGCTTGTTTGTTTTGGAGTTTAACGGCCAAGTCAACACTATTTAGGTCATTTTTGAGTCGGTCAGTTACAATGTAACCTATCCGCACTATCCTGGGCAGGCTTATACGTAAGCGGTTAACCAGTACAGCGCATATTCTTTCGCCAGAAACTGACAACCGCCCTTCTTGAATCAGCGGACGGGAGAGAATGACCGTAGAAAATATTTCATGATCATTCTCCACGAAAGAATGTTGCCGACGCACAACTATTGAATGCGTACTTATCTACGCATGTGCGTTTGAGCGAAGACAGTTCGGCATTTTTGCTAAATCCAAAGATTCTGCTATAAATGGACGAAAATCTCGCTTTTGGAGCATGAAAGCAGTAACTAGTATGTCAGACGGACGTGTTTTTGTTTGTTTGATTTGATGTTTAACGTCCCCGTCAACACTGTAAAGGTCATTTTGGAAACGTTGCTTCCAATTTTGTGGGATTTTTACCCGACATTGAGAAGAAATGACATCTCAAGCCCTGTCGCCCAATGAAACCAATAGGGTTTATTAGCATGGACGGTCCGCCTCGCACCGCGGTTCCTGGACAGGCTTAGATCCTCTAAGCGGTTTACCAGTACTCGTGTGCGGGCCGGATTCAGCTCTGCGTGGAAGCATCATGCAGCCCATATATTTCTTCAAGCCCCTATGGGCGGAGGCTGTCAGACGGACGTGTATACAACAGTCATTTAAGGCACGTGAGTAAGCAGTTCGGACAAGGATACGAATGTCCTGTTAACTTAAGATTATCTTAAGTACGGAAAGACCTATTAAATTTAATATTTAGGGATTCGGCCACAGGTTTAGGACAGGCAAGCTTTTCGAATACATTTTGTGTCCCTTATCGGTAGGGGCCTTCTCTTCAAGAAAAGAATTTGCTCCCATGGAGCATTTCTTGTAGAGTAGGACCCTTTTACGGAGGGGGTTATATTTTAGAAAAGAAACAAATAGAACCATAAAGATGTCTCCCTTGCAAAATAGAGGGTGGTGGAAAATGTCGCGTGTACCCATCTCCCTTAATATCACCGGCCTAATTTTAATTACTGCAAAGCAATAAAAGTAGGTACCCCACTTTAAATCTCACACTTGGGAATCTGACATAGCAAGGCAGACGAGATGTGGATTTTTGCGGGAATTCTTTTTGTCGCCTGCAGCTGTGTTTCTTCGCTGCCAGCTGAAAAGAACGGTATTCTGTGTACTTTTTTACGTTCTGCATGCTGGATATTTTTCTGCAGACGACATTTTTACATATTTTATCTATTTTTTCCTAAGAAAACAGGAGTTGGCATGTCATGCAAATTGTCTCCTTATAGAAAATTGGACTTGACATCTCATGTAAATTGTCTCCACAAGGAGACATTTTGTTTGTTTGATTTGACGTTTAACGACCCCGTCAACACTGTAAAGGTCATTTTGGAGACGTTGCTTCCAATTTTGTGGGACTTTTACCCGACATTAAGATGAAATGTCATCTCAAGCCCTGCCGCCCAATGAAACCAATAGGGTTTATAAGCATGAACGGGCCGACTCGCACCTCTTTGCCTGGGCAGGCTTAGATCCTCTAAGCTGTTTACCAGTACTCGCGTGCGGGTCGGTTTCAGCTCTGCGTGGAAGCATCATGCAGCCCATCTATTTCTTCAAGCCCCCTCCACAAGGAGACATTTTACATGAGGTGACAAGTCCTGTTTTCGGGGAAAATAAGAAAAAATATAAAGAAATGTCGTCAACTGAATTAGCCAAGAGTGTGGCAAAGGTTAATTTCGGTATTGTGCTATTTCATTATTATATAGATTGTCAGTGCTCGTTAGAACCGCTTCGTAGAGACGGTTCTAACGAGCATCCACATTCTAGGTCTTTGAGAGGATGGAGAAAGTAGGCGCATTTGTTAGAGAATGCACAATGAGCATGAATTAATGTAAATAACTTATTTGAAGTATAGCGTAATGTATGCATTTTGAAAAATGCTTCTTCCACAAGACGTTTAATAATTAGATTAATTAATTAATATGTGTAATAACACCCATCCGAGGTTTACCTAGGTGGGCTGTCGATATTCCGATAGGTTACGCCCCCAGTTTATAAAGGACTGGTATAGGACAGGTTATTTGGCCATTAAAACATAAAATTAGCAAATTGTTTTTGTCTACATGTATTTTTTTACACTTCCGGAATTTACATGCCATCTACTTTAAAATGATGTTACAGTGTTTCATAAGATTCCGTTGAAAAGAGTTGGGTCTTTTTTGTTTTTGACAAACTGCATATCATAATTATTTTAATGCATTTTTCATATTTCCTATAATAACTTACTTTAACTGCCTTTCTAAAGATATAAAGATATAAAATCCGCATTCCTACAGCAAAGCAAAAAAGTAAGGTCATTTTTTGCAAAAACGCAACAAAAATCACATTTCGAACATGTCAAACGGGTATCCAACCGAGTGAGCTCCTCCAGGAGCAAAGTATAGCTTAACGCTCTGCATGCTGGGATTTTTTTCACAGCAGTCGAGATTTGGAAATATTTTACTACACCCACCCCCAATAAAAACAGGACTTGACATCTTGATATCAAATCCTGTTTTCTGGGAAAAATAAGAAAATATCAACAATTTGTCGTCTGCTGAATTTGCCTAGAGGGTGGTAAAGGTTAATTAACCAAGGAATACGTAATCGTTTTTGGCCTTTATTTCTGGCATTGACTTGAAAACCGAACTTTTTACAAGTATGGTTTGCTCTGGTTTCCACTGGCGCACGCATTACAATAACACACCGGTGTCACATAGTGCATTCTTTCATTTCTCCAAAATGGCTACTTTGTCAATGAAGATTTGTGACATTTTTCTTATTTATACTCCGATTATAGGTTGTGGGTACTCGTTAGAACCGCCTCATTGAGGCGGTTCTAACGAGTGCCCGTAACCTATATCTTTAAGCAGAAATAAAAACAAATAATGCCCAGTTTTTATACCCTCGCCATTCGAAGAATGGTGAAAAGGGCATATAGCGTTGCCCCTGTCCGTCCGTTCGGACGTGCGTCCGAAACTGAAACGCGGCCAATAACTTCCTTATTTCTTGATGGATTTTAAAATTACTAGGCAGAAATGTAAACCATCATGAGATGACGTGTCACATGCAAAACCCAGGTCCGTACCTCCAAGGTCAAGGTCATACTTAGATGTCAAAGGTCAAAAAAGGGTCCGAAACTTAAACGCAGTCAATAACTTTCTTATTTCTGGATGGATTATGAAATTACTTTGTAGAAATGTTAACCATCATGAGACGACGTGTCACGTGCAAAACCCAGGTCCGTACCTCCAAGGTCAAGATCATACTTAGAGGTCAAGGGTCAAAAAAGGGTCCGAAACTTAAACGCAGTCAATAACTTTCTTATTTCTGAATGGATTATGAAATTACTTTGTAGAAATGTTAACCATCATGAGACGACGTGTCACGTGCAAAACCCAGGTCCGTACCTCCAAGGTCAAGGTCATACTTAGAGGTCAAGGGTAAAAAAATGGTCCGAAACTTAAACGCAGTCAATAACTTTCTTATCTCTGGATGGATTTTGAAATTACTTGGCAGAAATGTTGGCCATCATGAGACAATCTGCCTCACACAAAACCAAGGTCCTTACCTCCAAGGTCATGGTCATACTTAGAGGTCAAATGTGAAAAAAGGTCCAAAACTTAAACAAGGTCAATAACTTTCTATGGATGAATACGAACATAGACATATTTTCAGGAGGGGGCATCCGTGTCCTATGGACGCATTTCTAGTCTCTATAAAAAGTGGGGTTTACAGGGGCGTTAGACTTGTTAATATGATGTCTTGCTTTAAATGGAGGGATATGTGTAGTATTCAAAAGCCATGATACATTGTATTTCTATTTATTCCAGATGATGACAATGTACTGCACGAAATCCTGTTCCGATCGTCACAGCCAGGAAACGACGACAGCTCCGATACACTGGCAAATGAGCTTGAATTTAGTGAAGTCACTGAACTCCTAGGTGGCAATGACATCAGCCACCTCATGAATATTAATGATGTGGTCAGCCTCATGAATATTGATGACTTGGAGAAACTCCGTGTTGCTATCCACAGTAAATCGCATTGCCGTTGCCACTACAACCACTGTGAATGCTGTAAGACTCTCTACCTTTTCTGGAAAATACAAATCTTCAAAGGTAAATATATTTACAGTCGAACTTTAATGGCCCGAACACATTTTGGACCATGAAAATATGTTCTAGATATCGGCAGGGTCTACGTCCCCGTAAACACTACTGGGACGTTGCTTCCGATTTTGTGGGACTTTTATCCGACATTGAGATGAAATGAAATCTCAAGCCCTACTGCACAAAGAAACCGAATGGGTTTATAAGCAATGATGGTCCGACTTGCACCACCCTTGCCTAGGCATGTCATGAGATATCTGAGGGTCACTGATGAGGCCTAATTGGCCGAAACTAGCTAGTCTGGCCCAGAAAACATGTACACTCGATATTGTTCACTTCTGTGGTGTATTCCTTGCTTACAAAGGATAACCCTTTTATAGAACATATTTAACTTCACTACAGCTGGTGTGTGGGAATGTGTGGCGGCGGTAAAACGTCTCCCTGCCCTACATCATAGTGTAGATTATATTTTCTTGTCCTTTGGGATCATTGATTCCATTGTGGAATTTTGAAAATATCTGAGGGTCACTGATGAGGCCTAATTGGCCGAAACTAGCAATTCTGGCCCAGAAAACATGTACACTCGATATTGTTCACTTCTGTGGTGTATTCCTTGCTTCCAAAGGATAACCCTTTTATAGAACATATTTAATGGCCCGAACACATTTTGGACCATGAAAATATGTTCTAGACATCGGCAGGGTCTACGTCCCCGTAAACACTACTGGGACGTTGCTTCCGATTTTGTGGGACTTTTATCCGACATTGAGATTAAATGAAACCTAAAGCCCTATTGCACAAAGAAACCGAATGGGTTTATAAGCAATGATGGTCCGACTTGCACCACCCTTGCCTAGGCAGGCTTAGACCTTCTAAGCGGTTTCCCAGAACTCAAATATTCATCACGTGAACTAGTCCGTGAAATAAAGACCCCACTAAACCCAACTTTATATAGAGAAAACTGGGGTTTACGGGGGTAAACATCATTTTCCTTATTTCTGCTCCAAGATATAGGTTGTGGGTACTCGTTAGAACCGCCTCATTGAGGCGGTTCTGACGAGCACCCACGACCTATAATTGCAGTATTTATAAGAAAAATATCAGGGATTTTCATCAGAAAAAGTAGCCATTTTGGAGATGAGAAATATGCACAATGTCGCATGGGTGTGTTATCGTAATGTTCTGCGCGGCAATCCATTTTTCCTGTCTAGACAATGGCAGTTCGAGCCATTGAAGGTTGCTCCAAGCGTCAGATCAGGAGGAATACTGGCAGAAATAAGGAAAGTATATAATTTTCATTAAAAGATCGCCATTTTAGAGCCATAAAAAGGGAAATATCTAACATGGGTTTGTTATCCTAGTGTTTAGTCTTTAATCGTCTGTCCAGTCCCACAGGATAGACTACACATTACGGTAAGGTTCATCCTTAAATGTCATTTACTTTACTATTGTTTGGTGAAATTTCATAATCTTTATATCAAATTAAAGGTCATATCAGCCTTATCAGGATTACTGGCTGTTTAATGACTCAAGTAATATTTTTGTCAAAGTTGAAAAAAAACGATTTATAGCAGTGTTTAGTGTAACGTCTTCATTTTTTTTTTTTTTTTTCATTATAACCCTTTTAGAAAACTGACCTTTTCTACTTGAGAAGACCGGCAGTATTGAGAGAGCCCATACAGTTCTCTTGTGTAATAAAATAACACACGGACTGCAGTTAAAGACATTTTATGGCCAACTGATATATAGCAAAACATACATGCTTATTTATTTCCAGTTCTAGCGTATTAATAATATGGCACTTTAACACGTGGATGGTTTATTTGTCTTAAAACATGTAATTTATAAGAGAAACAAACTTTAAATCTGACAAATCATCCTTAAGTTGATATCATATTTTGAAACCTATGGTGAGGTTTATTGTATCTGAAGTTGTTTTTTAATGACAGATTCCTTCTGTCATTATTCGTCGTCCTGCATGTTTACATTTTTAACGTCCGAACTTCCGGCTTCCACTACTTTTGAAATATGACTCCGCAAAAACACGGATAGTCCGTTGTTTGTTGACTTTTCATGCTCGCTGTCTCAAAACTAATTTCTCATGGCATTATTTCCGCATTTTGATTACATGTTTTGTTTCATTTGTAATCAAAATACAAAAATGATCTTTCTTAAATTACAAACAAAACGGGAAAAGTTAATTGAATATGCATAAGGAAAGTTCCCATTTTATACGGGCGACCGCATAAGGGGTCATTGGCGAATCTTGGAGGCGGCGTCTAACCACGACCTTCACTACGGGCTTCACTGTTGTCGAAAGTTAGCCCATTTATTCCTAAATTAATTCCTATATTTCTAGCTGACACCCCTTAATTCTGGACCGGGATTTCGAAAGAAATCGTCAGATAAGTGATAATATTACAGTCAGTACAAAATGGGTTATGATTAAATATTTTTGTATCAATACACCATTAAAGTACCTTTGTATATTTTTAGAAAAGAAAAAAAATATGTATAGAGCTACAATCAGTGCACACCATTTAAGTACCTAGATATACTTTGAAAAATATAAAAAAAATAGAGCGTATAATCAGTTGTATTCAACTTTTGATTATCGGCTAATAGGCTGACCCGCACACAACAGTTACTGACACGACGTCATCACTCGGTCATACGGATTGCCGATAAATTTGACGGATGACCCCACCTTGGAGCACAGCGAGTATATATTGAATTTAGGAAAGAATCCGACTCATCCCACTGCGCATGTCTCAAAAACCGAAAAGTTCTGTATAACACTGCTGCCGTAGTGGTCGTTGTTGATTAAATCTGCGAGGTTCTTGCAGCACTCGAAAATCGCATGGATCTAGGTAAAAAAATCAAGTGAAGATGTTCATAAGGATCGGAGTCTCGGAAAACTGAGGTGATACTCTAGATTTCCCTCTAGTAATGAACATTTGGAGATACTACCCAGCAGGCATTAAAATTCCGTCGAATTGACGTTGATGTAACGCCATGTCTTGACTGCAACGTCATATCAATGTCGGTGCAACGTCATTACCAACGTTGACGTGACGTTGCCCCGGCGACGCATGCCTGGTGGCAGTGAGTCTTATTGCTTTTATAACATCGATCAGGAAATGTGGAATCCAACACACCGAATGCTTTTTTCCTTTCTTCCATCAAAATCGGAATTGATACATTAACATTAATTACCAGAGGAACTACTTTTCTTCAGTTACGTCATTCGTAGTTTTTATTCATGTCATATAGTATATGTACATACATCGTGATAAATTTTCAACAGACAACATTTTGAAATATTTTCTGATTTTTTTTTTTTTTTTTTTTTTTTAGAAAACAGGATTTGACATTTCATGCAAATTGTCTCCTATGGATGTAATTATCATGAGATGTCAAGTCCTGTTTTCTAGGAAAATTAAGAAAAATGTCAACAGTTTGTCGTCTGCTGAATTAGCCCAGAGAGTGGTGAGGGTTAAAAGAGTAAATTTGAAACCTTTTCTTATATAAAGGCCTTAATATTCACGAATTTCTCATAGAATCTTTCATTTCAGTGCCTTTTGGCGCTTTGATTTTTTAACGTTTTGATGTTTATTTTATTCCAGCCTGCATCGGTTTGTACTACGAAGGTCGAGACTTTGTCATGAGACTGAAAGTATACGGAATCACCTTGGTAAAGCACAAGTTGCCATGTAAGCATTTTTCCATGCAAAAATTAAATGTACCTAACCTTTACTATATACTATCGGCATATTCCGATATACGAGTCGAACGTCAGTCGCTCAAACACCTTTGGGTCATGGTTTATTTTTTCGAGTTAGGGTAGTTCGAGCTACTGAGGGATAACATAACGCCATGTCAGGTGCCACAATGAGGATAATTGAGGGATATCTTTCAGATTAATAAAAACGGCATGTTTTGTGTGTTCTCATTAGAATCGCCTCAATGAGGCGATTCTAATGTTCTCATTAGAATCGCCTCAATGAGGCGATTCTAATGAAAACACAAAACATACCAATTTAACTATAAATGAGAGACGTGAAAATGTTTTTCAGCTTTAAAAGTTTGCAATATAAGCCTTTTTCGTCCAATGATGGGGGGGGGGGGGGGGGGGGGGGGGCAAAGCTCGTAAATTTATTGTGTATGTTTTCATGAAAGTATCAATGACAGCGGGCCGCTAGCAAAGTTAACATGAAGCCCTTCGTGGTTCATTTTTTGCAGGCGACCCACTGCGTTCATACTTTCATGAACAGCAGAAAAATAAGATTCATCTCTTAAATTAATGAATGACTCACGTGACATCACATGATCATTAAGTGACGTCCAAATAAGCATGGTTTCAATCTTATTCCTCAAATAATTGAGGGAAAATAATGTAAACACAAGTAATAAACATAAATTCATTTAACGATGCTTGAAGTATACGAACAACATCGAGTCACAAGCAAAATTGAGTTAATCCACGGGGTTCAAGGTTCACTGACTTAGGGCCTGACCCGATGTTGTCCAAACTTCAATGAACATTAAAATAACTTTCATTTCATAAAATCTCATAGCCTACCAATGCCACCAAGAGCAGAGCAAATATAATAGCAGTCAACAAAATCACAGAAAGTAAACGAAATCACAAAATGCCCACCAAGCTACAAAAAGCACACAAAATCACAGAAAACACAAACAATTTCATAAAGCTCACATAAGCTCAGAAAGCACACAATCACAGGAAGCACATAAAATCACAGAAAGCATAAAAAATCTAAAATCATACAATATCACAGAAACCATACAAACCCTAAGAAAGCACACACAACTCAGGAAGCACACAAATCTCAGAAAGCACACAAAATCATAAAACACAAAATCAGTCAGAACACAAATCGCAGAGAACACACAAAAGCAAAACACAACACAATCTCAGAAAACAAACACAATCTCAGAAAGCACAAAACATCACGGGAAACTCAAAAAGCACACTCATTCTCAGAAAGCACACAAAATCACAGAAAGATTACAAGCTCACAGAAAGCACAGAAATCACACAATTTCAGAAAGCAGACTCAATCATAGAATGAAGGAGAAAACAAAATCCCAGAAAGCCAATAAAATCTCAGGGAGCACAAAAACAGACAGCACACACAGTCTCAGAAAGCATGCAGTATCAGAAAGCACACAAAATCAGGGAAAGCACACATAATCCCAGAAAGCACACATATCTCAAAAGCAAACAGAATCAAAGAAAGCATATAAAATCACAAAAGAAAGAACACAGAACCACAGAAAGCACACACAATCTCAGAAGGCACACATAATCACTGAGAGTACACAATTTCAGAAAGCATACAAGATCATAGAAAGCACACAAACTGTCAGAAAACACACAGAAGCACAGAAAGCACACCAAATTATGGAAAACACGCAAAATCACAAAGACCGCACACAATCGTAGAAATCACTGAATGAGAAAGCATACAATTTTACAGAAACCACAAACAACCACAAAGCACATAGAGTTACAAATGGCACTCTTAATTGCAAAAATCACACAAAATTACAGAAACACGCTAAATTGCAGAAGTCTCACAAAATCTCAGAAAGGACACATAATCACAAAAGCACACAAACTATATGAGAAAGCACACAAAATCTCATAGAGCACGCGCAATTTCAGATACCACACAGTATCTCAGAAAGCATAGAGATTATTAGAAATCACACACAATCGCAGAAAGCACGCGCAATCTCAGAAAGCACAGAAAATCTCAGAAAGCACACACAAATACCAGAAAGCACAAAAACAAAGAAACAAATGAGAATCACAGAAAACTCTCAAAACCTCAGAAAACACACAAGATCACAGAAAGCACAATCACAGAAAGCGCACAAAATCTCAGAAAGTACATACGGTTTGTAGAAAACGCACAAAACCTCAGAAAGAACATAAAATCACAGACAGAAGAAAAAATCACAGAACGTCCGGCACAAAATCACTTAAAACAAATAGAATAACAGAAAGCACACAAAATCTCAGAATGCACACAACATCACAAAAAGCGCACACAATCTCAGAAAACACACAACATCTCTGAAAGCATGCTGGATCCCCGAAAGCACAACACATCACAGGAAAACGCTAAATCACAGAAAGCACACACTCTTAGAGAGCACACATAATAACAGAAAACGCATAAAATCACAGATTGAACACAAAATCACAGAAATCAATTAAAATCTCAGAAAGCACTCAAAATCATAAAATTCTCATAATCTCAGAAAACACAAAACACACAGCCCACAAAATCTCAGAAAGCACACAACATCACAAAAAGCAAACAAAATCACAGAAAACACACAATCTCTGAAAGCATGCTGATTCTCCAAAAGCACATCAAATGACAAGAAAAACACTAAATCACAGAAAGCGCACATTCTCAAAAAATCTCAAAAAGCACCCAAAACGCACAAAATAAAGAATAAACACAAAATCAAAGAAATATTTAAAATCTTAGAAAACACACAAAATCTCAAAATACTCACAATCTCAGAAAACAGAAAATCACGAGAAAAACTTGATCTCAGAAAGCACACACAACCTCAGAAAGCGTACTGAATCACAGAAAGTACATAAAATCACAGAAACACACTGAATCCCAGTAAGTGCACACTATCTCAGAGACACGCAATCACAAAACGCACGTAAAATCTTCGAAAGCACAAGAAATCTCAGAAAGCACACAAAATCATAAACAACACACAAACTTACAAAAAGCTCACAAAATCACGGAAAGAACGCAAAATCACAGATAGTGCATACAAAGTCCGAAACAACATAAAATCACAGAAATTTAACACAATCACGGAAAGAACACAAAATCACAGATAGCGCACACAATCTCACAAACAACACAAAATGTCCAAAACACAGACAACACACAAAATCACAAAAAGCTCATAAAATAAAAGAAAGTCACAGAAAGCACACAGAATCGCAGAAAGCACACAGAATCACAGAAATCTTTCTTAATCCCAGCAATCATACAAAATCGCAAAAGCGCACTAAATTATAAACAAATAAAAAATAAAAAATAGAAAGCATAACATATCAACGAAGCACACAAAATATCACAAAACACACACAATCTCAGGCACGTTAAATTTCAGAAAGCATACGAAATATCAGAACTTGAAGCACATATAATATCAGAAAGCACACAACATCATAGAAACCACACACACTCTCAAAAAGCACACATAATCACAAAACACACTAAGTCCTAGAAAGTACCTTAAATCCCAGAAAGCAAATACAATCACAGTAATCACAGTTAATCCCAAACATTACAGAAAGCAAATTAAATAAAACTATCTCAGAAAGCACACAAAATCAAAGAAAGCACATACAATCACAGGGGCCCACTAAGTCCCGAAAAAGCACACAAAGTCTCAGAAAGCACACAAAATGATATTCGCTCAGTATAACCTTAGATGCACACTAAATCCTAGAAAGAGCAAAAAACAAGAAGCCACAGAACACATGAAATCACAGAAATCACACAAAGTCACTGTTGACACTTTTAAGCTCTGAAATCATACAAAACCACAGAAGGAATACCAAATCCCAAAAAGCACACACAATCTAAAACTCACATAATCACGAAAAGCACACAAAATCTCAGAAAGCACACAAAAATCTCAGAGGACACTCAGAATCTCCAAAAGTACACTAAAGCACAAAAGCAACACAAAACCACAGCATACAAAATCTCAGAAAGCATTCGCAGTTTCAGCAAGCACATAAAATCACAGACAATACATAAAATCATAGAAAGCAAACAGAATCACAGAAAATAACAGAAAACACATAAAATCTTTAATACACAAACGCTTCAGATCTTAGAAAGCCCTCACAGTCTCAGAAAGACGAGAAATCAAAGAAACCACACGCAATCTCAGAAGGCACACAAACTCTCAGAAAGCACAAAATTCATAGAAAGCAAACACAATTTCAGAAAGCACACAAACTAGAGCTGTCAGAGGATCTGACTATAGCCCCGCTTCAGCGCTGTCAGAGAAGAAAGTTATTTAAGCTGCAGAGAAAACAGTTATGAACAAGAAATAACTGTTGAAAATTTTACATTATCTGGAAAAACTCTAAGAGTTGTGAGCCCTTGTCCCTCATTTCAATGAGCATGATACATTACCAGAATGTCCATGTTTATACTAAATTTCATCTTCCATTTTTCAATGTTCAAAGGGTAATAACTCCTAAAGTAGGCAAATCAGAGTCAGGGTTCCTGCGCTCTGCACATTGTCTCATGGTGCTTTACACTTGTGTGAAGTGTCATGAAAATATCTCAAATGGTTTGTGAGTTATGAAGCCGACACAGTCAAAATTGCCTTTTTAAATGTTCAAAGGGCAATAACTCCTAAAGTAGGCAAACCAGAGTTATGGTTCCTGCACTCTGCACATCATCTCAAGGTGCTTTTCATTTATTTGAAGTTTCATGAAAATATCAGAAACGGTTATGGAGCGGACATAGTTAAAATTGCCATTTTTTAATATTCAAAAGCCTATAACTGAAAAAGTAGACAATCCAGAGTTTGGGTTCCTGCGCTCTGCACACGTAATATGGTGCTTTACATTTGTGTGAAGTTTCATAAAATTATCTCAAACGGTTTTTGAGTTATCGAGCAAAGACGGCTAAAATTGATATTTTTCAATATTCAAAGGGAAATAACTCAAAAATTAGGCAATCCAGAGTTATGGTTCCTGCACTCTGCACACCATCTCATGGTGTTTAATGTTTGTGTGAAGTTTCATGAAAATATGTGAATGGGTTTTAAAGTTATGGAGCGGACATGAAAATTGTTAACAGACACAGACAGACACACAGACACACAGAAAATACGAAAACCAGAGTTATGGTTCTTGCGCTCTGCACATTGTTTCATAGTGCTTAACATTTGTGTGAAGTTTCATGAAATTATCTCAAACGGTTTTCGAGTTATGAAGCGGACACTGTTAAAATTGCCATTTTTCAATGTTCAAAGGGCAATAACTCCAAAAATAAGCAATGCAGAGTTATGGTTCCTGTGCTCTGCACATCGTCTCATAGTGCTTAACATTTGTGTGAAGTTTCCTAAAAATATCTCAAACGGTTTTCGAGTTATGAAGCGGACACAATTAAAATTGCCATTTTTCAATGTTCAAAGGGCAATAACTCCAAAAGTAGGCAATCCACAGTTATAATTCCTTCGCTCTGCACATTGTCTTATGGTGTCTAACATTTGTGTGAAGTTTCATGAAAATATGTTAAGCAGATACAAAGTTATGGAGCCAACACAAATTAACGGAATCACGGAATTACGGAATTACGGAATTACGGAAAATGTTCAAAGGGCAATAACTCCAAAAGTAGGCAATCCACAGTTATAATTCCTTCGCTCTGCACATTGTCTTATGGTGTTTAACATTTGTGTGAAGTTTCATGAAAATATGTTAAGCAGATACAAAGTTATGGAGCCAACACAAATTAACGGAATCACGGAATGACAGAAGGACATGGCAAATCCAATATAGCCCCACTTTTTCAAAGCGGGGCTATAAAAATCACAGTTAGCAATTAAATCCCAGGAAAAACAGAAAGCTGCAGAAAGAAAACCAAATCACACCATCTCAAGAAGCACACAAAATTCCAGACAGCACACAAAATTTTATAAACCCACTAATTCCAAGAAAGCACACAAAGTTTCAAAACACACCAAATATCAAAGAAATTGCACCGAACGTTTGAAAGTAAACTAAATCCCACGAGCGAAGAAAATCAAAGAAATAAAAAAAACACGCAAAAAGCACACTAAATCCCAGAAAGAACACAAAATCCAAGAAGTCACAAAAAATCAAAGAAAACACATAAGATCACAGAAATCACACAAAATCGCAAACAACACACTTTATCTAAGAAATCATACAAAAACACAAACGGCATTCCAAATCCCAGAATGCACACAGTCTCAGAAAGCAAACAATCACGAAAAGCACATAAAATCTCAGAAAATACACGAAAATCACAGACAGCACTCAGAATCTCAGAAAGAACACCAAAGCACAGAAGCAGCACAAAGCCACTGAAAGCATACAGAATTTTAGAAGGCATTCGCAGTTTCAGAAAGCAAACAAAATCGCAGAAAACGCATCCAATCATAGACAGCAAACAGAATTGCACAAAATAACAGAACACCCAAAATCTTTAAAATAAAAATATTGAAAATCGTAGAAAACCCACAAAATCACAGAAAGACCACAAAAACACAAAAAGCACACACAATCTCTGAAAGCACACAGTCTCGGAAAGCACATATAGTTATGAAAAGCACACAAAATCAAAGAAAACACACGCAATCTCAGAATGTACACAAAACCTAAGAAAGCACACCAAATCATAGCTAGCAAAAACAATTTCTGAAAGTACACAAAAACATAGTAAGTCTACAAAATAAAAAAAGCCTATAAAAAAACGAAACCAGGAGCTGTCACTGTAAGCGACCAATGCCCCCCGTGGTAGCCAACTTTTATGCCGGTTAAAGTTTTTGTGACGGACAGACAGACAAATAAACAAACAAATAGACAGACAGGGCAAAAACTATATGCCCCCGGAATCAAAGATTCTCGGGGGTGGGGGCATAAAAAAGCACACAAAATCTCAGCTGCACACATGGTCCCAGAAATCACACAAAGCGTACAAAGTCACAGAAAGTACACTTATTCCCAGAAAGCACACAAAATCACAGAAAGTACACAAAGTCACAGAAAGAACACACAATCTTAGAAAGCATACAATCTCAGAAAGCACACACAATCTGAAAGACCACATAATCACAGAAAGCACACAATATCTCAGAAAACACACAAAATCAAAGAAAGCACACAAAGTCACAGAAAACTCACCGAATCTCAGAAAGCACTAAGAAAGCACACGCAATCAGAGAAAGCACACGAAAATGTGAGAAAGCACACAAAATCACAGAAGGCCCACATATTGCTTACAAAAAAATCACTGAAAGCCCACAAAAAGCAAAGAAAGCCCATAAAGAGCAAAGAAAGTCCATAAAAAATACCAGAAAGCACTCAGAATCAGGGAAAGCCCACAAAATCACAAAAAGCACACAATATCATAGACAGCCCACAAAAGCATTACGATAACAGACTCGTGTGGCATAGTGCATTCTTTCACATCTCAAAAATGACTTCTTTTTCAATGAAAATTTGTGATATTTTTCTTATTTATACTCAAAACAAGGGTTGTTGGTGCTCGTTAGAACCGTCTCATTGAGGCGGTTCTAACAAGTACCCACAACCTTTGCCTTGGAGCAGAAATAATCAAAATAATGTATACTCCTGTAAATCCCACTTTCCTCTACATAAAGTGGGGTTTAGAGGGGTGTTCATTACATCGACTTATTAACCTGATGCACAGCAATCCCACAAATCACGCTTACAGAAAGCAAAGTCGCCCACTCCCTGTTCACCCCAAAAAGCTTTCTCTCTAAGTCCCCGTTAAATACTGAAGATGGTTTTGGGAACAAAATGCATAAGCTTGTTAACATATTTTCTTATATCAACGATATTTTTCTTCTCACAGTAAGCCACCAGAAGCCAGTATGCGCCCGAGTGATGGGAACCTATGACCTCTGTGCCGAGCTTTATAATGTGAGGATCCACAATGGAGTTGTTCACGCGTGTCTGAAAATCACTGAACCAGTCACAATGGACCTGAAGTGCTTCACGCTACACAGCCCGTCTGACTCAGTGGAAGAAGGATTAGAGTGGTCGGTCGAAGATGATCCCACAGATAGTGAAGTGGAGAATGAAATAGAAGAGACGACCTTTTGATTGTCGGTGTCTGTTTCTCTAAAATGGCGGGAATTTTGATCACGTGCTTAGAAAATAGCACTGCTACGCGTGTCTTACAAAACAGCCACCAAATATATTATCAACATATGATTTTATAACGATCATTTATTCTTGTAAATAATGCCAAACTATCAATATCTCCACCGTATTAGAAAGTATTGCAATAAAATAAAACGCAATCAAAATAGATGTCTTATTTATTCTTGCACACCAGACAAGGAAATCCGTGATTTTACCCTGGGATAGAAATTAATGTTCTGACCCTGGTGTTCCGACCCCAAATCGAATATAATCGCGTGTTTGATAAATGCACTGGTTGATTACAACCTCATGCGCGGCGTCGTCATGCGTGACGTCACTAAACATTCCTGTTGTGTCATAACAAAATGGCGGACGTCGGTCACCGAAGTGACAGCAGCATTAAAAATTCGCAACAGAAATGGAAGGTATGCAAGAAAAAGAATCCTATATGGTAGTGAGGGGTGGATAGAAAAATCCGCCCCTCGGGATCACTGTCCGGCATCACTCGGCAAGCCTCGTGATGCCGGACAGTGACCCTCGGGACGGATTTTTCCATCCACCCCTCACACCCATATAAGATTCTTATATTCTTTACAACTTGTCCATTCGATAAAATGTTCCCTTTCCTGGTGCAAGAGCTAGCACTTTTTGAAAGCTGATACTTGTATCAAGTTCTTTGTTAACGCATTTCTACTTCCGGTACTGGACCAAACCACAGCGCTTCCGCTTCTTCATGCACTTCAATAAAAATAGTCCTTAAAGCCCAACATGACAGTACTGGGATGAGCTTGGAACGTCGGAAACGTTCAAAATACTTGATACGTACAAGCATAAAAAAATAATATGCTAAAAACTTTTAAACGATGAGTTATGAAAATAAAAGCATACCCGGACTACGCGCTCTCTATTTACCCTGCATGTATTAACTCTTATCTAGATATACACGGTTTGCATGGGTTTTTGCACCTCGGATGTGCACCGGTCCACATGGTTGAAAGGGTTAACCCTTTTTGTACAAAATGGAATCTTCCTTCTTATATATAGCATGCCGAGTCCATTTCAAAATTTAGAGGTGTCAGATTGTGTTTTCTTCAAAGTTTATTTGGAAAATGACTAAACTTTTAGCAAACAGTGGAGGCCCTGATCAGACGCCGCGTTCAGCGTGGAGGCCCTGTTCAGCGGCGTCTGATCTGGGCCTGCACTATTTGCCAGGGTACCCGTTTTGGGGTTTCCGGTACTAAATGGTTACTTTTTTTATTATCAGCACTGACCGACATCGAATATAGTAGTTCATTCGCTTTTGAGAGCTGAAATAACAATGTATGTATTGTCACATTCGTTCTTTAAGCTGTGAGTTTTAAGTCAAGTTCCATACTTTAAGCAAATAGTGAAGACGACGATCAGACGCTACATTCTGTGACCTCTAATCGGAGTTCTAATTGTTTCCGAATGTCCCCGTATTGGAACGACTGGCATTTATGGGTAATTATTTTAGGATCCGTATTTTTCAATATCGTCCTGTTTTTGTACGAATCAGTCAGTCGAAGTTTGCTAAACGTGGCATCTGATCAGGGTCTACACTGTTAGCATATAATGTCGAAATTGGATGGTTTAACAGATTACCCTTTTTTGGAGTCTGTTATTCTTCTTTTTATGTCCCCACTCCAGCGGTCACGCAACGTATGTGCAATACCGTATCAACGTCGATGCAACGTCATGACGTTGCTTGGCGTTGATGCGACGTTGCTTAGACTCATATGCCCGCTTGGAGAACTTGTCTGTTACAGTTGTTAACAGATGGGGAAGCACAGTATGTACCGAGCTAATTTTGAAATTAATGGTATTGAAAACTGAGCAGACTTGTTTATCTTTCTTCCATTATTTTCTTCAACACATTTGGTATAACTCCTTTTTTCCGACTGCCATTTCAACCTTCTGGGACCTTGTCAACATAATATCCTGAGAACTGCTTGATATACTACTGACACTGTAATCTCAAAAATCAACTTTCTCAGTATATACTTTCGACACTTTGATTATAAGAAGCTTCTGGATAGTGTTTTCTGATTGTCACAGCTCGGCAGAACGGTCTCGGGAAAACAGTTCTAATGAGTACCCACAATTATAGCAACATATAAGGTGCTTATTTTGTGATAACGGAAGGATAGTTTTCTTTATTCCTCCATATAAACCTATGTTGTGGGTATCCATTAGAACCGCCTCGTCGAGGCGGTTCTAATGAATACCCACGACATAGGTTTTATGGAGTATTGACAAAAACTATCCTCCAGTTATCACAAAATACCAACCTTATCTGTTACGATGCCTGCAATCTATGTTTTGAACCAAAATAAGAAAACGTAGCTGTGCATGGCCCTGTAGAAAAGGACATCGAGATTAGCTTTTATATAGAAGAGACAGAGACCTCTTACGTCTTTATTATGAGGTTTTACGTCCCCGTCAACACTATTTAGGTCATTTTGGAGACGTCGCTTCTAATTGTGTGTGTGTGTGTGTGTGTGTATGTGTGTGTGTGTGTGTGTGTGTGTGTGTGTGTGAATTCGGGTTTATCGTCGCTTTCAACAATTTTTCAGTCATATCACGACAGGGAGCTCAATGCTCACATTTATAGTGCTGCCTCACTGAAGTATCATGTCCCAGACACATTACATGATACCACACCCAGTCACATTATCCTGACACTGGGTCGACCAGTCCTAGTTCTACCCCGTAAATCTGAGTGCCAAGCGAGGATCAGCTAGTACCATTTTTAACGACTTTGGTATGTCGCGGCCCGGGATCGAACCCGTGACCTCCCGTTCCCCGGAGCGGACACTCTACCAACTGAGCTATCGGGGCCGGTCTAATTTGGTGGGACTTTTTGAGATGAAATATCTTTGGCAACTTTCAAAAACCCGGTGAAATTCTGAAGAAAATCACGCCAGTAACTAGGCCTATATGAATCGTGTTCGGAACGAAAATATGCCCGTTAACATAAATGAAATAATCTTGAAACGGCCGTAAACCAAAAAAAAAAAAAAATCAAACATGTATTTTTTTTTTTTTTTTTTTTTTTTTTTCCCCTTCTGGTCATTGCCTTCTCAAACAGTTTGTTTATTTATTTATTTTTTTTTTTTTTGCAGTTCCCGTAGGAACGTTCATAAATTGCGACCGCCGCCCATGTTTCAGGGCGTCGGCGCGGGGTATTGGGTATAGTTTTCAACTAGCAATAACCACGCCTCGGATGAACCTCATTGGCTATGGTACCGCCACTGCGCAAAGCTAACTTTAAAGTGAAAATCGAAGTTTATGTATTTTATTCTGAATTACAATCGGTTTGTGTGAGGTTTTTGCATCCAACTTCTCAACCAAAATAAAATCCTTTCCATTTTCGAATGTGCACCTCTGGTTTCTTAACATTTTTTCAATAATTACATAACTGTATTACATCTACCGACCTAGTTCATCCGTTCTGTAAAAAATCTGTTTATTGCTGAATGGATATGATTTTTGATTTATAATATTCCTTTCTTTATCGTCTGACGTTTGCAGTTACTGTCCTTGGAAAGCTATTTTAAGATCCCAAACATTATCTATCTATCTATATATATATATTTCAGCTGAGGTAGAAACCTCCGTGGTGTAGTAGATAGGCTACTCGCCTTATAATCCAGGCATCGTGGGTTCGATCCCGGGCTCCTCCAGCCTTTCGGATGAGACCTGAAACCGAGGTCCCGTCTCCGTATGACCTCAGCTGTTGGTTGGACGTAAAACTCAAACACACTCAAGCACTCAGTTGAGGTTTTACGTCCCCGTCAACACGTTGCTTCTTTTAAACCCGACATTGAGACGAGCTCTGCGTGGAAGCATCATGCAGTCCAATATATTTCTGCAAGCCTCGATGTACGTAAGTACGTATGTATGTATGTATGTATGTATGTATGTATGTATGTATGTATGTATGTATGTATGTATGTATGTATGTATGTAAGTATGTATGTTTGTTTGGTTTGATGTTTAACGTCCCCGTCAACACGGTAAAGGTCATTTTGGAGACGTTGCTCCCAATTTTGTGGGACTTTTACCCGACATTGAGATGAAATGACATCTCAAGCCCTGTCGCCCAAAACCTCAGCAGTTCGAACTACCACTGTCTCGAACAAAGATTATGATTCAAAAAGATTTCGAGTTATTGACGTTCGACTGTATGTACAAAAATAGAAATTCCCAAGTTGACCCAAGGAAGCAAACGATGAAGCATAGATGTACATAAATTTAAACTAAATAACGCATATCAAAAATCAAATAAGAATAATAAAAAAAATGAATATCAATATCAAAACTGACACCAGAAAAACAAAAACAGCGTGGACATTCATGCGACCCAGCAAACACAGATCCTGACCTAGTGTCGGGCCAACATCGTGGTGTTACAGTCTAGAAGCGACAGCAGCTACAAGCCAGAAGGAAGATTAGCAAACAGGACAGAATCCAATAACATCTTCCAATGTTGTCTTTTCCTATTCTCATTTTTCCTCTCACCCTCCCGTATTCTAACTAATGATACAACATTACGAAAACATGCCTATTCAAATATATTGAAAATTTTACCACCGGAAAATGAAAACTTTCAGATGAAAAAATTCGATATCAACGAGGCGGTTCTAACGAGTATCCACAATCTATGCTTTTGAGCAGAAATAAGAAAAATAATGTATATCCCTGCAAACCCCAGTTTTTCTATATAAAAGTGGAGTTAAAGGGGGTGAAAATGTCTAGCCACCCTCTAAAACAAATCCTTAAACAAACTAAGCAGACCAGCATATACACTGCCCATAAACTTTCACCTCATCTTATCAACAACACCGCCCTTTTTTCTCACTATTTTTCATATTCTCATAACACACACGAGCGCGCGCGTGCGGGGGAACGCACGCACGCACACACGCACTTTTTCTTCCGTGATTCCTTGAAATAACACTTAAACACCTGTGAAAAAGAGTGCTTAGCGAATGAGCCAGTAAACACCCGCAGAAACTGACATCTCTATCCCCGATTAGTTTGTTTGTTTGTCCTGGAAGTTAACGGCCCGGTCAATACGAGTTAGGTTTTTTTAGCCGGTCAGTTTACCTATCCACACTTTTCCTGGGCATGCTTATACGTAAGCGGTTAACCAGTACAGTGCACATTCTTTCGCCAGAAACTGACAACTGCCCTTCTTGACTGAATCCCCGATTAGTAATAGGCGTATAACACATTACGATTACATGTCGAGGCAGCGGTTGGAGTGTGGATTGACACTAAAGACCCTGACTTCTACAAAAATGGGCTTTATGCCTTGGAACACCGATTGAGGAAGTGCTTATTGCTGCGGGATGACTATGTGGAAAAAGAGGTCAAGCATGACTCTAAGCCGGTAAGACCAAATACTTATTGAATGACCCTCGTAGCCAACAGCACGATCCCCCTACCCCCAGAGATATGCACAAACTACGAGCCACTCATATCTACAATCAATTTATACTAACCCAGTTGCGCTAACAAGGGACAACACCGTCCAATACGGAAGCCGATAGGTGACACTTTACTTGGGCGGTATAGGTTTGTTTAGAAGTTTTATACAGTTAAAGGAATTGGAGTGTTATGGGTATTTAGACAGTTTAATATAGTCACAGAGTTAAAGAAACGATACAGTTAAGAATTTTAACAGTTAGAGGTTATACGTGAGAGTTAAGAATTTCAATACAATTGGAAAATGACGAATTGGCGGAGTTTAACTGCCACAGACCATTGCGTGCGGGTATAAGTTTAACGTCCCCGTCAACACTATTTAGATTGATATCGCACCCATTTTTGTGACTTTTACCCGACTTTGAGATGAAATGACATCTCAAACCCTGTCACGCTAAGAAATCAATTGGGTTTATGAGCCTGGACGGTTCCTATCACATCATTTTGTCCGTGCAAGGGTAGGCCTTCTTCTTCAGTACTCATGTGTGATCGGTTTCAGCTCTGCAGTGAAGCAACGTGCAGTGCAATCTATTTCTCCAAGCCCCGATAGGCGGGGGTCTTGAGTGAGTGAGTGAAACAGTGAGTATGGCATAGATTGGCGGGGGCCTTGAGGGAGTGAGTGTATTCAACTTAGGACGCAATGGTCACGAGCAGTAACCCCGTTGTCCTAAACTACACATTTTCTGTGCTAGGTGACGCATGTAAGATAAACTGTATTAAGCGCCGACACGTCAACGAATCTTGAATCAGCGAAATGATGGTGCTTTCTACGGAAAGATATGTCAGACTGAAGTCCTAATGAGCTACATGACCGGCGAATGAGTGATTGAGCCATCTACCCAGCCAGACGTTAAACAGACAGACACTGTGTGCGTGCATGCATCGTCCATTCGTTCCCAATATACGTATCAGTATGCGCTATTAAAGCGGGGTATAGTCAGATCCGCTGACTGTTGGAGTTTCTTCTAGCCCTGGTGAGTGAGCTGGTTGGTCGTTGGTTAGGTATATAACTCAGGACGTCACGGCGAAAAAGATTAATTATCATGTCGCCCCCCCCCCCCCCCCCCCCCCCGCCCCCGGTAACCCAAACTTCACCTTTTCTGGACAAGGTTATTCATTCTCAGCAGAAAATCGGTACTTATAAGTGCCAATACTTCTGCCAGCTTTGAACAGGAATAATCTTTAGACGGAATGGTGTGTAGGACAGAACTATAGAACCCGAGTCCTAAGCTATCACTCCTCCTGGGCGACAATCAACTCGCAAACTACTGAGCCACCGCACCCGCTCACTGAATGAGCCAGCTATCCGCCTAGCTTTTGATTTGAGGTTTAACGTCCCCATCAGCACTATATAGGTCATTTTGGGGACGTTTCTTCCAATTGTGTGGGACTTTTACACGACATTGAGATGAAATGACATCTCAATCCCTGCAGCCCAATAAAACCAGAAGTTTATATACATATGTCTCGCAGCAGTATTCCTGGGCAGGCTTAGACCTTCTAAACAGATTACCAGTACTAATGTGCGGTCGGTACCAACTCTGCGTGGAAGCATTGTGCAGCCCAATCTATTTCCCCAAGCCTCGATGGGCGGGAGCGACCTAGCCTTCAGTTTACGTAGACCATGCGTACGTGCGTGCGTGTATGCGTGCGTATGTGGTTTGATAGGTGAGTTTTCACTTTGGCGGTATCGGATTTATCCAGACATTTTTAATTTTTACACAGTTGAAGAAAGGAGACAGTTAAGAATTTTAACAGTTACAGGTTATGCGTGAGAGTTAAGAATTTCAGTACAATTCGAAAATGACGAATTGGCGGGATATTGGCATAGACAATTGAGTATGTATTGATTTTTAAAGACCTCGTCAATCCTATTTAGATCGCTATCGAGTTTATACTTCCAGTTTTAGCTCACCAGAGCCAAAGGCTCCGGGTTAGCTTATAGGATAAATAGTTAAAGTCTGCGTCTGCGACGTCTGTGTCGTCTGCGTCAGTACACTCAAACGAGCGTGTGTGTGTGTGTGTGTGTGTGTGTGTGTGTGTGTGTGTGTGTGTGTGTGTGTAATCGGGTTTAACGTCGCTTTCAACAATTTTTCAGTCATATCACGACGGTGTCTGGTTGCGACAGGGAGCTCATTGCTCACTTTTTATAGTGCTGCCTCACTGAAGTATCAGTATGAAGTATGTGTCCCAGACACATTACATGATGCCACACCAAGTCACCTTATCCTGACACTGGGTCGACCAGTCCTAGCTCTACCCCGTAAATCTGAGTGCCAAGTACCATTTTTAACGACTTTGGTATATCGCGGCCCGGGAGAAAATGGATAAATGGCATTTAGTGCCAAGCCTCTGCAGATATTTTGACAAAACTTTTACAGAAATATTCCTCAAGCAAAATGCTTTTTGTAATATGATTTTGGCCAACTGCAATTTTTATTGGTTGCATGGAAACCAAATTGTAAAAAAAGGAAAAAATACTTAAAAATCAACTTCTCAGAAACCATATGTTCCATGAGGCTGAGGCCTTATAGAAATATTCACTATTTTCGCCTTTGCAGGTTGTGTGTGTGTGTGTGTGTGTGTGTGTGTGTGTGTGTGTGTGTGTGTGTGTGTGTGTGTGTGGTGTTTTATGGAATTCAGTTCTTTAGTTTGGTTGCTATGGAAACTTACTGTTTCCATAAAATTGTAATGGGAAAAAGAGAAAACTGGCATTTGCTGCCAAGCCTTCGCAGTTATTTTGAAAAAAAAGTTTAATAAAATGTTCCCTGAGTAAACTTCTTTCAGCCAAGCCTTTAGTCAGTATAGACCATACGTGCGTGCATGCGTGCTTGCCTGTGTGTCGATAGGAGAGTTGTGACCTTTGTGGTATCGAATTTATTTAGACAGTTTAATATAGTTACAGAGTTAAAGAAACGAGGCAGTTAAGAAGTTTTAACAGTTAAAGGTTATACGTGAGAGTTAAACATTTCAATACAATTGGAAAATGACCAATTGACCAGTAGTCGAATTTGAATCAGCGGTAGGGACAATCAATGCACGGAAATGTGTGCCGGACAAAAGTATCTAAGCCGAGTCCTCCTCATCGACAGTCGAACTCGCATACTACTTAGCTCCACACCCGGCCATTGGATAAGCCAGCTATCCGCCAAGGCTTCAGTCAGCAAACACTATTGGTGCGTGCGTGCGTGTGTGGTTTGATAGGTGAGGTTTAACTTTGGCGGTATCGGATTTATTTAGACAGTTTAAATTTTTACAGAGTTAAAGAAATGAGAGAGTTAAGAATTTTTAACAGTTATAGATTATGCGTGAGAGTTAAGAATTTCAATACAACTGGTAAAGGACGAATTGGCGGGAAATCAAACAAGCGGCGTATAGACCGTTGAGTATGTGTTGAGGCTTAACGTTCCTGACAACATTGTTCAGATCACTTATCACTATCGAGGCTGTGTTACCAATTTTTGTGACTTTTACTCAACTTTGCGATGAAATGACTTCTCAAGCCCTGCCGCACTTCGAAACCAATATGGTTTATGTGCATGAACGGTTCTTCTCACATCATTTTGCGTAACTTGCAAATTTGAATCTTAGTTTTAAGTACTCGCGTGCGGTCGGTTTCAGGTCTACGTGGAAGCACCGTGCAGCCCATTTTATTACTCCTGACCCAGATTTGCGGGTGCTTTGAGTGAGTGAGTGAGTGAGTGAGTTGGTTGTTTTTTGGGGTATTTAAACTTGAGACGTCACGGCCAAGAGCAGTAACCCCGTTCTCCTAGAATTACACATTTTCTGTGCTAGGTGACACATGTAAGTTTAGACATTATTGGCGTTATACCAGCAATCATCGGCGGTTGGTTTCAGCTCTTCGTGAAAGCACCATGCAATCCTAACTATATCTCCTGGCCCAGATTGGCGAAGGCCTTAAGTGAATGAGCGAGTGATTTGGTTGTTGGTTGGGTATTTAAGCTTCGGGCCTCAAGGTTAAGATCAGTCATCACATTGCCACAAACTACATCTTTTCTGTGCCATGTGATAGGGAGATACTTTCTACGGAAAGATGTTCCAGGCTGAAGTCCTACAATGTACTGAACTATCTGGACCGGCGAATAAGTGATTAAGCCACCTATCCAGCCAGCCGTCAAACAGACAGACTCTTCGTAAGTGCGTCCGTCAACCATTCGATCCCAATATCAGTAAAGTGAGCTTAAGCGGGGATATAGTCAGACCCTCAGACTGTTGGAGTTTGTTCTAGTTCCAATGGGCGGGGCCTTATGGTGAGTGAGCTGGTTGGTCGTTGGTTAGGTATTTAGCTCGGTCGTCATGACAAAAGGCAGTAATATCCATGCCCCCCCCCCCCCCCCCACCCCCGGCGACCCAAACTGCACGTTTTATGGGCAAGGTTATACATTCTCAGCAGAAAAATCAGTACTGAAAATACCAATACTTCTGCCAGCTACCAGTAGTTTAATTTCGAATCTGCGGTAGGGATAATCTTTTGACGGAAAAGTGTGTCGAAGTCGAACTCGCATATTACTGAGCTACCGCACCCGGACATTTAATGACTCAGCCATCCGCACAGTCAGCATACACTGTGCGTGCGTGCGGGCGAGCGGGTGTGCATGCGTGCGGGTGTAGTTTGATCTATGAGATTTTACTTGTGCGGTATCTGATATTTAGACAATTTTGTTTTTTTACAGTTTGGTTTATATACATGAACGGTTGAACTCACGGTGCGGTTCTACTAACATCATTTTGCCTGTGCAAGTTTAGACCTTCTTTACCAACACTCATGTGCGGTCGGTTTCAGCACTACGTGGAAGCACGGTGCAGTCCAACTTAATTTGGACAAACCCTCAACAGCAGTAATGGTCATATCGGTCCCTATTGACCCAAACTACACATTTTGAGGTTAATGTTGAGTGTGTGGCACTTAGGTCCATGTAAATACTATTTAGGGCATTGGGGGGAATGTTTTCTATTTTGTTGAACTTTGCCCCGACACTCTCAAGCCCTGCCAGCGAATGAAACCAATAGTGTTTACATTCATGGGCGGTTCGACTCGTATCACGTTGCCTTTGCAGGCTAAGACCTCCTTAGCCAGGCTTATAAGTACCCATCCGCGGCCTGTTTTCATTCTGCATGGCAGCATCATGCAGCCAGACCTGTTTTTCATAGCCCAGATCGGTGGTGGCATTGAGTGAGGGAGTGAGCGAACGAGCATGTAAGTGGGCTGATTGGTTGTTGATCACGAAAACACGTATATATTATTTTGACCCCTTCAGCCCCACCTTCATACAATAAAACTGGGGTTTAGGGGTAAATTATTTTCTTATTTCTGCTCAAAAACAGGTTATGGGTACTCGTTAGGACCGCCTTGCCGAAGCGGCCCTTACGAGTGTCATAATCTATGTTTTGTACAGAATTACTAAAAATACAATTTTTTTGTGGGAATTTTTTTTTAATTTTGGGTGTTAACTTTTTAAATACACTTGTATAGGAGTGTATTCGTAATGGTATTTAACTTGGAACGGCACAGTCAATAGCTGTTATGGTCATGCCGGTCCCCAGTTCACCCAAACAACACCTTTTCTAGGTAATGTTATAATCAGCACGAAATGCCCATTCTTCTGCCAAATCTTGAATCAGCATACGGAGATGCTTTCTACGTAAAGATGTACCAGATCCGGTGTCGGGGCAAAGTTCAACAAAATAGAAAGCATTGCCCACAATGACCCTAAATAGTATTTACGTGGACCTAAGTGCCGCACACTCAACATTAACCAGAAATGTGTAGTTTGGGTCACTAGGGGCCAATATGACCATTACTGCTGTTGAGGGTGATTTCCAAATTAAATTGGACTGTACCGTGCTTCCACGTAGTGCTGAAACTGACCGCACATGAGTGTTGGCAAAGAAGGTCTAAACTTGCACAGGCAAAATGATGTGAATAGAACCGCACCATGAGTTCAACCGTTCATGTATATAAACCAAATTGGTTACATCGCGCAACAGGGCTTGAGATCAAAGTCGGTTAATAGTCACAAAAATTGGATAGTGATCTGTTGACAGGGACGTTAAACCTCAACACATACTCAATGGTTTATGCAAGTTATGCTGCTTTGTTTGATTTTCCGTCAATTCGTCATTTTCAAATTGTATTGAAATTCTTAACTCTCACAAATAAACTGTAACTCTAAAAAATCTTAACTCTCTCGTTTCTTTAACTCTGTAAAAAAAAACAAAATTGTCTAAATATCCGATACCGCATAAGTAAAATATCATGGATCAAACTACACCCGCACGCATGCACTACCGCAAGCCCGCCCGCCCGCCCGCACGCACACAGTGTATGCTGACTGGGCGGATGGCTGGCTTATTCAATGTCCGGGTGCGGTAGCTCAGTAGTATACGAGTTCGACTTCGACACACTTTTCCGTCAAAAGATTATCCCAACCGCAGATTCGAAATTAAACTACTGGTAGCTGGCAGAAGTATTGGTACTTTTAGTACTGATTTTTCTGCCGAGAATGTATAACCTTGCCCATAAAACGTGTAGTTTTGGTCGCCGGGGGCCCGGCATGGATATTACTGCTTTTGGCCGTGACGACCGAGCTGGATACCTAACCAACAACCAACCAGCTCGCTCACCATAAGGCCCCGCCCATTGGGACTAGAACAAAATCCAACAGTCAGAGGATCTGACTATATCACCGCTTAAGCTCATTTGACTGATATTGGGATCGATTGGTTGACGCACGCACGCACGCGCGAAGAGTCTGTCTGTTTGACGGCTGGCTTGATAGGTGGCTTAATCACTTATTCGCCGGTCCAGATAGTTCAGTACATTGTAGGACTTCAGGCTGGAACATCTTTCCGTAGAAAGCATCCCCCTATCACATGGCACAGAAAAGATGTAGTTTGTGGAAATGGGGTTGCTGATGTTAACCGTGAAGTCCGAAGCTTAAATACCCAACCAACAACCAAATCACTCGCTCATTTACTTAAGGCCTTCGCAAATCTGGGCCAGGAGAAATAGTTTGGACTGCATGGTGCTTTCACGAAGAGCTGAAACCAACCGCCGATGATTGCTGGTATAACGCCAAGAATGTCTAAACTTGCATGTGTCACCTGGCACAGAAAATGTGTAGTTTTAGGACAACGGGGTTACTGCTCTTGGCCGTGACGTCTCAAGTTTAAATACCCAAAACACAACCAACTCACACACACACTCACGCACTCACTCAAAGCACCCGCCAATCTGGGTCAGGAGTAATAAAATGGGCTGCACGGTGCTTCCACGTAGACCTGAAACCGACCGCACACGAGTACTTGTAAAGATTCAAACTTGCACACGCGAGTGATGTGAGAAGAACCGTTCATGCACATAAACCATATTGGTTTCGTAGTGCGGCAGGGCTTGAGAAGTCACTTCATCTCAAAGTTGAGTAAAAGTCACAAAAATTGGAAACATAGCCTTGATAGTGATCTAAACAATGTTGACAGGAACGTTAAGCCTCAACACATACTCAACGGTCTATGCCAGTTACGCCGCTTGTTTGATTTCCCGCCAATTCGTCATTTACCAATTGTATTGAAATTCTTAACTCTCACGCATAACCTGTAATTGTTAAAAATTCTTAACTCTCCCGGTTCTTTAACTCTGTAAAAATTAAAACTGTCTAAATAAATCCGATACCGCCAAAGTTAAACCTCACCTATCAAACCACACACGCACGCACTCAAGCACGCACCAACAGTGTTTGCTGACTGAAGCCGCTGCGGATAGCTGGCTCATTCAATGGCGGGTGTGGTAACTCATTAGTATGCGAGTTCGACTGTCGATGAGGAGGGCACGGCTTATATACTTTTGTCCGGCACACATTTCCGTGAATTGATTGTCCCTACCGCTGATTCAAATTCGACTACTGGTCAATTAGTCATTTTCCAATTGTATTGAAATTCTTGACTCTCACGTATAACCTCTAACTGTTAAAACTTCTTACCTCTCTCGTTTCTTTAACTCTGTAACTGTATTAAACTGTCTAAATAAACCCGATACCACAAAGGTCACAACTCTCCTATCGACACACAGGCAAGCACAAGTGCACGCACGCATGGTCTATACTGACTAAAGGCTTGGCTGAAAGAAGTTTACCCACGGAACATTTATATAAAACTTTTTTTCAAAATATCTGCGAAGGCTTGGCAGCAAATGCCATTTTTTTCTCTATTTCCCATTACAACTTTAAGGAAACAGTAAGTTTCCATAGCAACCAAACTAAAGAACTGAATTTCGTAAAACACACACACACCCACACACTCACACACACACACACACACACACACACACACACACACACACACACACACACACACACACACACACACACACACCCTGCAAAGGCGAAAATAGTGATTATTTTTATAAGGTCTCAGCCTCATAGAACATATGGTTTCTGAGAAGTTGAGTTTTAAGTTTTTTTTTTGTTTTTTTTTTTTTTACAATTTGGTTTCCATGCAACCAATAAAACAGGTCCTGACGGAATCAGCCATAGAATGTTAAAATTAATTTGTAGTAATGTTTGTGTTCCCCTTGCTAAACTGTTTAATTTATCGCTGAAAGCTCATACATATCCAGAATTATGGAAAATTGCACATGTTATGCCACTGTTCAAGAAAGGGGAAAAGTCGCCCTGTTGTAATTACAGGCCAGTATCATTAACAAGTAATGTTGGCAAGTCTTTTGAACGCATTATTTTTAAACATCTGTATAATCAGATTTTAGAAAACAACCTTTTATATAAATATCAATCTGGTTTTCTGCCAGGTCACTCTACTGTTCACCACTTAATTGAATTGACACATAACACATGCTTGTCCGTGTTTGGCACAAGGGTTTATTATGTAAATTGGAAAAATATGGCATAAAGGTAGATATTTTAATGTGGATAACAAGTTATTTGCATTCCAGAAAACAAAAAAGTTTTTGTAAATGGGGAACTATCTGACTATCTCCAATTAAACGCAGGAGTTCATCAAGGGTCGGTTTTAGGTCCTTAATTATTTTTATTGTATATAATTGATATTACAGATGAATTAGAAGGAAAAACGCGTCTGTATGCAGATGGTACCTCCATTGGTTATTGTCTAATTTAGCAGAAATCGAAACAGTATTAAATAACGACCTTAAGAAATTAAAAGATTGGGCAAAACATGGTTGATAAGTTTCAATCCTGCGACAACGGAAGTTGTATTAGTTTCTAACATTTTCCATGATTATGACCTACGGCTAACTTACGACGACATCGCATTAAATATAGTCGAAATCCACAAACACTTAGGTATTTATTTAACATCCAACAATAAATGGACAAAACATATCGATTTTATAATTGATTCAGCATCAAGGCAAGTTTCATATCTAAGAAAACTAAAGTACCATTTATCAAAATGTACACTTGATAGATTATACTGTACTTGGTTTAAACAATATTTATCGAAGCTAAGTGAGACATGTATACATACAACATTGCTAAGACAGGATTTGACGGTAAGCATGTAGCTTAAATGAAAGTCATCTCCTGTCATCATTATACTGTACTTATATCAGGCCTTTGTTAGAATATGGGTCGGAAGTTTGGGATGGCTGTACGATGACTGACGCCAATCGCTTGGAGCAAATACAACTTAATGCAGCACGAATTGTTACAGGTCTACCAATGTTTGCATCGTTACGTTCTCTTAATTATGAAACGGGTTGGGAAACCTTGGCGAATAGACGAAAACGTAAAAACATAACTTTGATGTACAGAATTGTCAATGGCGATGCTCCATCTTACCTCGCTGACTTATTACCAAATAGAGTAAATGATATTATAACTTAAAAAATAGGAACAATTTTGAAATTGATTTTTCTAGGCTTTGTTCATATGAAAGTTCATACTTCCCTTCTACCTTAAAACTATGGAATGAACTTGACCCACAGATTCGATTACTCCCAACTCTTTCACAATTTAAGTCTAATATTCAGTCCACAACAAACAAAATAGCTGATTATACAAACATAAGAGAGCGAAAGTACAGCATAATACTTGTTCGTATCAGACACAGAAGCAGCAGTTTAAAGGCTGATCTTTTCCATGTAAATATTATTCCGAGTCCTGCATGCAGTTGTGGTGCTCCAAGCGAAAGTGCAGAACACTATTTTTTTCGAATGTCAGCTATACACAAATCAACGAAACGTTCTTATGCATAATTTACAAACTTTATTGAATCTTCAAGATGTTAATGTTGAGATCCTGACATCAGGATCTCAAAATTATGGCGACATCCACCATTGTACCATTGAAATGATTTATTGTTATGTTTAGAGAAAGGACTATCTAATGTTGTCATAACGTGTGTCCAATCCCTTTGTATGTTTATGCAATAAAATATGTTTAATCTAATCTAACTGATAAAAATAGCCGTCGGCCGGCCAAAAATCATATTACAGAAAGCAATTTGCTTGAGGAACATTTCTATGAAAGTTTTGTCAAAATATCTTCAGAGGTTTGGCACTAAATGCCATTTATCCACTTTCTCCATTATAAGTCTGAGTTGCTATAGCAGTCATAGTAATGATCAGAATTAAAAAAAAAAATAATAATAAACTCAAACTTTCAATCGGCCCAGTAGCTTTAAGGTAGATGTCGTTTGAATGTATTGACGCAGACGACACAGACGTCGAAGACGCAGACTTTAACTATCTATCCTATAAACTAACCCGGAGCCTTTGGCTCTGGTGAGCTAAAACTGGAAGCATAAACTCGATAGTGAGCTAAATAGGATTGACGAGATCGTTAAGCCTCAATACATACTCAATTGTCTATGCCAATTTCCCGCCAATTCGTAATTTTCGATTTGTATTGAAATTCTTAACTTTCACGGATAACCTGTAACTGTTAAAATTCTTAACTGTCTCCTTTCTTCAACTGTGTAAAAAATAAAAATGTCTGAATAAATCCGATACCGCCAAAGTGAAAACTCACCTATCAAAACACACACGCACACATACATGCACGCATGGTCTACGCTTACTGAAGGCTAGGTCGACCCCGCCCATCGGGGCTTGGAGAAACAGATTGGCTGCACGATGCTTTCAGGCAGAATTGGTAACGACCTCACAGTACTACTGATAATCTGCTTAGAAGGTCAATTCCTGCCCAGGAAAACTGCTGCGAGTCTGCCCGCCCATGTATATAAACCCTTCTGGTTTTATTGGGCTGCAGGGATTGAGATGTCATTTCATCTCAATGTCGGGTAAAAGTCCCACAAAAGTGGAAGAAACGTTTCCAAAATGACCTATATAGTGTTGACGGGGACGTTAAACCTCAAATCAAACAAACAATACTGAAAGCCAGGCGGATAGCTGGCTCATTCAATGAGCGGTGCGGTGGCTCAGTAGTATGCGAGTTTGACTGTTCACCAGGAGGAGTGGTGGCTTAAGACTCGGGTTCTATAGTTCTGTCCAGCACACCTTTCCGTCAAAAGATTATTCCTATTCGAAAGCTGGCAGAAGTAGTGGCACTTATAAGTACCGATTATCTGCTGAGGATGTATAACCTTGTCCAGAAAAGGTGAAGTTTGGGTTACCGGGCATGGGGGGCGGGGTGGGGCGACATGATAATTACTGCTTTTCGCCGTGCCGTCTCGAGTTATATACCTCAGTAACCAACGACCAACCAGCTCACTCAATCTAGAGCCCCGCCCATCGGGGCTAGAAGAAACTCCAACAGTCAGAGGATCTGACTATATCCCCGCTTTAAAGCGCATACTGATACGTATATTGGGAACGAATGGATGATGCAAGCTCGCACGCATTGTCTGTCTGTTTGAAGGCTGGCTGGGTAGATGGCTCAATCACTCATTCGCCGGTCATGTAGCTCATTAGGACTTCAGTCTGACATGTCTTTCCGTAGAAAGCATCACGATTTCGCTGATTCAAGATTCGACAACGTATCGGCGCTTGATACAGTTTATCTTACATGTGTCACCTGGCACGGAAATGTGTAGTTTAGGACAACGGGGTTACTGCTCATGACCGTGGCGTCCCAAGTTGAATTCACTCCCCCAAGTGCCCCTCTAATCTGTGCCGGGCTCACTGTTTTACTCACTCACTAACTCACTCACTCACTCAAGACCCCCGCCTATCGAGGCTTGGAGAAATAGATTGCACTGTACGTTGCTTCACTGCAGAGCTGAAACCGATCGCACATGAGTACTGAAGAAGAAGGCCAAACTTTGCACGGACAAAATGATGTGATAGGAACTGCCCATGCTCATAAACCGAATCGGTTTCATAGCGCGACAGGGTTTGTGATGTCATTTCATCTCAAAGTCGGGTAAAAGTCACTAAAATGGGAACGATAGCAATCTAAATAGTGTTGACGGGGACGTTAAACCTCAACCCGCACGCAACGGTCTGAGCCATTTAAGCTCCGCCAGTTCGTCATTTTCCAGGTGTATTGAAATTCTTAAGCACACGTATAACCTCTAACTGTTAAAATTCTTAACTGTCTCGTTTCTTTAACTCTGTATATATATTAAACTGTCTAAATAAATCCGATACCACAAAGGTCACAACTCTCCTATCGACACACAGGCAAGCACGCATGCAAGCACGCATGGTCTATACTGACTAAAGGCTTGGTCGATAGCTGGCTTATTCACTCCAGGTCCCGTAGCTTGGACTGACGGACGATCAGGATAACAAGCGTTCGATACTTCAGCCCGTCAAATCTGTCCACAGAAAGCATGTCCCGTGCGCAGATTAAAGAAAATTATGAAATTGGCGGGAATTCCAAAATAGAACAATTGGATAGTGTTGGGGTTGAGGTCCCGTTAACATTATTAAGGTAATTTTGGAGACGTTGATTCCAAACCTGCGAGACTTAACCTGACAAGGAAATGAAATGGCACTGCCTAGGGTTTATTTACAAGGATAGTCTTTGCCTTGGCAAGCTTACATAGTAAGCGTGAGTGGCTGAGTGGCTGGCTTCGTGTCAGAATCTGTTGTTGAGTCAGTTGGTGAGACTGTGGGTGAGTGAGTGTGTTGCGAGTGAGTTAGTGAGTTAGCGAGTGTCTTGCGATTTAACTTCCCCAACACAAAATTTAGTAATTAAGGTCATTTTGAGACGTTGCTATCAAATTTGTGGGGCTTTAGCCTATAGTTTATACTAATTTATTTTCGTTCGATTGCGATGAAAGCCTCAAGCTTATTGAATCGCTCTCGAACACTCATTCCAATTTTTTCACTCGCGTGAAAGACAGGCAGTGACTTTTACACCACTGCTTCCCACTTACACCTTGGTGGAACAGGGCATTGTCATTACGTGTCTTGCCCAAGGACACACCTTGATACCGGTGGCCGGATTCAAACGCACAACTTCTCGATCATGAGCCCGACGCGCTAACCACTGCGCTATCGAGGCTGTGGGGCTTTCATCCAACATTGATATGAAATGACATGTCAAGCCCTATCACCAAACGAACACAATAAGCTCCATATGCATGAATGGTTCCACTCGTATAGTTTGGACTGGGCAAGGACCCTCTAAGCGGTTTACCGGTAATCATGTGCAATAGGTTTCAGTTCTACGTGGAAGCACCGTGCACCTCAATTTAACTCTCCTTGACCCGTTGGGCTGGGAGAATGATAATGTGGATGATTTTGTTGGTTGTTGGCCAGGTATACAACTTGCTACTTCACGGTAAATAGCGATAAAGGTCATGCCGGGCCCACGGCGACACAAACTGCACCTTTTATGGACAAGGTTATACTTTCTCAGCAGATAATGAGTACTTACTTAAGTAAGTGCCTATATTTCTGCCAGATACTGGTAGCAAAATCTTTAATCTGCGCAAAGAACATGCTTTCTGCGGAAAGATGTGACGGGCAGAAGTATCGAACGCTTGTTATTCTGATCGTCAGTCCAAGCTACAGGACCTGGGGTAAATAAGCCAGCTATCGACCTAGCCTTAAGTCAGAAGAGACCATTCGTGCGTGCATGCGTGCTTGCCTGTGTGTCGAAAGGAGAGTTGTGACCTTTGTGGTATCGGATTTATTTACGAGGACTGTTCAAATATGAATGCAAGTAGAACGTTTTCTCATGCACTAATGCGAAAATCACCTGGAAATAAATATCACAGCGTAGAAAAACATTTTACCTATACATTGATACCAAACCTGTTAAAATCTGTGCACTTTAGCCATGTATATCGTTCGATAAACACTGACTACTCTTGTATACTAATACAAAACATGGTTGGAAGAAGGTCAGAGTACGCCGTTGAAATACGGTCCTATATTAAGAATCGTTGTTTTCTTGGTATACGGTGCAAAGACATTTTTGATGAAATACGTTCGGTTTATGGGCATAATGAAATGTCTTTTCCGACAGTTTTTCGTTGGTGTAAGAAATTCAGCTGTGGGCTAGGGCGAACAGAAGATGCACCACATGATCGTCGGCCGAGAAGAGCAACATCTGCCAAGATGGTTGCTAGAGTGAAAGAAATAGTTGCTACCGATGCACGATACACCACTAGGCAAATAGTTAGTATGGTTGGCATGTCATTAGGAGCAGCTAATACAATTCTGAAACGGGATTTGAAAATAAGAAAGATCTGTGGTAGATGGATTCCCCATCTGCTGACAGATGAGCAGAAAAAGACATGCATTCAGTGCGCAAAGAAGTTGCTTAAAAAGTTTCCAAATTACAATGCACGGTCTTTCGCTAATGTCGTCACAGGTGAAGAGACATGGGTTCACTTTTTTGAGCCAGAACGAAAGATTCAGAACAAAATATGGGCAACAAAGTATTGCAAAAGACCATGCATTGCAAAGCGGACCATGAGCGTCAAGAAGGTATTGTATGCCATATTCTTTTCAAACCAGGGCCCTGCTATTCAGGTTGCTGTGCCTAAAGGCAAATCTGTAAATGCAAAGTTTTACAAGAATAAAGTTCTTCGAAAATTGAAGAAATATTTCAAAGAACGAAGACCCGCAACTGGTTTGGCCAATGTCAGATTGCTACATGACAATGCGTCATCGCACAAGGCGTTCATTGTGCAAGACTACATGTATATGAAGCAGGAAAAGGTTGTTGAACTCCCTCACCCCCCCCCCCCCCCCGTATTCCCCTGACCTTGCCCCGTGTGACTTTTTTTTTTGTTCCCGCGGCAGAAAAAATACCTTTCTGGTCGAAAGTTTGTACAGCGCAAACACCTCGGTTATGCAATATTCCAGTGCCTTCATAGTATACCTCGAAAAGACTACCAAAATGCATTCAATGATTGGATCAGAAGACTGAAAGTTTGTATATCTGTTAAAGGGGAATACTTTGAGGGGACAAAATAAATTTTTCATCGAAATCTATCACGGAATCATTTTTATGTGCTTAGTTGCATTCATATTTGAACAGTTCTCGTAGACAGTTTAATGTAGTTACAGAGTTAAAGAAACGAGACAGTTTAGAAGTTTTAACAGTTAGAGGTTATTGGAAAATGACGAATTGACCAGTAGTCAAATTTGAATCAGCGTTAGGGACAATCATTTCACGGAAATGTGTGCCGAATAAAAGTATCGAAGCCGAGTCCTCCTCATCGACAGTCGCACTCGCATATTACTGGGCTACTACACCCGGCCATTGAATGAGCCAACTATCCGCCAAGGCTTAAATCAGCAAACACTGTTGGTGCGTGCGTGCGTGTGTGTGGTTTGATAGGTGAGGTTTAACTTTGGTGGTATCGGATTTATTTAGATAGATTTAATTTTTACAGGTTTAACCAACGAGAGAGTTAAGAATTTTTAACAGTTGCAGGTTATGCGTGAGAGTTAAGAATTTCAATACAATTGGTAAATGACGAATTGGCGGGAAATCAAACAAGCGGCGTAACTGGCATAGACCGTTGAGTATGTGTTGAGGCTTAACGTTCCTGTCAACATTGTTTAGATCACTATCGAGGCTATGTTTCCAATTTTTGTGACTTTTACTCAACTTTGAGATGAAATGACTTCTCAAGCCCTGTCGCACTTCGAAACCAATATGGTTTATGTGCATGAACGGTTATTCTCACATCATTTTGCCTGTGCAAGTTTAAATCTTTACAAGTACTCGTGTGTGGTCGATTTCAGCTCTACGTGGAGGCACCGTGCAGCCCATTTTATTACTCTTGACCCAGATTAACGGGTGCTTTGAGTGAGTGAGTGAGTGAGTGAGTGAGTGATTTGGTTGTTGTTTGGGTATTTACACTTGAGACGTCACGGTCAAGAGCAGTAACCCCGTTGTCCTAAAACTACACATTTTCTGTGCCAGGTGAGTCTAGACATTTTTGGCGTTATACCAGCAATCATCGGCGGTTGGTTTCAGCTCTTCGTGAAAGCACCATCCAGTCCAAACTATTTCTCCTGTTCCAAATTGGCGAAGGCCTTAAGTGAATGAGCGAGTGACTTGGTTGTTGGTTAGGTATTTAAGCTTCAGACCTCACGGTTATGATCAGTAACCCCATTGCCACAAACTACATCTTTTCTGTGCTATGTGAAAGGGAGATACCGTCTACGGAAAGATTTTCCAGGTTGAAGTCCTACAATGTACTGGCGGGACTGGCGACTGAATAAGTGATTGAGCCACCTAGCCAGCCAGCACGCAAACAGACAGACTCTTCGTGCGTGCGTGCGTGTGTCAACCATTCGATCCCAATGTCAGTAAAATGAGCTTAAGCGGGGATATAGTCAGATCCTCTGACTGTTGGTGTTTGTTCTAGTCCCAATGGGAGGGGCCTTAGGGTAAGTGAGCTGGTTGGTCGTTGGCTAGGTATCCAGCTCTGTCGTCACGGCCAAAAGCAGTAATATCCATGCCGGGCCCCCGGCGACCCAAACTACACGTTTTATGGGCAAGGTTATACAGTCTCAGCAGAAAAATCAGTACTGAAATTACCAATACTTCTGCCAGCTACCAGTAGTTGAATTTCGAATCTGCGGTAAGGATAATCTTTGACGGAAAAGTGTGTCGAAGTCGAACTCGCATACTACTGAGCTACCGCACCCGGACATTGAATAAGCCAGTCATCCGCCCAGTCAGTATACACTGTGCGTGGGTGCGTGTGGGCGGGCGGGTATGCATGCGTGCGGGCGTAGTTTGATCTATGAGATTTTCCTTGTGCGGAATCGGATATTTAGACGATTTTGTTTTTTACAGAGTTAAAGAAACGAGAGAGTTAAGATTTTTTTGACAGTTACAGGTTGAGCGTGAGAGTTAAGAATTTCAATACAATTTGAAAATGACGAATTGACGGGAAATCAAACAAGCGACATAACTTGCATAGACCATTGAGTATGTGTTATGGTTTAGCGTCCCTGTCTACACTGTTAAGATCACTATCCAATTTTTGTGACTATTAACCGGCTTTGATATCAAGTAGAAGTAAAACAAAGACCAGGAATTGATACAATTAACTTACTCCACCCATAAAAGACACCAAAGGGAAAGAAATACAAACATTAAGCGACAAGACCATAATGGAAACCAAAACAAAGGAAGACCATAAGGACAGTTACTTTCGCACAAAATGGCCATATGGCCATCCAAAATAAAAAGACAAAAGTGATACACACAGTCAGTAACAAACAACAACATAAATAAATCGCCGCAGAAGAGCCGCCTTGGAACGGTCAGTGGAAGATTTCCACTGGGGGGCTTAAATCGATTTTACGTGGCCAAAATCCTCGCCCTTACTTCCGTCGCGATTTAGACAAATAATATGTTCAGTCCGCATGAAGGCCTCCTAACTCATCAGTGCAACATCTCCGTGAACACAAAAATCAAAGAACCACAGAGGTGAGACAACGGTGAGGACTTGACAGCAAGAAACCACTGAAAGGCTGGAGCAAAAGAAAACCAACGGTTAGTCCTGTTGAGCGATGTAATCAATTTGGAGTATACACATGAACAATTGAACTCACTGTGCGGTTCTACTAACATCATTTTGCCTGTGCAAGTTTAGACCTTCTTTACCAGTACTCATGTGCGGTCTGTTTCAGCACTACGTGGAAGCACGGTGCAGTCCAATGTAATTTGGACATCACTCTCAACAGCAGTAATGGTCTTATCGGTCCCTAGTGACCAAAACTACACATTTTCTGGTTAATGTTCAGTGTGTGACACTTAGGTCCGCGTAAATACTATCTAGGTCATTGCGGGAATTGCTTTCTATTTTGTTGAACTTTGTCCCGACACTGAGATGAAATGACATCACAAGCCCTGCCAGCGAATGAAACCAATAGTGTTTACCTTCATGGGCGGTTCGACTCGTATCATTTTGCCTTTGCAGGCTAAGACCTCCTTAGCAAGGTTTATAAGTACTCATCCTCTGCCTGTTTCAATTCTGCATGGCAGCATCATGCAGCCAGACCTGTTTTTCATAGCCCAGATCGGTGGTGGCATTGAGTGAGGGAGTGAGCGAACGAGCATGTAAGTGGGCTGATTGGTGTTGATCACGAAAACATGTCTATATTATTTTGACCCATTCAGCACCACCTTTATATAATAGAACTGGGATTTAGGGGAAATTACTTTTCTTATTTCGGCTCAAAAACTCGTTAGAACTGCCTTGCCGAAGTGGCTCTTACGAGTGTCACAATCTATGTTTTGTACAGAATTACTAAAATTACCATTTTGTGTGGGAAAATTTTCAATATATTTTGAGTGTTAATTTTTTTAATAAACTTGTATAGGCGTGTATTCGTAATGGTATTTAACTTGGAACGGCACAGTCAATAGCTGTTATGGTCATGCCGATCCCCAGTTCACCCAAACAACACCTTTTCTGGGTAATGTTATAATCAGCACGAAATGCCCATTCTTCTGCCAAATCTTGAATCAGCAGAACGTAGATGTTTTCTACGTAAAGATGTGCCAGACCGAAGTATCGAACACAAGTCTCCTAATCGGCAGTCGAGATCGGAACCTATTGAGCTTCCGGACTCGGCTATTGCATGGTAAATGAGTCAGCTATCTGGCCAGCCTTCAAACAGACATGCATTGCGTACGTGCATATGTGTGTGTGTGTGTGTGCCGAGAGGTGATATTTGACTTTAGCGGTACTGTGGTCAATTAGGCAATTTTAGAAGTTAAAGAAACGAGAGAGTTAAGACTATTTAAAAGTTACAGGATGTACGTGGGAGATACGAATTTCATAAATTGGCGTGTATCAGGATTTAAATTTGTTATATTTGATTTTGACAGTTAGAGTTAAAAGGGTTTTTTAACATTTAATAGTTTGCAATTGTACTAATCTTTGACGATTATTTGACGATTAGATAGGCGGGAAAAATCGCGCTGAACTGTAGGGCGACTTGAAAAAAAGGACGCAGAGGTATTTTCTGGTTTTAATGGACAAGGTTATACATTCTCAGCAAAAAATCGGTACTGATAAGTGTCATTACTTCTGCTAGCTACCAGTGGTCAGATTTCGAATCTGCGATAGGAATAATCTTTTACGGAAAGGTGTGTCGGACATGGGTATCTAACCGGAGGCCTCCTGGTCGACAGTCAAACTCGCATACTACTGAGCTACAGCACCTGGCCATTTAATGAGCCAGCTATCCGCCCAGCCTTCAGTTATTATAGACCATGCGTAGGTACGTGGGTGCGCGCGTGCATGCGTGTGTGTGTTTTGATAGATGCGTTTTTACTTTGACGGTATCGGATTTATTCAGACATTTTTAATTTTCCACAGTTTAAGAAACGTTCAGTATGTATTGAGGTTTAACGTTCCCGTCAACCCTGTAATGATCACTATCGAGTTTATGCTTCCAGTTTTAGCTCACCCGAGCCAAGTGCTCCAGGGGAGCTTATAGAATACGTAGTTAACCTCTGCGTCTGCAACTTCTGTGTCGTATGCGTAAACACTTTACTTGCACCTTTTCTGGGCAAGTTATACATTCTCAGCATTTGTGAGATGAAAAGAGAACCCAAGCCCTGTCGCCCAATGAAACTTATAAGTTTTTTAAGCATGGATGGTTCTACTCGCATAATTTGGGCTGGGCTAAGACCATCTAACGTTTTTCATTTATTTTACTTTTAATCATGTGTGGTAGGTTTCAGCTCCACGTGGACGCGCCATGCATCTAAATCTATCTCTCCTAGACCCGTTGGGTGGATCTTTGAGTGAGTCGGTGAGTGAATGAGTATGCGAGAGGGTTGGTTGGTTGGTTGTTGGTTAGGTATATAACTTGAGACGTCACGGTCAGTAGCATAAAGGTCATGTCAGGCCCACAACAACCAAACCTGCACCTTTTCTGGGCAAGGTCGTAAATTCTCAGCAGACAATCAGTAGTAAGCGTCCATACTCCTGCCAGCTATTGGTAGCTGAATCTTTGATCAGCGTAAGGGGCATTATGCTTTCTACGGAAAGACGACCCCGTGTAGAAGTATCAAATGCTAGTCCTCCTGATCGTCAGCCGAACTCGCATCCTTTTGAGTTTCCGGATCCGGCGACTGAGTGAATAAGCCAGCTACCCGCCATTGCTTCAGTCAACATATACCATGCGTGCGTGTGTATGTTTCGATGAGTTTTGACTTTGGCGATGCCGCATTTATTAAGACAATTTTAGCAGTAACAGAGTTTAAGAAACAAGAGTTAAGAATTTTTAAGAGTTAATTTTATACGTGAGAGTTAAGAATTTTTAAAGAGTTAAATGTTATACGTGAGAGTTAAGAATTTCAGTACAACTGGGAAATTACTAATTGGCGGGAAATCATAGGTGGGGTTAGGCGATATATCTTTGTAATGTAATACAGGAGAGATTGGGTGTTTAACAGTTACTAAAAATAGCTTAATGGCATTTTCAGTGTTAGAGAGCTACCCGTGGTGACTCATTCTGCTGGTCAGTGTAGTTTGTGCTATAATGTGTATTGAAATCTCTACCTCTCACGTATCTCGTAACTGTTAAACACCTTATCTCCCCTGTATTGGATTACAAAGGTATATCGCCTCATGCCAGCTTTGATTTCCCGCCAATTAGTAATTTCCCAGTTGTACTGAAATTCTTAACTCTCACGTATAACATTTAACTCTTAAAAAATGCTTAACTCTCACGTATAATATTTAACTCTTAAAAATTCTTAACTCTCTTGTTTCTTTAACTCTGTTACTGTTAAAATTGTCTTAATAAATTCAGCGTCGCCAAAAATAAACTCATCGAAACATACACACGCACGCACGGTATATGTTGACTGAAGACATGGCGGGTAGCTGGCTTATTCACTCAGTCGCCGGACCCGGAAGCTCAAAAGGATGCGAGTTCGACTGACGATCAGGAGGACTAGCATTCGATACTTCTACCGTAGAAAGCATAATGCCCCTTACGCTGATCAAAGATTCAGATACCAGTAGCTGGCAGGAGTATGGACGCTTACTACTGATTGTCTGCTGAAAAATTTACGACCTTGCCCAGAAAAGGTGCAGTTTGGGTTGTTGTGGCATGACCTTTATGCTATTGACCGTGACGTTTCAAGTTATATACCTAACCAACAACCAACCAACCAAACCTCTCGCATACTCATTCACTCACCGAGTCACTCAAGGACCAATCCAACGGGTCTAGGAGACATAGATTTGGATGCATGGTGCGTCCACGTGGAGCTGAAACCTACCACACATGATTACAAGTAAGCCGCTTAGATGGTCTTAACCCAACCCAAACTGTGCGAGTAGGACCATCCATGCTTAAAAACTTATTGGTTTCATTGAGCGACAGGGCTTGGTTTCTCTTTTCATCTCACAAATGCTGAGAATGTATAACTTGTCCAGAAAAGTGTAAGTAAAGTGTCCACGCAGACGACACAGAAGTTGCAGACGCAGAGGTTAACTACGTATTCTATAAGCTCCGCTGGAGCATTTGGCTCGGGTGAGCTAAAACTGGAAGCATAAACTCGATAGTGATCATTACAGGGTTGACGGGGTCGTTAAACCTCAATACATACTGAACGTGTCTTAAACTATGTAAAATTAAAAATGGCTAAATAAATCCGATACCTCATCTATCAAAACACACACACGCATGCACGCGCGCTCGCACGTACCTACGCATGGTCTATGCTAACTGAAGGTAGGGCGGATTGCTGGCTCATTCAATGGCCAGGTGCTGTAGCTCAGTAGTATGCGAGATTGACTGTCGACCAGGAGGCCTCTGGTTCGATACTTCTGTCCGACACACCTTTTCGTCAAAAGATTATTCCTATCGCAGATTCGAAATCTAACCACTGGTAGCTAGCAGAAGTACTGTCACTTATCAGTACCGATTTTCTGCTGAGAATGTATAACCTTGTCCATTAAAACCAAAAAATACCTCTGCGTCCTTTTTTCAAGTCGCCGTATAGTTCAGCGCGACTTTCCCCGCCTATCTAATCGTCAAAGATTAGTGCAATTGCAAACTATTAAATGCTAAAAAAACCTTTTAACTCTAACTGTCAAAATCAAATATAACAAATTAAAATCTGATACACCCCAATTCATTTTCCAATTTATGAAATTCTTATCTCTCACGTACATCCTCTAACTTTTAAATAGTCTTAACTCTCCCGTTTCTTTAACTTCTAAAATTGCCTAATTGGACACAGTACAGCTAAAGTCAAATATCACCTACCGACACACACACACACACACACACACACACACACACACACACACACACACACAATGACTGTCTGTTTGAAGGCTGGCCAAATAGCTGACACATTTACCATGCAATAGCCGAGTCCGGCAGCTCAATAGGTTCCGATTTCGACTGCCGATTAGGAGACTTGTGTTCGATACTTTGGTCTGGCACATCTCTACGTAGAAAGCATCTCCGTACTGCTGATTCAAGATATGACAGAAGAATGGGCGTTTCGTGCTGATTATAGCATTCCCCAGAAAAGGTTGTTTTGTTTGGGTGAACTTGGGACCGGCATGACCATAACAGCTATTGACTGTGCCGTCACAAGTTAAATACCATTACGAATACACGCCTATACAAGTGTATTTAAAAAAAATAACACCCACAATTGAAATTGGACCCACAAAAAAAAATGTTTTTCTTTTTTTTTTTTAGTAATTCTGTACAAAACATAGATTGTGACACTCGTAAGAGCCGCTTCGGCAAGGCGGTTCTAACGAATACTCACAAACTGTTAGTTATTATATAAAGGGGGTGGGGGGGGGGGCTGAAGGGGTCAAAATAATATAGGCGTGTTTTCGTGATCATCAACCAACCAGCCCACTTACACGCTCGTTTGCTCACTTCCTCACTTAATGCCACCACCGATCTGGGCTATGAAAAACAGGTCTGGCTGCACGATGCTGCAATGCAGAATTAAAACAGGCTGCGGATGAGAACTTATAGGCTTGGCTAAGGAGGTCTTAGCCTGCAAAGGCAAAATGATACGAGTCGAACCGCCCATGAATGTAAACACTATTGGTTTCATTCGGTGGCAGTGCTTGAGATGTCATTTCATCTCAGTATCGGGGCAAAGTTCAACAAAATAGAAAGCATTGCCCCCAATGACATAAATAGTATTTACGTGGACCTAAGTGCCACACACTCAATATTAACCTGAAAATGTGTAGTTTGGGTCACTAGGGACCTATATAACCATTACTGTTGTTGAGGGTGGTGTCCAAATTTAATTGGACTGCACCGTGCTTCCACGTAGTGCTGAAACCGACCGCACATGAGTACTGGTAAAGAAGGTCTAAACTTGCACAGGCAAAATGATGTGAGTAGAACCGCACCTTGTGTACAACCATTCATGTATATATACCAAATAAATCCCTCGCCCATAGGGGCTTGAAGAAATATATGGGCTGCATGATGCTTCTACGCAGAGCTGAATCCGGCCCGCACACTAGTACTGGTAAACCGCTTAGAGGATCTATGCCTGTCCAGGAACCGCGGTGCAAAGCGGATCGCCCATGCTAATAAACCCTATTGGTTTCATTTGGCGACAGGGCTTGAGGTGTCATTTCATCTCAATGTCGGGTAAAAGTCCCACAAAATTGGAAGCAACGTCTCCAAAATGACCTTTACAGTGTTGACGGGAACAATAAACCTCAAATCAAACAAACAAACATTTTATACCACATTGAATACATGTATATCGCGCAACAGGGCTTGACATCAAAGTAGAAGTAAAACAAAGATCAGGAATCGATACAATTAACTTACTCCACCCATCAAAGACACCAAAGGGAAAGAAGCACAAACATGAAGCGACCAGACCATAATGGAAACCTAAACAAAGGAAAGTTAATAGTCACAGAAATTTATAGTCACAGAAACAAAGTCGGTTAATAGTCACAGAAATTGGATAGTGATGTAAACAGTGCTGACAGGGACGCATAACCTCAACACATACTCAATGGTCTATGCAAGTAACGCTGCTTGTTTGATTTCCCGTCAATTCGTCATTTTCCAATTGTATAGAAATTCTTAACTCTCACGCATAACATGTAACTGCCAAAAATTCTTAACTCTCTCGTTTCTTTAACTCTGTAAAAAACAAAATTGTCTTAATATCCGATACCGCACAAGTAAAATCTCATAGATCAAACTACACCCGCACGCATGCACACCCGCCCGCACGCACGAACGCACGTACGCACAGTGTATACTGACTGGGTGGATGACTGGCTTATTCAATGTCCGGGTGCAGTAGCTCAGTAGTATGCGAGTTCGACTTCGACACACTTTTCAGTCAAAAGATTATCCCTACCGCAGATTCGAAATTCAACTACTGGTAGCTGGCAGAAGTAGTGGTACTTTCAGTACTGATTTTTCTGCTGAGACTGTATAACCTTGCCCATAAAACGTGTAGTTTGGGTCGCCGGGGGCCCGGCATGGATATTACTGCTTTTGGCCGTGACGACCGAGCCCGACACCTAACCAACGGCCAACCAGCTCACTTATCCTAAGGCCCCTCCCATTGGGACTAGAACAAACTCCAACAGTCAGAGGATCTGACTATATCCCCGCTCAAGCTCATTTTACTGATATTGGGGTCGAATGGTTGACTCATGCACGCACGCACGAAGAGTCTGTCTGTTTGACGGCTGGCTGGATAGGTGGCTCAGTCACTTATTCGCCGGTCCCGATAGTTCAGTATATTGTAGGACTTCAGCCTGGAACATCTTTCCGTAGAAAGTATCTCCCTATCACATGGCACAGAAAAGATGTAGTTTGTGGCAATGGGGTTACTGATCATAACCGTCAGGTCCGAAGCTTAAATACCCAACCAACAAACAAATCACTCGCTCATTCACTTAAGGCCTTCACCAATTTGGGTCAGGAGAAATAGTTTAAACTGCATGGTGCTTTCACGAAGAGCTGAAACCAACCGCCGATGATTGCTGGTATAACGCCAAGAATGTATAAACTTACATATGTGTCACCTGGCACAGAAAATGTGAAGTGTTAGGACAACGGGGTTACTGCTCTTGACCGTGACGTCTCGTAGTGCGGCAGGGCTTGAGAAGTCGTTTCATCTCAAAGTTGAGTAAAAGTCACAAAAATTTGGAAACATAGCTTCGATAGTGATCTAAACAATGTTGACAGGAACGTTAAGCCTCAACACATACTCAACGGTCTATGCCAGTTACGCCGCTTGTTTGATTTCCCGCCAATTCGTCATTTACCAATTGTATTGAAATTCTTAACTCTCACGCATAACCTGTAATTGTTAAAAATTCTTAACTCTCTCGTTTCTTTAACTCTGTAAAACTAAAAAACTGTCTAAATGAACCAAAACCGCTGAAGTAAAATGTCACCTATCGGCTTCCGTAGTCCAAACTTAATTACAGTTAATTTTAGAAGGGAGTTAAAAAATCATAACGTAGATATGTTGCACGTAAGTAAAAGGCTCACATCGGAGGATACACCATGCACCCCACTATTTCCTGTAAAAAAGAAGCATCAGCTCATGTTTCTGGGTAGAAGACATACACTAAGGCATTGGCGACCGGAAACGGTCCCAGACGTTGCACACCACACAGGATGAAGCTGTAAAGTACGGAGAAATTCAATTCGCTGAAGTGCCTGGGACACGTGACGACAAGCTCCTGATCTGGACTTTGATTAACCGCTTTGATGAACCGCTGAATAAAACGTCAAACATCGAGCGAAGACAATGCATTGCAAAACCGCAAAAAAAAAACACCTAATACCGCCATTCCACTGAACGGTGATTCCGCTGCTTACGACACTGCAGATGCGATCTAGTTACGACATAAGCGCAGTTCATTTGCCTGTTGCTCTTTTGAACGATTCCTATGGTATCAGTGGTATTGCACGACCCGCAGAAAAAAGCGAACGACTGAAGTCGGTTGATTTTCTAAGAGTGCCCTAAAATCACCGTGTCATTCTGTCAGTCTGTCTGTCCGTCCGTAACCCGTTTGTAAAACTTGGTGATAGTGACTTAACCGATTGGAATATTTAAATAATTTTTGGCATACTGATAGATATCAATGAGATCTAACCAATGAACTTGCCAAATATTACATTCCATTTAGTATAGCCTCGCCGAGGCGAAAAATGTGAAAATTTTCGAACTGCTTCTCCTCGGAAACCGTTGGGCCGATTAAGGTCAAATTTCATATGGAGCCTCTATGGGATGGGTAAAAACAAAATTTGCTCATGAGGTCCAGGTCACATGACCAAAATGGCCGCCAAGCCATATATGGTAAAAACCCTTCAAAAATAGTCTTCTCCAGAACCACTGGGCAGATTTCCACGAAACTTAATAAATACCATCTGGGACGTAGGCCCATCATAAAGTGCTAAAATGGTGACCCTGGGTTGACCTTGACATTCTTTGTGCCCAGGTCAAACTTTGACACATATGCTTTTGTATTGGAAAAGTAAGAATGCATTTTATCCTGCAAACGATTCAGAATACAGTACTAAAGTATAAGATAAATTTTTGCTCCTTACGATAAGGCGCATTTATTGGGGGAACCGTTTTAGGTCAAGGTCACATGACCAAAATGGCCGCAATACCCATATGTGGTAACACTCATAAAGCTAAAAGCATCCGGCGGGTCGTGCACTTCAGCTGAAGCACTGGTTAATATCAGTCTTCGATTAATTCTTTTAATTGCACGTTGTTTCCTTTCCAGCAGTAATGGCTACCATAGAATAGTTCCAGCTTGCAATTATTAACTAAAGAATAATCGGGGTGGATGCCAAGATGCAAAATAGACGGAGGAGTAGGGTAAAAAGGTTCTGTCTCGTCCTTGGTTGTTTGCAAACAGAATGATCCAATTTGGAGACTATAACCAAATAACTGAAAGTGCCAAGAGCGTAGCAGAAGTATCGTGGTTGGCTATTAATTAATGGTTGGTTCGAAGTACGAGGCGATTGCGCTTGTGCTACGTTGCCCGCAACGATTCTGATACGTTCGTGAATTTCTTTCTACGCGGTTACTACGATTCCGTTGCGCTTTGAGCTACGTAAATTTTTAGCAAGGTCAAAACAATCGCCGTTAGGTGGCAATCATGAAGATTCCGATACGCTTCTTCTACGAGCAAGGCGTTTCTGCTGCACTGCCGCAGTTTCTGCTATGATTCTTGGATCTTTTTACCAAATATGGAAGCGCAGCGGATGCGCCGTCCAGTGGAACTTGGGAAGACGGGCGGGACTGGTGTGTAGCGGTGACGTCCTCACCCCTCAACACTTGGCGTAGCGGAAGTTCCCTGGGACATCCCCAAATGCACTGACGACTTGAGACAGGGGGAAACTGGAACAACAACGTTATTAGGGCACCGCACTGAAAGTGTGGGTGCCCTATAGTAATCACTCTGTCCGTCCGTCTGTCTGTCTGTCTGTCCGTCTGTCCGTCCACAATTTTTTTTCCTACTCCTCTGATAGCGCTGCCGGGGCCCTAGTCAGTTTCACTGACAGCTCTAGTTGTTATACAGTTGTTGTTACAACCCCATCCCCTTCCACCAAACAAGCACAGACCCCGCCTATCGGGGCTAGAAGAAATAGATGAGCTGCATGATGCTTCCACGCAGAGCTGAAACCGGCCCGCACACGCGTACTGGTAAACCGCTTAGAGGATCTAAGCCTACCCAGGCAAAGTGGTGCGAGTCGGCCTGTCCATGCTTATAAACCCTATTGGTTTCATTGGGCGGCAGGGCTTGAGATACCATTTCATCTCAATGTCGGGTAAAAGTCCCACAAAATTGGAAGCAACGCCTCCAAAATGACCTTTACAGTGTTGACGGGGACGCTAAACCTCAAATCAAACAAATCCACCAAACAAGCCTCTGTAATAACATAGACTTGCAGCTACTTAAGAGAATATGTTGCTCCCTGAGCTTCATCATAGTGTAGATTATAGGCTATTTTCTACTCCTTTGGAATCACTGACTCTGTTTTGGAATTTTGAGAGTTATTCGGGGGCACTGATGAGACCTAACTGGTCGAGACTAGCTAGTCTGGTCCCGAGAAAGCTTGTCCACCCAACAATTTCCGTTCCGTTGTGTGCCCCAGGGTTTTAATCACACACATCTTATGTAAGTAATCTTTTTTTTTTCTTTGTTTTGTTTTATTCATATTTGACTTTTTACGCATTCCACAGGTTTTTCGGGCAAATCAACGGGCCAAGCACCTGTGGTACATTTAAGACTAGTCCATTACCTAACATCTTTTTTACCCCTGTTCAGATTGTAATTTATCGCAAAATAAGGTTACTACTTCTGTATTGCAGTTCCCGTAGGAACGTTCATAAATTGCGACCGCCGCCCATGTTTCAGGGCGTCGGCGCGGGGTATTGGGTATAGTTTTCAACTAGCAATAACCACGCCTCGGATGAACCTCATTGGCTATGGTACCGCCACTGCGCAAAGCTGGCTTGAATTAGCGAATAGGATTTAATGTATTTTATTCTTCATTTCAAACAGAAAGGCTAGTAAATTTACATTTCATTAGCAGGGAAACAGAATGTAATCTATTTCATTTTCAACTACTCAGTATATCATATCAGTTTCTGAACAAATATTCGATTATTACAAAACAATTTTATTTTACCCACTTTTATTCATATATTATGTAAACAAATTATTAAATACTCAGAAAATATGATTTTTGGTCCAAGATATTTCTTTCAACGTCGTCTATTACCTCCCTTGAAAGGAGTTTTTAATAGACCGGAATTATTCGGAAAAGTCCGTGAAAGTATTCGGGATCTGTCGTAACTGGCCGTATATGTGCGAGCGATTTTCACAAGTTACAGCTTTTCAAAAACACGAAGTAAAGGCTGTGTTCGTTTTGCTACGAAACGGCGAACGCCTATTTTACGCCGAACTATTTGTTTACCGGCTTACGCCGATCACATGACCTGCAAAACTTGGATTCTAAAACATAAAAGTAAATAACCCAAGCTTTTTGCACATAAAACATTGGTTCGCCCTCAGCTTGAATGTGCATCACCCATTTGGCATCCCTATGTTAAAACTCAGATTCAGTCGGGTAGGGGGTGCAGAGTACGGCTGCTCGGTGGACCTGCCGACGGTGGCGCGGTGGGGGTGGCGTCTGTAGCATGCTTGGCGGGCTGGAGTGGCCGTCCCTGGGCGCCCGTCGTGGGCGGTCCTCTTTGGGCTTCTTCTGTAGGGTGTATTCGGGTGCAGTGGCCGTTAGTGGGGACACATACTTGACCCCTGTGACAGTTTCAACCCGAACAAGGGCATCGGGGGTGGACAACTCGCAGTATCATAGGTAAAAGTCCTACAGTGATGCCCTGAAAAATTCCTTTTTTCCTGGGACTATTCCCCAGTGGAATGGTCTTCCCTCTTCTGTGGTGAATGCTAGGACTGCAGGGGGATTCAAGGCCCGTGCGGTGTAAGATTGGGACGATAGATAGTTTAACATTCATTTTGTAAGTAAATTGTGAGCAAATAAAACCTAAGCCGGAATAAGAAGGGGTTCTTTCAAACACTCCCTCTTTTCGAAGTTTTTACAAAAACAAAAAGAAGGTAAGGGTGCTAAGAATGATGCGGGTAGATTCATTGTCTGCGCATGTCATATTCTTCGTCTCGAATGACGTATCACTAGACTGCACAACTAACAAGCAGACAAGATGTTTGCAAGAAACCAAACTAAATTTTGTCTGAAGTTTTACCAGCGACCACCCAGCAGGCACACGTCGCGAGGGCAACGTCAAATCAACGTCGGTGCAACGTCATGACGTTGCACCGACGTTGATGTGACGTTGCATAAAGATCATGACGTTGTACCGACGTTGATGTGACGTCACAATTACGTCATGTGCCTGCTGGGCAATGTCCGAAAGAGTCAGGGTTTACCTTGATTTATCACACGATCATACATATTTCTAAACATGGAAACTGGCACCAAATAATGACATTGGGGTAGATTACGCAATTCCAAAGGGATGAAAGCTCACTGGGGACCGATATATGGACACCAACTCTCCGTATTTATACCTCTGTCCGTATTTACCCGAAGTGCGTTCATCATAGCGGGTGCCCACCGAGCGCTCGCCTGTTTGCTTCCAACACGCGCCATTGGCATCATTTGCAGGGATGAATGTCATAAAGTGCACAGTCCTTCGGATCGGAACGTTAACTGGAGGCCCCCGGTGCAGGGAGAGTCATGCTCTGTGCAGGTGAAAGATTCCTACCGTAATTGTAGACTTTCATCCTGCAAACCTGGTGTGTAGGTAATGTACACCTGCGAATAACGATCGCAGTATACGTAGAAAGAAAGAAAGAAAAATACAGATATCTACATTTCAAATATAGATATCTGTATTTTAAATAGAGATTTTTTTTTTGGTTTGTTTTTATGGCCCTTTCAAGATTATTTCACTCAAACCAAGCCGTTCGTTAATCAGAGGTGGGCGAAAATCAAAGTACCTGGAGAAAAACCACCTGACAGTTGCAGAACTTGGCGTCTCACATGTGACCCGAGCCAGGGGATTAAGAATCAGCGATCGTTACCACAAGGTCAATGAGGCCCGTCTTTAAATAGAGATATCTGCATTTAATAAATATAGATATCTATATTTAAATCCAGGTATCTGTATTTACATGCAGATATCTGTATTAAATGGGTATACCCAACCAAGACGCAAGAATTAACCCATAGCATGCCAATCACGACAACTATCGTCTGCTTTGCCGTCTGCCTACATGTTAACTGAAATGTTGTTTTTTTTGTTTTTTGTTGTTGTTTTTTTGCAAACAGTGAGGACCCAGCTCAGACTGCTCCTGTCACTTGCCTGTATGCAAACTTTGAATATTTTTCAAATGTTTGCAAAAAAAATCAGCAGACATTTTCAGATGTAGTTTAACTCGGCGTTAAGGGTTAAGAGCACAAGATTTTGCAGTTGATAAAGCACCAACATATGTTTATGCTTTCGAGATAAAGATGGACAAATTGCTTACTTGTGTTTATTGAGGAACTTATTGTAGTCTATGTGTTTTAACACATACAATGCCAATCACGACAATTGCCGTCTGCTTTGTCGTCTGCTGGGTACTTTTTAAAAAACTCATTTTTGCAAAGTGTGGACCCAGATAAGACTGCTCCGCAAGCTGATCTGGGTTCACACTGTTTGTCTGGATGCAAAAATATTTTTTTAAAAAGTTTGCAGAAAATTCAGCAGACGACATATGTAGATTTTGTCGGCGTTTTAAGGGTTAACAAATATGTTCGGACAGTTTCGGAAGTTAGCATAAGGAGCGTTCGTTTGGATGTGACAGTGCCGCTTAACCCAAATATGCATGGCGGCCTTTTTCAGGGACACTGGCAAACAGTGCAGACCCAGATCAGACGCCGCGGAACGCGGCGTCTGATGTGGGTCTACGCTGTTTGCTAAAAGAACAATCACTTTTGTAATATTTGCCACAAACGAAAACAAACCTGACACCCCTATAATTGGAATGGACCACTCCAAACTTACTAGGTGGAAGATTTCATTGTCATGAATGGGTTAACGGAAGGCCATTCTTGGTCCTGTTTTCATGATGAAACTGAAACGTCTCAGCATTCTTTGTCCTTATTATGTTTGTCTTAAGGATGTGCATAGATGTATGGAAAATCATTTTGGGGACACGACCAGTATTTACTGTCGTGATGCTTTACTTATGTTTTTCAGTATATAATGCACATAAGACGTTTTAAACAACGTCCCATCAACGTCGATGCAATTAAGAAATGAATTTTATTTTTCTGCTTTTTATGAAAGTATGAACGCAGTGGGTCGCGTGCACCTTTTCATGTAAACTTTGCTAGCGACCAGCTGTCGTTCATGCCTTCGTGAAAAGCAGAACAATTAAGTTTATTTTGTATATTAACATTCTTTGTCCCCCTCATCACTGTGCGAAAAAAATGCTTAGGGCAAACTTTTAAAGCTGAAAAACATTTACACGCTGTTTTTCTTCAAAGAGCGGAACAGCGTTGACGTCCTCATCGCCCATAGAGAGCCATGGTTTAGACTGAAAATCCTGTGACTACATGTATGAACTACATTGTTTTCTATAAGTTTACATTTGACGTTACACTGGAAATAGAGGATCTTACATGAGTGTTCATGTATTAATGAATTTATTAAACGAGTTCAGGAAAAGGGATAAAATTGGAGGCTTTGCCGAGCATTTTATCCTATTTCTTCAACGAGTTTAATAAATTCAATAATACATGAGCACGAATGCGAGATTCTATATATCATATGACATTTAAAACGTATTGTATTCACGATTCATTTATAAAAATGTCAATATTCCGCCATTAGTAAACGTCGTACGTGTAACGTTACGGGGCGTATCTAACTAATTTGCATATTTAATCCAGTACTGAGTGAATTATCGGATTTATTACATGAAGTTATTACATTCTCAGACGCGACGTCATATGATAAATGTAAATATTGCCATAACGATGCATCCGACGTCAATATGACGTTGCACACGTTGTGTACCAGCTGAGTACTTTAGCGTCCGAAGTCATAATATTTTCTAGACTTGTCAGAATATTGTTATCGGTGTGGCCTGTGGAACAATTCGCCGTGGGTACAATCTTTGAGTTATCTCTTTCACTGTCCGACTTCTAGCCAAACCGCTTACAAGTGGTAAACTTTCCCGTATTTTAACCTCGTCAATATATTCGGGAGTTTTAGTACACTTATATTTGCCGCTTGCAACAGTTGGTGTCTTCATCCGCTCTACAAGATAGTCCACTTCCTCTGACGGAACTACTTTTTGGTCGGAGTAATCGTAATCAAAAGCATCAATTTCTTCGGGATTTTTCTTATTTTCATGTTCATAACACAGGTGACATTCATTCAGATTTTTTGCTAAAGTTGCGGTTGTTGGTCTGCGTAGTTTTTCTACCTTTGCTCTTTGCAAGTCCGCCGATTTGGAACGAACTATTTTTCCTTGCTTAATACTTTCCTGATCTTCGTCATTCGGTGGCATGGAAGTCGCTCGCTTGAAAGTTTCCGTTGGTTTCTGAAGACGACGAATCAGTCGATTCATCTCACGCTCCGACAGTCTTTTCGGTTTTGGTTCATTATTAGTGTCGTTCGTGGCTGCGCTCGACATCCGAGAGTATGATCGACGGCTGCATGCACTTGCTACCCGGTATCTGCCCGTCTCTGACAGTAAACGGTCGTAGTTGTTCAGCTGCAAAGTAAAAATATCAAAGCACTGAAAAGCACTTTTGTTTGTTTGTTTGTTTGATTTGAGGTTTAACGTCCCCGTCAACACTGTTTAGGTCATTTTGGAGACGTTGCTTCCAATTTTGTGGGACTTTTACCCGACATTGAGATGAAATGACACCTCAAGCCCTGTCGCCCAATGAAACCAATAGGGTTTATAAACATGGACGGTCTGACTCGCACCACTTTGACTGGGCAGGCTAGGACCCTTTTAGTGGTTTACCAGTACTCAAGTGCGGTCGGCTTCAGTTCTGCGTGGAAGCATCATGCAGTCCATCTATTGCTTCTAGCCCCGATGGGCGGGGGCCGAGAGTCCACACATATATGGTGCTATGTGACCTCTAACGTAATACAACGCCATAATGTAATATAAACTCAGCTATTACATTAGGCATTGTTACATTAGGCACTCTGGTGCCCCCGCCCATAGGGGCTTGAAGAAATATATGGGCTGCATGATGCTTCCACGCAGAGCTGAATCCGGCCTGCACACTAGTACTGGTAAACCGCTTAAAGGACCTAAGCCTGCCCAGGAACCGGGGTGCGAGGCGGACCGTCCATGCTTATAAACCCTAATGGTTTCATTGGGCGACAGGGCTTGAGATGTCATTTCATCTCAATGTCGGGTAAAAGTCCCACAAAATTGGAAGCAACGTCTCCAAAATGACCTTTACAGTGTTGACGGGGACGTTAAACCTCAAATCAAACAAACAAATACATTAGGCACTCAACGTCAAAGGTAACAGCGCCTACTGAAACAAACTGACTTTCGTCTATAACAAGATGAAATCACCAATGAAAAAGTTAACTTTATAAAGTTGTTACATTTTGCGCTGAGTGCTACGCCTAATGTAACAACGCCTGATGTAATAAACTGAGTTTAACCCTTTTTGAACCAAATGGAATCTTCCTCCTTATATATAGCAGGGGTCCATGATTTCAAAATTTAGGGGTTTCAGGTTGTGTTTTCTTCAAAATTGATTTGGAAAATGACTGAACTTTTAGCAAACAGTGGAGGCCCTGATCAGACGCCGCGTTCTGTGGCGTCTGATCTGGGCCTGCACAGTTTGCCAAGGTACCCCTTTAGGGGTTTCTGGTACTGAATGGGTTAATACATTTGGCGCTGTATTACATTAGAGGTTGCCAGAGGGTTACCATAAAATTTCAAATACTGTAATAGCAGATTTTGCCTTCCTCGTTTAGGTCTCTTCCACCTAAACATTTTTGGACAGGTCCGTTTCAAATTCAAGTGGTGACATATTTAATCTATTCGATATAAGTTTTATACAAAAATGTCCCTGTTCTTGAAGCAAACAGTGATGGCACTGATCAAAAGCCGCGTTCTGCAGCGTCTGATCGATGTGTTACTGTTTGGCAGCAACGGTAACTTTTTACTGTTAATCACGACTAGCATACAGCACTTTCAGAGTGTTTTCTTCCCTTATGTTCCAGTGAAAATTAGGCTTGACATTACATGTGAAATGTAATTTCAAATCTTATCTATTATGAAAAGTCATCTGTTCAAGGATTAAAGTAGCAGTAGAAGGTTAATGTAATTGTATTATACTAGTTATTTACATAATTTCTATCCGATTAACGAAATATAAGCACGTCTATGTCAGTCTAAGGGCGACAATTTGTGACAGTTTTAGAGAATTTCAAACGCGGCGTATTTTCACGTGCTGCTCGTATTTACTAAACGTGCTTTAGCGAGTTCCATAAAGTTAAGATGAAATTACCACGAGTATCAAATTCTTTTAAATGAAAAATAGAAGTGAAGGCAATGATCAGGAATCGATACAAATAATCCACAGCTCCCCATCAGAGACACCATGGGAAAGAAACACAAACATGAAAAAACTAGACACTAATGGAAACATCACTAGCGGAAAGCCAAAAGTAGTTACTTTTTAAAAAATGGCCAATTGGCTATCCAAGGCAAAATAATATAAGCGATACACGCCATAACAAAAATAAACCACGACAGAAGAACCGCCTTGGAACGGTCAGTGAAACGAATTCCACTGGGGTGGGGGTCTTAAATCGATTTTACGTAGCCACAATCTCCACCCTTACTTCCGTCGCGATTTAGACAAATAATTTGTCCAGTCCGCATGAAGGCCTCCTAACTCATCAGTGCATCATCTCCGTGAACACAAAAATCAATCAACCACAGAGATGAAACAACGGTGAGGACTCGACAACAAGAAACCACTGAAATGCTGGAGCAAAAGAAAACCAACAGTAATACTGTTTTTTTTTTTTTTTTTTTTTGTTTTTTTTGGTTTTTTCGCTTTGTCATAGTAATAAGGTCACACGTGGTTTTTGTTTGATTTGAGATTTAACGTCCCCGTCGGTTTTCGAAAAAGCTGAAGGATTATTTTGTGGTGTTTGCTAATTAGAATCGAATCACCGAGGCGTAAACACAGCATACTCTTATTTTGAAGGATGGAAAAGCTATTTCTTGGTTGTCTAACATGTCCAGCAGGCACTCAACGTTGAACTAACGTTGAAACAACGTTGAAATCGTTGTTTCAACGATAGTTCAACGTTGAGTCAACGTTTTGTGCCTGCAGGGAAGCGCTATTATTAATACTGATGCTAGAATTAGCCCTGCCTTTGTTTTTGTTGCGTTTTACACCCCATCAACACTATTTAGGTCATTCTGGAGACATTGCTTCCAATTTTGTGGGACGTTTTGTGAGATGAAATGACATCTCAAGCCCTTCCACTCAAGCAGACCAATAGGATGTTTATATACAGGGACGGTCCGACTCGCAACACTTTGCCTGGTCAAGCTTAGACCTTCTAAGGGGTTTACCAGTACTCTTGGGAGGCCGGTTTCAGTTCTCTGCGGAAACACCATGAAGTCCAATCTATTTCTCCAAGCCCCGATGGGCAGAGGCACAAACTTTGTACAGAGGACCCGCGTTATAACGACATGCGTTATAACGGCAAAGCTCGTTATAACAACAATTTCAATGGAATGAATTCTTAGCTCAAAGTTTAGTCTCAATTCCGAGCGGCTTGGGCTTCCCTCGGGTTGGAAATGACCAAATCGAATCCATAGTCATGAACGAGTCTTGTAATTTAATATTCCAAGAAACAAATGTTATAGACATTTGTTAGAATCGCCTCGTCAATGCGATTCTAACAAATGTCTATAACATTTGTTTCTTGGAGTAATGATGTGGAAAAAACCTTTTATAACCTATCATAATCCTAACCGGGATTCTTTATAACGACAAATTCATTATAACGCCACAATAATAGGGAACAAATACTGTCGTAATTACGCAGGTCCGCTGTATATTCAATAAACCTGTACTCACCTGCCCATATGGGCTTGAAGAAATATATGGGCTGCATGATGCTTCCACTTGGAGCTGAATCCGGCCCGCACACTAGTACTGGTAAACCGTTTAGAGGATTTAAGCCTGTCCAGGAACCGCGGTGCGAGGCGGACCGTCCATGCTAATAAACCCTGTTGGTTTCATTGGGCGACAGGGCTTGAGATGTCATTTCATCTCAATGTCGGGTGAAAGTCCCACAAAATTGGAAGCAACGTCTCCAAAATGACCTTTACAGTGTTGACGGGGACGTTAAACCTCAAATCAAACAGACAAAACCTGTACTCACCTGTCTCTGTTCGTCCGTGTGTAGCCTGGCGCTGTATGTAGCCCGAGTGACGCGTTTTAGTATATCACTCAGCTCTTTGGGTGAAACTTGCTTGAACCCGTATGACGTCGATTGGGGCGGGTTCTTGACCCTCTTGTAGTAGCTGAAACTCATATTGTAGGGTCAGGCATGCTGAAAATATTGCAATAAGAAATAAGTTTTGTTGTTATTGTTGTTGGTGGTGATAATGATGATGATGATGAGGAGGAGTATTTTGTTTGATTGATTTGAGGTTTAACGTCCCCGTCAACACTGTAAAGGTCATTTTGGAGACGTTGCTTCCAATTTTGTGGGACTTTTACCCGACATTGAGATGAAATGACATCTCAAGCCCTGTCGCCCAATGAAAGAAATAGGGTTTATTAGCATGGACGGTCCGCCTCGCACCGCGGTTCCTGGACAGGCTTAGATCCTGTAAGCGGTTTACCAGTACTAGTGTGCGGGCCGGATTCAGCTCTGCGTGGAAGCATCATGCAGCTCATATATTTCTTCAAGCCCCTATGAGCGGGGGCCGGATGATGAGGAGGAGGATTACGATGATGATGATGATGATGACGACGATGATGATGATGTTTTCGATCGTAATAGAATGCAGAAAAGGAATGTATCATTTCTGCGGGTTTTCTGAAGGACTGCGCGGATGTTGACAAAGTTAATGTAAAATCACACAGGACCCTTGTGTGAATTCATTTTTTTTTTTTTTTCATGGGTGGACTTGATACAGTGTATATAACATGCCTGGTAAACTCGTAATGGGTAGCAGGCGATAATGCTCTAAAAACCCTTACGGCAAAACTGTTAACAAATAGGTCAGTTTTCACGATTTATTAATTTGAGTCAACTTTGAAAACATATTTTTAAAAAAAATCGGACAATGCTGTTCTCCGACAACAAATTCCCCCGGGTGAAATTAAACTAAAAATCAACAGTTTGCCTTTTCATGTCCATACCTATCTTTGAAAGTTGTTGAGAAAAGCATTGCCCAATTTTTTAAAAATGTGTTTACAAAGTTGACTCAAAAACAATAAATAAACAATGACCTTTTTATTATTATTAAATTTTAGATTTTCTTCTTATTATTATTTTTTATTATTATTATAATTTTTATTTATTTATTTTGTTTTTGACATTTTTGATGGCCGGAAGTTCCCATAAGTATCGCCGGATACCCTTTACGAGATTACCAGGCGTGATAATATCGAAATATTATTAGGCCTTCCATGACAACGTGCATTTCTCTTTAAGCTAATGCCCTTTTGAAGACAATAAAATGTACATATGATATCTTGTGTTTGTGTTTTCGTATCATTTTGGTGGGCGGGGGGGGGGGGGGGGGGGTTGTTTCATTTTCGTATGAAATTATCAGTCGTATAGTAGTCTCTTTCTATATATGCACAATATAACATAGCAGATATTTTCTTTACATTTGTAACTAACTATAGTTAACACTCGTGCTTCGACCGGGTGGCTTTATTGACCAATTCCATTAGCGCGATAATGACTACGGTGACAAAAATATTGGAACAGCGGTGACGCGCTACAAGCGAAATTATTTTTTAAGCCATGTGCGTCGTGCGCAGACACAAAATCAGACTGCGTATCCGGTTAATATGGACACGGTCTTCGCTATGCTCACATGTTCGAGGACGCTGTCCACGGCGGACCCTGGGTACGGGGCACGCAAAACCCAGTTTTAGTCCTTTTCACTTACATTCGGCCCGCGATAATCGTTTCCTATACAGAAGCGCAATGAGTGTTTCAAAGCAAGCTGTGAACTACAAATACTTGTGTAAACATGGTTTGTTTGATCGCTACAAATACAGCCAATATTGAAAGATAATTAAACCAAACAGTGCCGACGTAATAAAACTTTCCATGTACATTGAACAGGAAATATTTCAATAAATATTGGCATTGCTTAATGCGAATAGACACACATATAAAATTTTGACACATTTTACAAACAAAAACAAAACAAAACAAAAAAAATACTTAAGAAAGAACGTGGGACACATACTCTTAAAAGATTTTACTACTAGATTGATTTGGAGCTTAACTATTTAAGTCATGTCAAGCGAGTCACAAGCATTAGCTTTTACAAAAAGATTGAGTCTACGTTTAGCTCACATTAATTTGCATAGTCATAGGATTGGAAAGTCGAATGACAAAGCTGTTCATGTATATCCTGTATAAGTGTGCCAGTAAATACGGGAGCTCGTATAATAGCCAAAGATTCCAAAAGTTGACTCCAGTTTCCTATATAAACAAAACTACCAAACTTTTACAATTATAACCACTCGTACTAAGGAAACGAAAACTTAGTAGAACAGGTGCATCTACCTTCTTTTAGTGAAAACAAACAAAAATAGATGTACTGTATCATCGGAGGGCAGTCAACATCACGTGAACCCAGAAAACATGTTTATTTTGTAAGCGAAGAGCGTGTGATAAACTTACGGAAGTGTTCCGATCAATCCCGGTTTTTAATTAGTATAACAAATAACACTGATGACCAGGCAATAGAATATAACATTCAAACAGTAATTACCTTTTCTTTAATACTTCTGGGGCAAAGGTAAACCTTAGGTAGTCTATGTCCACAGGCATAGACAATAACACGGATGGCATGCTAATAGAAAATAATATTCAACTAGTCAAGACCTTTTCTTAAATGCTTCCGGAGCAAAAGTCATCCTTAAGATAGTCTACGCCCGTGGGCGTAGAGAATCTACGCCCGTGGGCGTAGAGAATCTACGCCCGTGGGCGTAGACAATAATGTATACGCAAGTATTAGCTTTTGAAATCATCTAGACAACCCATGGGCGTATTATATCATAAACCGGTCTTTCGCCAAAAACATTGAATCAGCAGAAGTGGGGAACATTTCATTAAAAATCTCCACGAGAGAATGTCGACCCAGCAGAGATCGCCCACAACCTCCCTGACAGCAAAGACTGTCGGGCCAACGTCGGGCCGACAGCGATACGACGTGTAAACGTCAACGTCGGGCCGACAGCGATACGACGTGTAAACGTCGTATCGCTGTCGGCTCGACGTTGGGCCGCTGAGCTCCTTGTCACCAATCGGACGCGAATTAATGATTCTACCCAGGCCGGCTACAACTAAAGGAAAGAATTTTCTCCCAAATTATTTGCTTTCTTGTGAGAAAGAAATGGAAATCATTTTTTGCCGGTCTGGCCTCCTGGAAGATGTGTCATTCACCATAGCCAGATTAATGAGATTAAGAGGCTTACGGTTTAGACGAAAAGTCTAAAATTTCGTTTTGATTCCGACTTATATTCCATAATTTTACGTAAGCAAAGAAAGGAAACTACGTTTTTAAGCATAATGTCTGACAATCAATCTAAAACCCTTGCTTCGCAAGACCTTTGAAGTTGCATAATAAGTTAAGAAGTTGCATAATTAGTTAAGATATAATTTAGTTTATATTAATTTATTTTAGTTCAATTGCGATGAAAGCTTCAAGAACACTCATTCCGGATGTTACCACGCGCGCGAGAGACAGGCAGTGACTTTTACACCACTGATACCCATTTACACCTGGATGTAGTGGGGCAGTGGCATTACGCGTCTTGCCCAAGGACACACCTCGCCTCCGGAGGCCGGATTCAATCCGGCCTCCGGATTCGAGGTGTGTCCATGGGCAAGACGGCGAAACAACCTCTCGATCATAAGTCAAACGCGATAACCACTGAGCTATCGAGGCTGATGTATAATGTAAACATGTTATTACACGGGTGTATTACAATGTTGGGACTGTTCAGAAAAACACTTGCCAAGAAAAAAAACTGGGTCTAAAAAAACAATACATCACTAACACAGAACAGTACAAAATTTCTCATGTTTCTTGTGACAGACACATACTCTATCCGACCACCGCAGTTCAGTGAGTGAATTAGAGCGATCCCAGTGGACACCCCACTTAGTCGGCCCGGCATTGACCTGGCATTCTTTTCTGGCTGTAGTTAGGTACATATTCAATGCCTGCCCAAAGTAGAACCAGATTTTGATCACTGGCGGGGTTTCCCACAATTTAACAGAAATAATAACGCAGTCTTGTATTTACCAGACCTACCTCTAGCCATTACAACTTTAATCTCAGTGAACCTAAGCTGATGTTCGAAAGGAACATTTTCATCTCAGTGTCCAATTTAATTTAATACCATCTTATATAGGTGAATAGCTACACAGGGCCAATAATACTGCCGTTTCCAAATGAGACAATTTTTATTGCCTTTTTGGTTGTCATCTGAGTATTTCTTTAAAAAGGGTATACTTTAAAGGAAAGAATTTGCTCCCCATGGAGCAAATTCTTTCCTTTAAGAGTATACTCCTATTATTGATTGATTGTGTTGGGGGTTTAACGACACATCAACTCTTGTGGGGCATTTTGTGTCGTCTCCCCAAAGAAAAAGGGAGAAAAGAGATAGAAGAAACATCATTAGAAGATATAAAAGTAAAGGACTGGGGAGAAATAGAAAAATGGGTGGAAGTGTAGAAACTGACCACTTCTACCCTTACCTTGGCCCCCGCCCATCGGGGCTTGAAGAAATAGATGGGCTGCATAATGCTTCCACGCAGAGCTGAAACCGACCCGCACCCGAGTACTGATAAACCGGTAAGAGGATCTAAGCCTGCCCAGGCAAAGCGGTGCGAGTCGGCCTGCCCGTGCTTATAAAGTTTATAAGCCCTATTGGTTTCATTGGACGGCAGGGATTGAGATGTCATTTCGGGTAAAAGTCCAAAAAAATTGGAAGCAACGTCTCCAAAATGACCTATACAGTGTTGACGGGGACGTTAAACCTCAAAATCTACCCTTACCTGCTGCAAGGACAGCAGGCCTTGCGGCCCCCGCCCATAGGGGCTTGAAGAAATATATGGGCTGCATGATGCTTCCACGCAGAGCTGAATCCGGCCCGCACACTAGTACTGGTAAACCGCTTACAGGATCTAAGCCTGTCCAGGAACCGCGGTGCGAGGCGGACCGTCCATGCTAAAAAACCTTATTGGTTTATTGGATGTGAGGGCTTGAGATGTCAATTCATCTCAGTGTCGGGTAAAAGTCCCACATAATTGGAAGCAACGTCTCCAAAATGACCTTTACAGTGTTGACGGGGACGTTAAACCTCAAATCAAACAAACAAAACAGCAGGCCTTGCCCAACTGTAAGCCAATATCTGCAGGGCGCCCCAGTGACGCAAGATACACGTCACTTTCGCCTCACCCTACCACCCCCCTTACCCCTTTTGTAAAAGGTCGATAAAACATATTCTGACAGTGCCTCCCCTAAATATGTTTGCGGCCCCGTTAAGACGTGCAGATAGAAAACTGTTGAATATACAGGCCTCTTAACCTTGACGAATTTCGATTAAACTGTCAAAAATCGATCAAATGAAGTGATCAAATTGCAAGTGTACATTTTCTGTGTCATTTACACCATTTTTAATGAAGAATATATATATAAATATATTACAATACAAGCCATGTACAATTACAGTGTTTCATATGTAAATGCAGAACGTTTGGTTTGGTTTAAACATATTTTATTGCTTATATACATGTAAGTTACAAGCAAATGGGTTGGGCCACAAGTTCTAACAACAACTTTCATAAAAAAAAACCGCCTATATAATTCTGACCCCCTTGAACCCCACTTTTATATAGTAAAACTGAGGTTTACAGGGGTAAACCTTATTTTTTATTTCTGTTTTAAAATATAGATTGTGAGTACTCGTTAGAACCGCCTCAGTGAGGCGGTTCTAACGTGTACCCACAATCTATATTTTGAGCAGAAATTTGAAAAATATTGAATTTTTTCTATTATTGGTGATAACGTTAAAACTTAATTGTATAGGCGTGTTTTTATAATGTCTTTGTTGTACTTAAGTCTATATGCGGGTGACATCTTAGAAATCAAATGTCATTAATGTCTTAAAGCAAGAAAGTACACGACTGTCAATGAAAAGTTTAGTCCGAACAATCATACCATTTTGTTAAGAAGTTCGTGTAAAGTGCACCTGTAAACCCCACTTTAAAATGTAAAATCAGGGTTTAAAAAGATACACATTTTTTTCATTTCTGCTCATAAACATACATTGTGAGTAGTCGCTAGAACCCGCCTTGACGAGTCGGTTCTCTAACCAGCCCACATGATCTTTCTTTAGACTACTAATAAGAAAATATGGCCAATTTCCATAAGAAAAAAAAGTGGTTTATAGAGATATGAAAGGCAGCTTTCCTCGCATATGTGTTTTTTTTTTTTTTTTTTTTTGCCAAATGTAGGTATTTCTGTTTTTTTTTTTTTTTTTATTATTATTATTATTATTTGAGTTTTAACGTCCCCGTCAACACTGTATATGTCATTTTGGAGAAGTTGCTTCCAATTTTGTGGGACTTTTATCCGACATTGAGATAAAATGAACCCTAAAGCCATGTCGCCCAGTGAAACCAAGTCGCGCCGCTGACAGTATTTTTCATCTCATCTTCTATATATAGTCAATGGAAAGTGTTTTATTTATTGTTATTATTTCATGTTTACTTTCCTTTGTTACTGGGTCTTTGAAAGAATTTAATTTTACTGTATATACTACAAACAAAACATGTGTAACTAGGTAACATTTCAGACGGGCCTGAAATTCAACCGTGACAGACTTTTGTGGTATCCGAATCACTTTTCAAAACCGGAAAATCTTTCTCAGGAAAGCTATTTTATTTGGGACCGGATGTAACCAGCCACCTTAAAAGTGTGTTCATACCTATCGAATATTTATACATCCATTTTGATTATTCCCGATTCTACTTGCACTCAACACTGTTTTACACCTACTCGTATGGTATAATAAGCTAAACAAATTCTATTAATCTATAATATGGATTGGGTTGGTTTGAAAAGGTGTAGTATTATACGGGTGAAACTCTATCGGAAAATTTTATTTGTTCCAGTATTGTACAGTATATACGGGTATAATATTGATATACGTATACTTAACCCATTTTGCACAGGAAACCCCAACACAGTGCAGGCCACGATCAGACGTCACAGTGAGCGGCGTCTGATCAGGGTTATATCTGTTTGCAGAAAGTTCAACCATTTCTTCAGGTTAATAAGTCCGTGTAATGACTGCCCCTCTAAACCTCACTTAATATAGAGAAAAAATGGGGGTTACGGAGCACACATCATTTTCTTTAATATTTTGTTCCAAGACATAGGTTGTGGGTACTCAAGTTGTTAGAACCGCCTAACGAGCACCCACAACCAATGTTTGTTGTCTAAATAAGGTCAATATCACATAATTTTATCAGAAAAGTAACAGTATTGGAGATATGACAGAATCGGTATGTTGTCGTTTTATTTGTTTTTATTTAAGAAATAGATCAGCTCTAACTGTGATTTGTTGAGTAATAAATCACAGTTTGGAGGTCAGTTGTAAAGTAGACAAATCACGAGCGCGTAGCGCGCGTGATTTGTCTACTTACAACTGACCGACAAACTGTGATTTATTACTCAACAAATCACAGACTAGAGCTGATCTATTTCGATTCTAACACGCTGAAAATCAGCAATAATGTTGTTGTTTCCTTCAAATTCTCACAAATTATCGCCATTGTTAGAAGAAATCCCGCTAAAATTATCGACTGAAACACATGTATTTATATCCTTTTCTAACGTTTTCGATGCGAGAATATGACGTTGCAACGTCTAACGTCAAGGAAATCGACTAATGACGTCATAAATTTGCAGTTTTTAACGACGTCACTAGTCACGCTCTTCCTTGCCGTGATTTGTTGTAGAATAAAACACGGTTATTTTCCATTGCCTATATAGGCGCGCTGTGTTAGAATTGAGGTTTAACGTCCTCGTCAACACTATTCTAGGTCATTTTGGAGACGTTGCTTCCAATTTTGTGGGACTTTTACCCGGCATTGAGATGAAAAGACATCTCAAGCCCCACTGCCCAATGAAACCAAAAGGCGTATATATATTACATAGCTCGACTCACACCACTTTGCCTGGACAGGCTTAGTCATTCTAAGCGGTCTACCAGTACTCATGTGTGGTCAGTTTCAGCTCTGCACGGAAGCATCATGCAACCCAATCTATTTATCCAAGCACCGATGGATGGGGGCGATATGTGTTATCGTAATGTTCTGAATAAATTTCTGAAAAATGCTCTTCCTGACACCTCTAAATATCGAAATTTGCTATATATATATATATATATATATATATATATATAAGGGAGGAGATTCTATTCGGCACAAAAAGGGTTAACATGCGCGCAAGAAACCTTGTCGTCGGTATCTGTGACATTACACAGAGGCATCTGTTCAGCTGCACTGACCCCCGCAAGTGTTGAAATTTTAGATATGGAGACTTCAGGCATTGTGCCATCCGGGCAGTGAACACTTAGGCTGTGCGGATGCGCAGGTTGGTCTGCATCTTTGTTGTTCAAAAATGAAAAACAAATCCTCATAAAGTGGTTTATTTCATTAGCGAAAAGAGCCCTTAATGACCAGTACTGTCATTACTTGAATTTAAATACTTAGGTCACTTCAACTTCAACCCAGGCTCGATTTGAGGTTTTATGTCTCCGTGAAGACTGTCATTTTGGAGCCGGACGATTGCTTCCAATTTTGTGGGACTTTTACCTTACATTTAGATGAAATGGCATCTCAAGCCCTACCGCCCATACAAACATGCAGGTCCGACTCGCACCGCCGCTTTGCTTGGGCAGGCTTAGATCCTTTAAGCGGTTTACCAGTACTCGTGTGCAGCTCTGCGTTGAAGCATCATGCAGCCCATCTGTTTCTTCAAGCCCCGATGGGCGGGGGCGATGATACAGTGTCAACACTCTGATACAGTGTCATTTATAAAGATAGGTACTTGACCCCTGCAACAGCGTCAATCCAAACAATGGCATCAACTGAACAACTCACAGTATCATACGTACCTGTCCTGTAGCGATATCCTGAAAAACTCTTTCTTCGCAAGAACTATTCCGCAATGGAATAGTCTTCATTCCTTTGCGGTGAATGCAATGACCGCAGAGTAGTTCACACTCCGTACAGTGTAAGACCGAGACTCAGATGTATGCATTTCAGGATACCTCTGTTATTCAGATTGTAAATAGTTTTAAAGACTCATCAGCTAAATTCTAAATTTAGCCACCCACCTAACTGAGGTAAACGCCAAATGTGACCGACTCAGTATAAGATGATAGATAGATAGTACCCATCAATACTATTTAGGTCTTTTTTGAGACGTCGCTTTCAATTTTATGGGGCTTTTACCCGACATTGAGCGGATAAAATGACATCTCAATCCCTGTCGCCAAATGAATATGCACCACAAGACTGACCGTTCCAAGGCGATTCTTCTGTCGCGGTTTGTTTTTGTTATGGTTCGTCTTTGGGTGTTTGTGTCGCTTGTGTTGTTTTGTTTTGAATAGCCTATTGACCATTTTGTGGGAAAGTAACCGTCCTTTTGGCTTTTCCACTGGGGTTTGTTGTTTCATGTTTGTTTTTCTTTCCCTTTGGTGTCTCTGATGGGAGCTGTGGGTTAATTGTATCGATTCCTGATCATTGGCTCCACCTCTTTTTTAGACATTCTAAGCGGATTTCCAGTACTCATGTGCGGTAGGTTTTCAACACTGCGTGAAAGCATCATGTAGCCCAATCTATTTCTCCAAGCCCCAAATTGGCGGGGAACATAAATAGTGATGACTTGGGCGCAAAACCTCAACACTAACAAACTACATGTGCTTTCTTTATAGAAGTCAGTCAGATTGGTCTAGCTATTTTGGTAGAGGGTCAACTAAGTAACATTCCTATGAAGTTTGAATGAAATTAGCCCAAGGGATAGGAGGAGTTGTCGTTTAATTTTTTATTCAATTTTTATCTCTGGTGGCCATCTAGTTTATCCAAGGGGGATGATTTTAGCTCTTTTGGTAGGGAGCCACCCATGCAACATTTCTGTGAAGTTTAATTGAAACTGGCCTAATGGCTCAGGAGAAGTTCACATTTAAAATAAAATGTTGACGGCAAACAACGGACAATGGGTATTGAACGATCAAAATACCTCACCATGAGCACTTCATACTCAGGTGAGCTAATAAGCTATCCGTGTTCCGAGTTTTTGATGTTCCACTGTAGTTTTATAGACCAATGACCATAAATGGTCATTTTTCTATAAAATGGTCTTTCTAACACACTTTCTGCTTATAATAGTCATTTAAACCCCAACAACAGTAATATATACAGGTTGTGGTGTACATCTTCCTATTAACCCTTTTTGTACCAAATGGAATCTTCCTCCTTATATATGGCAGGAGTCCATTTCGAAATTTAGGGGTGTCAAGTTGTGTTTTCTCCAAAATCTACTTGGAAAATGGCTGAACCTTTTACAAACAGTGTAGGCCCTGATCAGATGCTGCGTTCTGCGGCGTCTGATCTGGGCCTGCACTGTTTGCCATGGTACCCATTTTGGGGTTTCCGGTATAAAATGGGTTAGCCCATTGCATGCGGGGGGAAACCCCTCACAGGCTGCCTTGGCAAACAGTGCAGGCCCAGATCAGACGCCACAGAACGCGGCGTTTGATCAGAGCCTGCACTATTTGCCGAGATAATTTTCTGTCAAAAATTGAAAAAAAAAAAACACACGAAATAATAGGCCTGATACCCCTTGTATGATTGTATGACAAATGGACATGTCCAACATATAGCAATGAAAGAGTCCACTAGTATACAATAGATTATTTGTTTTGTTTGCTTTGAGGTTGAGAACACTGTGGAGGTCATTTTGGAGATACTGCTTCCAATTTTGTGGGACTTCTACCCAACATTGAGATGAACCCTGTCGCCCAATGAAACCAATAGGGTTGATTAGCATAAACAGGCCAACTCGCACCACTTTGCCTGGGCAGGCTTAGATCCTCTAAGTGGTTTACCAGTACTCGCAGCCTATCTATTTCTTCAGATGGGCGGGGGCCATATACAATGGATTGAAGGTGGTAAAACAAAACACAAGGACCTCGCTTGTACTAAAATACATTTAATACTGACTGTTGGCAAGGACTTCAAAAATTTACATCCTACAAAAGATAACAGGTGTCACATAAAAAAAGACATCATCAAAAAGTAACAATATTCAAGTTTTTTTGCTGTGTATGAAGGTAACTTATAAAACTCATAATAAATCTTGCTACAAAAAAAAAACAAATCTCAATATGACAACATACTTATGTACATCAGGGGATAGCATCCTTTACACAGATATCCACACATTACAAATGTAAACAAGAGTTGTCAGAAGACAACATAGCTTGCTTTTGAGGCCTAAGTTTATCTAAAATGATTTTTTTTTTCTGTAAAATAGCCCAACAGACTGCAGCAATTAAAAGAGGACCAGATAGTACACCTAAGAACCACCGTCGAAGGAATCTGGTTTTAAGTGTTTTTACTTTAAAACAAGAGGGCCATCATGGCCCTGGATTGCTCACCTGATCCATATTGTACAAATGAAATGGTAGGTTATCTATGGTGGAGTAGAGGTTCCTTTATTTCTTTCTTTTGGTTTTGCCTTAACCCCATGAGGGGACACAGATGGTGTATATTACATACACTCCAGTTTTGCAGGATGACAGCCTGCACAGTAATCATGTAATTAAGGTAGGGTTCTTTAACCTGCACAGGGGATGGTTCTCCCTGCACAGGGGCCTCCAGTTAACGTCCTCATCCGAAGGACGGTGCACTTTATGACATTCATCCCTGCAAATGATGCCAATGGAGCGTGTTCGGACACCGAAATTTTCACACCGCTGCCGGGGATCGAACCCGGGACCTCTAGCATTAGAGGCAAGTGCACTAACCACTGATCTATCACGGGTTTGACAGTGACCAAAGAAACAGTTCTTTAAATTATTTCAAAATCAGCCTGGCTATCTAGGAGTAGAAGTCATATTGAGGTTCATTTATCTTTAGCTCTGGTGGCCATTATGTTCAGTGGAACAAAATATTTTGAGCAACTTTGTTAGAGGGTCACCCATGGAACATTTCTGAAAAATTGCTTCCTTTTAGAGTAAGAAGTCTTTTTTTTTTTTTTTTTTTTTTTTTTAAATCTAGTTTAGCAGAGTGGAACAATTTGAACAATTATGACAGATGGTCACCAAAAAAGCTTTCATTTGAAATCATTTATCAGAGCAGAACATGCCTAAGAAATTATTTCAAAATCCATCTACTGGCTGGCTAAAGAGAAGAAGTCGTCAAATGAATTTGTATATTTTTAAGCCTGGTGGCAATGTTGTTCATCCAAGCACAAGGGTTTGACGAATTATGGATATTGGTAAAAAAAACACATTCCTGTGAGAAATTATTTCAAAATGCATCCACTGGTTTAGGACAAGAAATTGTTCAAAGGTTGTTTTCTTTCTATTTTTAGCTCTGGTGGCCATCTTGTTCACCAGAGAGAACACATTTTGAGCAATTTTAGTAGAGGGTCACCCATGTAACATTCCTGTGAAATTATTTTGAAATCCATCCATTGGTTAAGGAGGAGAAGTTGTTTAAAGGCATCTGGTGGCCATCTTGTTCATCTGAGCGGAACAGATTCAACAATTTTCATCACGTGAACAAGTCCGTGAAATGAACACCCCTCTAAACCCCACTTTATATAGAGAAAACTGGGGTTTACAGGGATTAATATTATTTTTCTTACTTCTGCTCTAAGACATAGGTTGTGAGTACTTGTTAGAACCACCTCAATGAGGCGGTTCTAACAAGCACCCACAACCTATGTTTGAAGTATAAATAAGAACCATATTGCGGATTTTCATCAGAAAAGTAGACATTTAGGAGATGTGAAAAACCCACAACGACAGTCGCACGGGTGTGTTATCGTAATGTAGCAGAGGGTCACCCAAGGAACATTCCTGTGAAATTATTTCGAAATCGATCTATTAGTCATTTAAAGATTTTTTTTTTATTTTTAGCTCTGGCAGCCTTCTTGTTTATCCAAGCAGAACGGTTTGAACAATTTTGGTAGAGGGTCACCCAAGGAACATTCCATCCATTTCGAAATCCATCTGTTGAATAAGGAGGAGAAGTCATTTAAAGCTTCTCCTATTTTTAGCTCTGGTGGCCATTTTGTTCATCTGAGCTGAGGGATATGAACAATTTTGGTAGAGGGTCCCCCAAGGAACGTTCCTGTGAAATAATTTCAAAATCCATCCATTGGTAAACGAGAGAAATCATTTAAAGGTTTCCTATTTTTAGCACTGGCGGTCAACTTGTTCACCCGAGTGGAGCAGTTTGAGCAATTTTGGTAGAGGGTCACCCAAGAAACATTCCTGTGAAATAATTTCAAAATCCATCCATTGGTAAACGAGAGAAATTGTTTAAAGGTTTTCTATTTTTAGCACTGGCGGTCAACTTGTTCACCCGAGTGGAGCAGTTTGAGTAATTTTGCAGTTTGGTAGGGGTCACCCAAGAAACATTCCTGTGAAATAATTTCAAAATCCATCCATTGGTAAACGAGAGAAATTGTTTAAAGGTTTTCTATTTTTAGCACTGGCGGTCAACTTGTTCACCCGAGTGGAGCAGTTTGAGCAATTTTGGTAGAGGGACACCCAAGAAACATTCCTGTGAAATTATTTCAAAATCTGTCCAGCAGTTTTGAAGAAGTGGTTTAAAGCAAAAGTACGGCTGGACGCCGGACAGAGACCGATCACAATATCTCACCTTGAGCACTTCCTGCTCAGGTGAGCTAAAATACAATTCCAGTTTTGCAGGTTTTGCCCGAAAAAAAGTCATTTTTTTATGTTAAGGAGTTAACAGACTGCAGCAAATAACACAAAACCAAAAAGTACCCCTAAGAACAAATCATCACGTGAACAAGTCCGTGAAACAAAGACCCCCCTAAACCCCGCTTTATACATAGAAAACTGGGGTTTACAGGGGTAAACATTATTTTCCTTATTTCTGCTCCAATACATAGGTTGTGGGTACTCGTTAGAACCGCCTCAATGAGGCGGTTCTAACGAGCACCCAAAACCTATGTTTGGAGTTAAAATAAGAAAAATATCACAAATTGTCTTCAGAAAATTGCCCTTTTTTGAGGTTTGAAAAATGTACTATATCGCACGGATGTGTTATCGTAATGTGAAAAAGAAATCCTGTTTTCAACTCTTTGCACTGTAAAATGCAGACGCTATCGCTGACAATGGATGCCTGGGGTATGGCAATAGCTCCTCCCCCTTACTTTCGTAAAGCGACTTAAAAATTAGATGACGAGGAAGAGGAGGAGGAAGAAAAAAGAAGGAAAAAGAAAAAGTAGCAGAAGAAGAAGTAGCAAAATCTGTCTGTTTCTAGCATATACACAACACTAATTATATTAGCTAACATAGTTTCCTTCTTTGCCGTGGGGACCACACTTACAGGAGAGAATTTGCAGCATTTTGACATCACAGAGACAAGGACAGGGTGGTTTTAAATAACTCTTACCTGGAGCTTGTTAAACACTATTTGTGCGGTTAACTTCATTGGTCAGTGGAAACCATAAAGACATTAGCAGTATAACTGTGCTCGCGCATACTTAGGGCTGCCTAATGAACGTTGAACAACCCTGGGGCCAGTTGTTCGAAACTAACAACACCATTAGTTAACAAATCATTAAAATTTTTAATATGAAAAATATACCAATATTTTTGCTGAAAAAATGTGAGATGCAAAAGCTGCTCACATTTTTTTCAGCAAAAAATACTTAACTTACTAGGACCGTAAATATTTTGCCCGCTAACGAGCTCATTTAGCTAACAGTGCTTTGAACACCCGGCCCCTGATATTATATGGTAGAACTTTCTCATTTCTAATGTGACCCGAGCAAGGCTCAAACCCACAGCTGTGTGTGTGTGTTTGGGTTTTATGTCCCACCAACTTCTAAGGCCATATGGAGATGGGACCTTGGTTTAAAGACTCATCCGGAAGTCTGGTGAAGCCCAAAATGGAACCCATGACCCCTGGTTTATGAGGCAAGTAGCTTAACCACTATACCACAGAGGCGTCTGTCTTGTGAACAAGCTGTATGAGACCAAATGTTTAAGAGGAACCACAGAGGTCTGTTCAATTGCTGTTGTTTTCTGACAGTAGAACAGATGACATTTTTGTGAGCCACTTATGATATATCTGTTTCCTCAGCCCCCGCCCATCGGGGCTTGAAAAAATAGATGGGCTGCATGATGCTTCCATGCAGAGCTGAAACCGACCCGCTCACGAGTACTGGTAAACCACTTAGAGGATCTAAGTCTGCCAAGGCAAAGCCACTTATGACATGTCTGTTTCCCAAACTCCATGGCACAAATTTATCAAAACTCGGTCTTGCCTTACTGTCAGAAAGTGCAGGACCCTTCAGAAAGTTGGCTGTTTTGTTCCACAGTCCTATACTTTTCACAACCAACAGGAACATGTTCTGAGCACTACAAAAACCTAGCTACATCACGTGAACAAGTCCGTGACATGAACACCCCCAAAACCCCACTTTATACAGAGAAAACTGGGGTTTTCGGGGGTATACATTATTTTTCTTATTTCTGCTCCAAGACATAGGTTTTGGGTACTTTGTTAGAAATGGTGTTAATACGGATGACCTCCGATCGTACGAGTCCGTGAAATGAACACCCCGTAAACCCCACTTTATATAGAGAAAACTGGGGTTTACAAGTGTATACAATATTTTCCTTATTTTTGCTCCAAGACATAGGTTGTGGGTACTTGTTAGAACTGCCTCACTGAGGCGGTTCTAATGAGTACCCATAACCTTTGTTTGGAGTAAAAATAAGAAAAATATCACAATTTTTTCATCAGAAAAACATCCGTTTCTGAGAAATGAAAAAATGCACTATGCCCTTTGGGGATGTTATCCTAATGTATACAACAAACAACATATAATCTACAACAAATTAATAGCACAACAAGCTAGGAACGTCATCTATCACTACATCAGGTCTTAAAACAAGAGGCCCATGGGCCACTACCCTCACCAGAGGTCATGTAGTTTACACCATATACAGGCAAGGTGCCCATCTTGGTCATGTGACAACAATACCACGAATAATGTTCAATTGTCTCATCCCCATAGAGGCTTTTAATGTAATTTGGTTTCAATCATCACAGCTCTTTTACTGGAGAAGAAGATAAAAATACTGAATCTGAGCTATCCAAGACAAAGGTCAGTAATGACCTTGGCCTTTGGAATTGATTAACTTCCATTCATCTGATTGTAAATAATATTTATGATGGATCCGGCTGTCATGCAATCAGTAAAATCCACTGTCTTGCTCTTTTTGTGATACAAATGTCTAAGTGACCAAATTTGACCTTGACGTAAAACAGGTCAAGGTCAGCTAAAGGTCATCAGTTGAATAAATTTGGTAAGGCCTGAGTCCCCAATGCTACAGACCAAATTTCAAGGTCTTCCGCTATTTGGTTCCTTAGAAAAAAATTCTTATTTTTTTTTACCATATATGAGCATGGCAGCCACATTGGTCAGGCAACCCAGTCCTTACAAACAAATTTCATTCCCCCTACCCATAGAGGCTCCAAATGTAATTTGGTTTCAATCATCACACCAGTTTAAGTGGAGAAGATAAAAAAAATAACTGAATCTGAGGCACCCGGGATAAAGGTCAGTAAATGACCTTGACCTTTGGAATTGATCAACTTCCATTCAGCTAACTGCAAATATCATTTTTGATGTCACAGCCTACCAGGCAATCAGAAATATCCACTATTTTGCCTTTTTTTCCATACAAATGTCTAAGTGACCAAATGACCTTGACATGAAAAAGGTGAAGGTCAAACAAAAGTCATCATTTGAACAAATTTGGTAGGGCCAGAGTCCCCAATGCTGCATACCAAGTTTCAAGATCATCAACCATTCGGTTTTTGAGATAAAGATATTCAAAGGTTTCTAACCATATATGGGCATGGCAGCCATATTGGTCATGTGACCCAGTCCTCACAAACAAACTTTCGTTCCCCCATTCCATAGAGGTTCCACATGTAATTTGGTTTCGATTGGCCAAGTAGTTTAAGTGAAGAAGGGGATGAAAATACTGAATCTGAGCCATCCTGGACAAAGGTCGGAAATGACCTTGACCTTTTGAACTTATAAACTTCCATTCAGCTGATTGCAAATACCATTTCTGATGCCACTAGTTACCATGCAATCAGAATAATCCACTGTTTTGCCTTTTTTCCATACAAATGTCTAAGTGACCGAATTTGACCTTGGCTTAAAACAGGTCAAGGTCAACCAAAGGTCATAATTTGAATAAACTTGGTAGGGCCCGAGTCCCTGATGCTGCATACCAAGTTTCAAGCTCATCGGCTATTCGGTTCTTGAGAAGAAGATTTTTAAAGGTTTTTATCATATATGGGCTAGTAGCCATATTGGTCATGTGACCCAGTCCTCACAAACAAACTTTTGTTCCCCCATTCCATAGAGGCTCCACATGTAATTTGGTTTCAATTGGCCAAGTAGTTTAAGTGAAGAAGATGAAAATACTGAATCTGAGCCGTCCAGGACAAAGGTCCGTAAATGACCTTGACCTTCGGACCTTATAAACTACCATTCTGCTGATTCCAAATACCATTTCTGATGCCACTAGCTACCATACAATCAGAAAAATCCACTGTTTTGCCTTTTTTCCATACAAATGTCTAAGTGACCAAATTTGACCTTGACGTAAAACAGGTCAAGGTCAACCAAAGGTCATAATTTGAACAAACTTGGTAGGGCCCCGAGTCCCCTATGCTGCATACCAAGTTTCAGGATCATCGGCCATTCGGTTCTTGAGAAGAATATTTTTAAAGGTTTTACCATATATGGGCATGGTGACCATATTGGTCATGTGACCCAGTCCTCAGGAACAAACTTTCATTCCCCCATTCCATAGAGGCTCCACGTGTAATTTTGTTTCAATTGGCCAAGTAGTTTAAGTGAAGAAGAAGATGAAAATACTGAATCTGAGCCATCCTGGACAAAGGTCGGGAAATGACCTTGACCTTTGGAACTTATAAACTCTCATTCAGCTGATTGCAAATACCATTTCTGATGCCACTAGCTACCATGCAATCAGAAAAATCCACTGTTTTGCCTTTTTTTTTCCATACAAATGTCTAAGTGACCAAATTTGACCTTGATGTAAAACAGGCAAGGTCATCCAAAGGTCATAATTTGAACAAACTTGGTAGGGCCCGAGTCCCCGATGCTGCATACCAAGTTTCAAGATCATCGGCTATTCGGTTCTTGAGAAGAAGATTTTTAAAGGTTTTTACCATATATGGGCATGGTGACCATATTGGTCATGTGACCCAGTCCTCAGGAACAAACTTTCATTCCCCCATTCCATAGAGGCTCCACATGTAATTTTGTTTCAATTGGCCAAGTAGTTTAAGTGAAGAAGAAGATGAAAATACTGAATCTGAGCCATCCTGGACAAAGGTCGGGAAATGACCTTGACCTTTGGAACTTATAAACTCCCATTCAGCTGATTGCAAATACCATTTCTGATGCCACTAGCTACCATGCAATCAGAAAAATCCACTGTTTTTTTTTTTCCATACAAATGTCTAAGTGACCAAATTTGACCTTGATGTAAAACAGGCAAGGTCATCCAAAGGTCATAATTTGAACAAACTTGGTAGGGCCCGGAGTCCCCGATGCTGCATACCAAGTCTCAAGATCATCGGCTATTCGGTTCTTGAGAAGAAGATTTTTAAAGGTTTTTACCATATATGGGCATGGCGGCCATATTGGTCATGTGACCCGCTCCTCACGAACAAACTTTCGTTCCCCCATTCCAGAGGCTCCATATGTAATTTTGTTTCAATTGGCCAAGTAGTTTAAGCGAAGGAAGATGGAAATACTGAATGTGAGCCGTCCTTGAAAAAGGTCGGTAAATGACCTTGACCTTTGGAACTTATAAACTCCCATTCAGCTGATTGCAAATACCATTTCTGATGCCACTAGCTACCATGCAATCAGAAAAATCCACTGTTTTGCCTTTTTTCCATACAAATGTCTAAGTGACCAAATTTGACCTTGACGTCAAACAGGTCAAGGTCAACCAAAGGTCATAATTTGAACAAACTTGGTAGGGCCCGAGTCCCCGATGCCGCAAACCAAGTTTCAAGATCATCGGCCATTCGGTTTCTGAGAAGAAGATTTTTAAAGGTTTTTACCATATTTGGGCATGGCGGCCATCTTGGTCATGTGACCCAGTCTTCACGAACAAACTTTCCTTCCCCCTTCCCACAGAGCCTCCACATGTAATTTGGTTTCAATTGGCCAAGTAGTTTCAGAGGAGAAGTCATTTGAAAATGTTGACGCAGACGCCGACGACGGACGGCGGATCACTGCCTATACTATAAGCTCCCCCGGCGCCTTCGGCTCTGGTGAGCTAAAAATAGATGGGCTGCATGATGCTTCCACGCAGAGCCGAAACTGACCTGCACACCAGTACTGGTAAACCGCTTAGAGGATCTAAGCCTGCCCAGGCAAAGCAGTGAGAGTCAGACCGTCCATGGTTATAAACCCTATTGGATTCATTGTGGGACAGGGCTTGAGATATCATTTCATCTCAATGTCGGGTAAAAGTCCCACAAAATTGGAAGCAATGTCCCCAAAATGACCTTTACAGTGTTGACGGGGATGTTAAACCTCAAATCAAACAAACAAAAACAACAAATTAATAGCACAACAAGCTATGATAGTTATCTATCGCTACATGGAATGTGATTAAACCATGATTACAGACTGCGCAAACACTGAAATATACAAAACCATATTATGATGGTCCAATACGAAATTACTTAATTAATGACAATTTTATTTATTGACACAATTACAAAAACATGATTATTGATTTGTGACCTCAGCCTATTATCACTTGACCTCCTGATCAATACAGGATAGTCAATTAATAAACATATTTAATACATTCTTTCTATAGAATACATAGGAAAATCACATTAGAATCTTTCGATACTGACTCGTTTTCGCTATTTTGGTGGCACAGTCACGTGACTGTGCCAAAATCCATATAATATGGGTTTTTGGCACTGCCTTTCAGTATTGGCACCGCTTTACTCTGTTACTATATAAATAGCATGTTTAGCTTGTGCTTCACACGCTTCAAAATGGCCGTAGAAAAGACACTCGAATCACTGTCAAACTGACTTTTGGACCTAGAAGAGAGTTATATAAATATCTGAATCGAAGGCCTCACCGAAAGCCTACCAGGCAATCTTACATCGGTATCTGGTCAACAGGAGGCGAAAAATCTTAAGAACGATCACTGCCTTCAAGTACAGCAGGGATGTCCTCATGTCAAAAAGAAAATCTCTGACGCAATAAGGTCTTAGCAACAAGGTTATGCATGCAGATCCCTTCACTGATGAAGAGCTGGAAGTCTCTGTTAGGAAAGGGTGTCCCCCTCCCCACCCCACCCAGGCGCAATGAAAATGTCCCACTTCTCAAAGCTACTTCCGAAACAAAGTCACTTATGTTTTCTTTTTAAATAAATTATGCCTTTCTTAGCCTTGTATTGTGGCCAAACTTTTCGTTAATTTTATTTTCATGATGACTAGTTTGTAAGAAGAATCTTGAAAAGGCTCGTAAAAAGCTTTGATAATGAAATGCGGGCGTTGTCAGTACTGAGCGTTGCTAGTGTAAACAAATCTAAAAATAGGTTCTGTAGCGTCTAAGGGAAACAGCTCCCGATGATCTGCATGTACAAGTCATGGTTTTCGCGAACAACTTTTATACTTTTCTTGTCTTTCTTTCTTTTTTTCTGCTACTTTGTATTATTGCTCACTAATGTTATCATTAATTTCATAGACTCTAATGTGATGTTTCCTATGCAGTCGATTCAGAGTATAGAAAGTATGTAATAACAAGAATTCCGCCGAAGGCTATGTCGCGCCTGTGGGGGCGCAAAGTCATCCAACCATGATATGTAGGTCAAGGTCAAACATAGATGCTTGCACAAAAGTTTCCATTCTTAAATGCAAGCTTGTACCAAGTACCATTAATGTAGCTCCTATAGTTCTTGAGAAATAAACTTGACCATTAGGGTGAACTCTAGGGTGGTCGCAATATTTTACAAAGTCAGTGAACCATGAAATATAGGTCAATGTCAAATATGGATGCTTGCATTTAAGTTACCATACCTTGATACAAGTTTGTACCAAGTATCATTAATGAAGCTCTTATAGTTCTTGAGAAATAAACTTGAACCTCAGGGTAAACGCTAGGGTGGTCGCAATATTTTACAAAGTCAGTGAACCATGAAATGTAGGTCAAGGTCAAATATGGATGCTTGCATGTAAGTTGTCATCCCCAGATACAAGTTTGTACCAAGTATCATTAATGAAGCTCTTATAGTTCTTGAGAAATAAACTTGAACCTCAGGGTGAACGCTAGGGTGGTCGCAATATTTAACAAAGTCAGTGAACCATGAAATGTATGTCAAGGTCAAATATGGATGCTTGCATGTAAGTTGTCATCCACAGATACAAGTTTATACCAAGTATCATTAATGAAGCTCTTATAGTTCTTGAGAAATAAACTTGAACCTCAGGGTGAACGCTAGGGTGGTCGCAAATGTTGACGCCTTGACAAACGGACGGACGGACGGAAAACCGGGTGCCTATATCGCGCCATGCTAATAGCAGGCGCGACAAAAATTTGTTTATTTGTTTGATTTGAGGTTTAACGTCCCCGTCAACACAAAAAGGTTATGATATGGTCAAGGTGTGCTTCTAAGTCATATTGGCACCGGTTTGTCATATTGGCCCAAGGGCTTTAGCCTATTGGCACAGGTTTGTCATATTGGCCCGAGGGCCTTACCCTCGGGCTAAAGCCCTTGGGCCAATATTACAAACCGGTGCCAATATGACTTAGAGGCACACCTTGACAATAAAATAACCTCTAATTATTAACTGACTATCCTGTATTGATCAGACACACCAGGTCAACTAATATTAACCAAAGGTCAAGTGAGGTCAAAAATCAATAATCATGTTATTTATAATTGTGTCAATAAAATTGTCATTAATCAAGAAATTTCGTATTGGCCCAGTTACAGGTCAGAGGTCAGCTGTATTGGCCTCAGGTCAGCTGTATTGGCCTCGGCCTTTGGCCTCTAACCAATACAGCAGACCTCTGACCTATAACTGGGCCAATACGAAATTACTTGATTAATAACATTATAGTATATATGTGTACCTATCTTCATCGGGGGCTAATTGTTCAAAACTTATAAAGTCATCCGTTAACTTATCATTAAAACATTGATAATTTAATACGGCAAATTTGCTAATATTTTTGCTGCAAAAATGTGAGTAGCTTTTGCATCTGTATTAAACATTATGCTTGATAGACCTTCAATACTTTGGCTACCTTGGCCCCTTGGAATTTGAATTATCAAGAGTCAAAAATATACTTGAAAAGCTAATGGTGCAATTTTTCACCAGTAATCAAGTTTACCCCCACTAACTTTGGGATTCACACCCAACCTCTGGAAAATACCTGAAATTTGAACTCTCCTTTTTCAAAGTCTATGTACGGGCCTTTTAGTGGTCAACTTGTTAGCCAGTCTAACAATTAAAATATCTAATATCTAATATTCTGCTAGTTTTGCTGGAAAAAAGTGAGTAGATTTTGCATTTACTCCCATTTTTTTCAGCAAAAATTTTAACAACAATAATAATAATAATAATAATAATAATCGACCTTATTTATAGAGGGTAACACATTTAGTAAACTAGTACTAATCTTCCATGTGGCCCTCTTTTCCTGGATAGAAACCAGTACTACGCAATGTGGATAAAGTCTCTTGCTCAAGGAAACAACACTTGCCGCTTGTGAGGATCGAACCCGGTACCTCTCGATCCCGAGTCCGATACTTTACCACTGCACCACAGCGCTCCACAGGGCTAGTTTTGAACAACTGACCTCTGTTTTTTGCTATTTATAGGACATCATTATGAAAAGGTTAAGACTCATAGACTTCCCGGAAAACACCCATGAACTGTTCTAACATTACTGCTCATAACTGGACTGGGATCTAGTTGGTCTAAACTAATGACATCATTAGTCAGCATATCATTAAAACTTTGAAGGACAATTGTGTTAGCAAATAGTGCAGGCCCTGACCAGACGCCGCATTGTGTGGCATCTGATCTGGGTCTGCACTGTTTGCCAAGATACCCTTTTAGGGGTTTCCCGCATGCAATGGGTTAATATATATTAAGTTTTTTTTAACTATTGTGTTTTTAGGTTTATGCACTACCATAGTTACCTTATGTATTCAGACAGAGTGCTGTGCAAACAGAGTAGACACAGACCAGTTTACATGAACAATGACATGCTCTTGGAACATCACGAAAACACACCTATATGATTTTGACTCCCTTGAACCCAACTTTTATATAGTAAAACTGGAGTTTGCAGGGGTAAACCTTATTTTTCTTATTTCTGCACTAAAATATAGAGTGTGGGTAGTCTTAGAACTACCTCATAGAGGCGGTTGTACTGAGTACCCACAATCTATATTTTGAGCAAAAATAAGAAAAATATCACAATTTTTCCTCTCAAAATTTTCGTTTTTTCGACGATGAAATTAACTACGGTATGTATTTGTATAGGCATGTTTTCGTAATGAAACCAAAAGCATCATACAGTCCACCCTCTTTATACCGGCATTCGTTATTACGACAAAACTTGTTATAACGACAATTCTTAGCTCAAGGCTTAGCCTCAATTCCAAGTCACGTTGGCTTCCCTTGGGTTGGAAATGCCCAAATCAACTCCATAGTCATGAAATACTCTTGAAATTTAATACACCAAGAAAAAAATGTTATAGATATTTGTTAGAATTGCCGATTCCTACAAATGTCTATAACATTTGTTTCTTGGAGTAATGATATGGAAAAGACCTTTTATAATCTATTATACTCCTAACTGGGATTCTTTATAACGGCAAGTTCATTATAACGGTACAATAATAGGGAACAAATACTGTCGTTATAACGCGGGTCCTCCGTATAACACCACTCTTCATTGGCTGATCTTTGGTTAAACGCTATTTAAGAAATAGATCAGCTCTAACTGTGATTTGTTGAGTAATAAATCACAGTTTGGAGGTCAGTTGTAAAGTAGACAAATCACGAGCGCGTAGCGCGCGTGATTTGTCTACTTACAACTGACCGACAAACTGTGATTTATTACCCAACAAATCACTGGCTAGAGCTGATCTATTTCGATTCTAACACGCTGAAAATCGGCAATAATGTTGTTGTTTCCTTCAAAATCTCACAACATTTCGCCATTGTTAGAAGAAATCCCGCTAAAATTATCGACTGAAACACATGCATTTATATCCTTTTCTAACGTTTTCGATGCGAGAAAATGACGTTACACCGTCTAACGTCAAGTAAATCGACTAGTGACGTCATAAATTTGCAGTTTTTAATGACGTCACACGTCACGCTCTCCCGAGCTGTGATTTGTTGCAGAATAAAACACAGTTATTTTGCATTGCCTATATAGGCGCTGTGTTAGAATGGCTGATCTTTGGTTAAACGCTGGACACAGCATCAGCTTTTATAGTCAAACACTTCAACCTCTTTAAAACACTATTGCTGGAGTTTGGAACAAACCATTAACCCTTATCTTGCTGTTCACGACAACCCCTATCTTTGCAAACAGTGTAGATCCAGATCAGATGGCTTCTGAAGAAGCCATCTGATCAGGATCTACACTGTTTGGCATTCAGTTTATGAATTTGCAGCAATAAATTACATCATGTAATTTGATTGGTTGATAGACAGAAATGGGTGCGGTTTAAATGAATATTCAGCAAGATAAGGGTTAAATTAAACAAAAGTGGTATACCAAAACAAAAATGTATGGAATGTATAGAAAAATGACCAAAAAGAAAAATGACACTTTTTTGGTTATTTTTCTATATAGTCTATACATTTTGGGGACCAAATTTTAACTTGTGTCATATCCAAAACGCTATAAAAATGAACAGTTATAACAAGAGGGCCCACAGGGCCCTGGTTCGCTCACCTGTCTGTCACTGTCTCGAGTACATTCTATTTTTAGCTATGGTGGCCATCAGCAGTGATTTTAGCTTATTTGGTAGGGAGTAACCTAGGTAACATTCCTGTGAAGTTTGAATCAAATTGGCTTTAGGGTTTAGGAGGGGTTCACGTTTGAATCAGATTTACAATATTTTTCTATTTTTAGCTCTGGTGGCCATTTTTTTCATCAGAGCGGGATTGTTTTAGCCTTTTTGGTAGAGGGTCATCTAAGCAACATTACTTCAAAGTTTGAATGAAATTGGCCCAAGAGTACAGTAGGAATTGTCATTTGAAGATTTTTTTTTATTTTTAGCTCTGGCAGCCATCTTGTTCATTGGAGTGGAATAAGGTTTAACTATTTTGGTAGGGAGTCACCTAGGCAACATTCCTGTGAAGTTTAAAATCCAATTGGTCCAAAGGTTTAGAAGGAGTTCGCATTTGAAGCAAATTCACAATGTTTTTTCTATTTTTAGCTCTTGTGACCATTTGTTAATCGTGATGCTATTTTCCTAGAGGGTCATCTACACAACATTCCAATGAAGTTAAGAAGCCTTCATGGTACTGTGGTCATGTTACTTGCCTTGTAAACCAGGTGTAGCAGTATCGATCCCAAGCTTCTCCAGACTTTCAGATTGGTTTTTAAACAGAGGTCCGATCACTGTATGACCTTAGCTTTCGGTGAGACTTCAACTCAAACACTCACTCCTATGAAGGAACCTTTATGCCAAATATGAAGGCTGTATCTTAAATGCTCCAAAAGTTATGACAAAGTAGGTCAAAGGTCAAGGTCATGGCTAAAAAAATTTGAATGATTGGGAAAACTTTGTCACAGGGAACATACATGCCAAATATGAAGGCTCTATCTCATATGGTTCAAAAGTTATGATAAAGTAGGTCACAGGTCAAAGTCACAGGTCAAATCTTTATATGAGTGGGAAGCCCTTGTCACAAGGAACCTACATGCCAAATATGAAGGCTCTATCTCAAACAGTTCAAAAGTTATGACAAAATAACCTACTGATCTACTTTTTGATTTGACATGACCCATATTCGAACTGAACTGAGATATTGTCCAGATGATCATTCTGAGCAAGTTTTATGATGATTTGATTAAAACTGTGGCCTCTAAGAGTGTTCAAAACTTTTTCTATGATTTGACCTGCTGACCTACTTTTTGACCCGACATGACCCATATTCAAACTTGACCCAGATATTGTCAAGATGATCATTCTGAGCAAGTTTGATGATGATCGGACCAAAACTGGGGTCTCTAGTGTGTACACAAGGTTTTTCAGCAATCTGACCTACTGACCTACTTACTGGCCAGATATGACCCACATTCAAAATTAACTGAGATATTGTCAAATGATCATTTTTAGCAAGTTTGATGATGATCAGACCAAAACTGTGGCCTCTAGTGTGTTCAGAGGGTTTTTCTATGATTTTATCTACTGACCTACTTTTTGGACCGACATGACCAATATTTGAACATGACTCAGATATTGTCAAGATGATCATTCTGGGCATGTTTGATGATGATCGGACCTAATCTGTGGCCTCTAGTGTGTTCACAAGGTTTTTCTATGATTTGACCTACTGACCTACTTCTTGACCTGAAATGACCCATATTCGAACTTGACCGAGATATTGTCAAGACTATCATTCCGAGCAAGTTTGATGATGATTGGACCAAAAATGTGGCCTCTAATGTGTTCACAAGGTCTTTCTCTTATTTGACCTACTGACCTACTTTTTTTGACCTGCCATGACCCATATTCCAAGGTGACCAAAATATTATCAAGATGATCATTCTGAGCAAGTTTGATGATGATTGGACCAAAACTGTGGCCTCTAGTGTGTTCACAAGGTTTTTCTATGATTTGACCTACTGACCTACTTTTTGAACCAACATGACTCATATTCGAACGTGACTATGATATTATCAAGATGATCATTCTGAGCAAGTTTGATGATGATTGGACATAAATTGTGGCCTCTAGTGTGTTCAGAAGGTTTTTCTATGATTTGACCTAATGACCTACTTTTTGACCCGACAACACCTATATTCGAACTTGACTGAGATATTGTCAAGATGATCATTCTGGGCTAGTTTGATGATAATCGGACCAAAACTGTGGCCTCTAGTGTCTTCACAAGGTTTTTTTCCTGATTTGACCTACTAACCTACTTTTTGACCCAACATGACCAAAATTCGATCTTGACCGAGATATTTTGTGGTGGTACAAAATGTGTGCAAGTTAAGTTAAGTTAAAATCAAATCATAAATGAAACAGCTATCATGCAGACAAGACCAAAATAGACAATTTTTGCCCTTTCAGGGGCCGTAACTCCGTAACACATAATGGGGTATGGCTGGTTCAAGAAAGGAACCCAGATCCAATGATGGTACAAGTTGTGTGCAAGTCTGGTTAAAATCAAATCATAAATGAAGATGCTATCGTGCGGACAAGACCAAAATAGGCAATTTTTGCCCTTTCAGGGCCCGTAACTCCAAAGCACATGATGGGATATGGCTGATTCAAGAAAGGAACCCAGATCCCATGGTGGTACAAGTTGTGTGCAAGTCTGGTTAAAATCCAATCATTAATGAAGATGCAATCATGCGGACAAGACCAAAATAGGCAATTTTTGCCCTTTCAGGGGCCGTAACTCCGAAGCACATGATGGGATATGGCTGATTCAAGAAATCTGGTTAAAATCAAATCATAAATGAAGATGCTATCGTGCGGACAACAAATTGTTTACGGACGCACGCACGCACGGACGACGGACAAAATGTGATCACAAAAGCTCACCTTGTCACTACGTGACAGGTGAGCTAAAAAGGTTGAGGTTTATTGCAACTTAAGAGGAATGGATGCACAGAGCAGATTTTTTCACCATTTTTCATAGGGAGAAAACTTATGGATTTCCTGTTCGTTTTTCTATAAACTCTGCTCCATGGAAAAAGGGGTCTACTCTTAAAGGAAAGAATTTGTCCCTCCTTTCCTTTAAGAGTTGACCTCTGTTGACAATGGAGACAAAAATACTTTTGCAGGAGTTGCCTCCACTGAAGATGTATCCACTCCCCTTAAAATAGATTAATAAGTACATGAAAAAGGGATAACTACTGAAAATTGTCAATTTGGCGAGGTAAATTGTTGGTTTATGATAGCAAATTATATTTTACAACTCCACTGTTGGTCGGGCTGTAAAAAGCAATTTGTGGCCAAAAAACTGGCAATTAACCTGCCCAACGGTCAATTTCAAAGTCTGTCATCCCCTGACTGAAAAAAAGGTCCCACAGTTCAGTTGGTCCTCGGCTTGTTTATCCAATAAAAGAAAACTCATTTATCACAAAACATCGCTGTTATTAAATGGATAACATCATGTGATAAAAATAATTTGATTACATATGTAATAACACATGGGTACTGGCACATAACATCATGATGCTGTCCATGACAATCCTATGTTATTCACTGTATTTCTTTCTAACCATGATGGAAACACACCTATACAAATACATTGTAAACATTACCCCCCCCCCCCCCCCCCCCAAGAAAATGAAAAGTTTAAGATGACTAGAAATGCGTCCATAGGACACGGATGCCCCCGCCTGAAAATATGTCCATGTTCGTATTCATCCATAGAAAGTGTTGGACCCTTTTTTCACATTTGACCTCTAAGTATGACCTTGACCTTAGAGGTAAGGACCTTGGTTTTGTGTGAGGCAGATTGTCTCATGATGGCCAACATTTCTGCCAAGTAATTTCAAAATCCATCCAGAGATAAGAAAGTTATTGACTGCGTTTAAGTTTTGGACCATTTTTTTTACCTTTGACCTCTAAGTATGACCTTGACCTTGGAGGTACGGATCTGGGTTTGCACGTGACACATCATCTCATGATGGTTAACATTTCTTCAAAGTAATTTCAAAATCCATCCAGAGACAAGAAAGTTATTGACTGCGTTTAAGTTTTGGACCATTTTTTTTACCTTTGACCTCTAAGTATGACCTTGACCTTGCAGGTACAGATCTGGGTTTGCACATGACACATCGTCTCATGATGATTAACATTTCTTCAAGGTAATTTCAAAATCCATCCAGAAATAAGTAAGTTATTGACTGCGTTTAAGTTTCGGACCCTTTTTTTTACCTTTGACCTCTAAGTATGACCTTGACCTTGGAGGTACGAACCTGGGTTTTGCACTTGACACATCGTCTCATGATGGTTAACATTTCTACAAAGTAATTACAAAATCCATCCAGAAATAAGAAAGTTATTGACTGCGTTTAAGTTTCGGACCCTTTTTTTGACCTTTGATCTCTAAGTATCACCTTGACCTTGGAGGTACAGACCTGGTTTTTGCACGTGACACATCGTCTTATGATGGTTAACATTTCTGCCGATTAATTTTAAAATCCATCAAGAAATAAGGAAGTTATTGACTGCGTTTAAGTTTCGGACGCACGGACGGACGGACAGACGCACGGACGCACAGACGAACGGACGGACGGACGGACAGGGGCAACGCTATATGCCCTTTCCACCATTCTTCGAATGGCGGGGGCATAAAAATTGTGATAGTAAACTAAGAAAAATAAGGTTTACCCCTGCAAACCCCAGTTTTACTATATAGAGGTGGGGTTCAAGGTTGCCAAAAATATATAGGCATGTTTTAGTGATGCTTCTATGGCAATCAAATCTGACATAAAATTGTTATATGATAATCAGGATCTTGCATTCATGGTCATTTCATATGAAAGTTCTGAAGCTTGCCAAAGGCTCGTTTCATAAACTTCATACGAAATACAGATCCTCAAGTTCTGCAGTAGTTGCTTCCCTTGGCAGTATAGCAAAGGCCAGAGGTAGCATAGCGGCCGAAGTTGGCCACTATGACGATTTTAAGCAGATTGCCAAAATGTTCTTAAGTATCAGGACAGATAGGCCTAAACAAACAGTGCAGACCTAGATCAGACTGCTCCTGAAGGAGCAACAAAAATTATCTGTGAAAACAAGTCTGTGCAATGAACACCAACCTAAACCCCACTTTATATAGAGAAAACTGGGGTTTACGGGGGTATACCTTATTTTCCTTATTTCTGCTCCAAGACATAGGTTGTGGGTACTCGTTAGAACCGCCTCATTAGGCGGTTCTAACGAGCACCCACAACCTATGTTTCCAGTATAAATAAGAAAAATATCACGAATTTTCTTCAGAAAAGTAGCCATTTTGGAGATGTGAAAAATGCACTGTCGCACAGGTGTGTTTTGGTAATGACCAGTTATTGGATATTGTACTTGCTACACCAATAACATTATGACCACTAGCAAACTTGTGAAGCTAGCCATTCTTTTACTATCTACATCCTGGTTATTTGTTGCTTATTTTGTGGACAGTTGCTCCCCTTGAGGGTGTTATTGTTCCCCTTGGATTGAGATTCTGTACATTTCCCTGGTACCGAGAGTCTCATAATTTCATCCTTTCTGTGTTAAAAGATGTTGAACAAAACTAAGAAATGTTCCGCTGTCCATTTGATCCTCTGGTAACTTGTTTGTTAGTGAAACCTGAAAAACAGAATGGAAAGAACTAAGACAAGGCAAATCAATATACAGTAGAACCTCCACTAATGGTCACCTCTGAGTAACAGCTACCTCCCTAAAACAGTCATCTTTATCTTTATCCATTAAAGATAACTTATGAAAAGGCAATATGTGTATGTCTCTATAGTGGTCATGTCCCTGAAACAGCCAATGATGTTGGCTGTCAAAATTGCCACCATCTTTTTTTTCAAATGGAAGCAACTTTTGAAAGCATGCTGTGGCTATCCCATCATTTGAATCAATTCCTATATGTGGAATACTCTAAAATGGCAAGACTTGCTGGGAGCAAGTTCAGTCATTTTAGAGTAGCCTACCTTACATATAAAAGCCCAGAACCTTTTTTTAAGATATCTACATATACAGTCTCAAAAACCTCTGGGACTATGAAATTTTGTTGGAGATAGGGGCAGTTCGAACTACCAAGGGTTTACTTATAAAACCCGGTAAAAGTCATGATAGGAATCAGTTCAGGAAATTTTTTTGATCTTTTATAAAATAAAGGTATGTTGTGTGTACTCATTAGAATCGCCTATCCTAAATATATGAATATCTTGAGGTTTTGGACATGTTTTCAAGGGTTTTTTAGTTTGGTTTGTATTGGGGTTTAACGGCCCAGTCAACACTATTTTAGGTCACTTTTGAGCCGGTCTGTTTATCTATCCACACTTTTCCTGGGCAGGCATATACGTAAGCGGTTAGCCAGGAAATTTTTATGATCTTTTATAAAATAAAGGTATGTTGTGTGTACTCATTAGAATTGCCTCACAGAGGCGATTCTAATGAATACACACAACATACGTTTTCAAGATAAATCCAGAAAAAAATCGATATATTATCCTAAATATATGAATATCTAGAGGTTTTTGCCATGTTTTCAAGGGACTCTAGAACTAGTTTGAATTAGCCACGGAAAATAAAATATCCGTGTTCGGGTTATCGAAATTTTACTGTAGCTGGGTGATCAGGGACACACAAGAAATACATAGCTTGCCTTGGGTCACATCAGGACTACTCATATACACATGGTGTTCTTGAAGATTTAGCTATACCTTTGTTCAAATGTAAACACATGCAAGAAATGTATTTTTGAGTATATGAGGAAGTTTTTGTGGTGATGAATGATGACTTGTCCTTATCCTTCTTATTCACCCATTAACCCATTTTGTACCAGATGGAATCTTCCTCCTTATATATGGCAGGAGTCCATTACGGAATTTTAGGGTGTCAGGTTGTGTTTTCTTCAAAATTTGTTTGGAAAATGGCTGAACTTTTTGCAAACAGTGGAGGCCCTGATCAGACGCCACGTTTTACGGCGTCTGATCTGGGCCTGCACTGTTTGCCACGGTACCCGTTTAGGGGTTTCCAGTCTGAAATGGGTTAACCCATTTTGTACCAGAAATCCCAAAACGGGTACCCTGGCAAACAGTGCAGGCCCAGATCAGACACCGCAGAATGCGGCGTCTAATCAGGGCCTACACTGTTTGCAAAAAGTCCAGTCATTAATCAAATAATTTTTGAAGAAAATACAACCTGACACCCCTAAATTTTGAAATGGACTCCTGCTATATATAAGGCAGAAGATTCCATTTGGTACTAAAAGGGTTAATATCTTAAGCTTACTTACCCAAAGCTTTAATAAATACACCATAACCTCTATATAACACTATTAATGGGGTCAAAAGCAGAAACCGTTTTAGTTAAACAACCGTGTAATATCCAAACAAAAAAGTATAGATTATATAGAAAAATGACCATTTATGGTCATTTTTCTATATAATCTATACATTTTTGGGATCCATCTTGAAACCATGTTATATCCAAAACCGAGTTATAATGAACCGTGTTATAACGAGTTTGCAGTGTATATTTCCTTGGGATGCTAATTAAATATTCAACATGAACTAGTGTCTGTCTTACTTTTGATCAAGGTCAGAAACAAGAAATTACTAAATAAATGTCTTCTTTTTCTCTCCATATTTTGAAACTTTGTTGGTTTGTTTGATTTGAGGTTTAACATCCCCGTGAACACTGTATAGGTCATTTTGTAGATGCTGCTTCCAGTTTTGTGGCACATTTACCTGACATTGAGATGAAATGACATCTCAAGCCCTGTCGCCCAATGAAACCAATAGGGTTTATAAGCATGAGACCGTTTTGCCTGGGCAGGTTTAGATCCTCTAAGCGGTTTACCAGTTCTCTTGTGAGGTCGGTTTCAGCTCTGCGTGGAAGCACCATGCAGCCCATCTACTTCTTCAAGCCCCGATGGGCAGGGGCCATATTTTGAAACTACTAATGCTACAAACCTTTAATTTATCAAGGTAAGTAATTCCAGGATGCCAGGTATGTGGGAAACTGATCCAGTCCGGTGAGCCGTGGTAGAAATCTATCAACTTTTTCTGAAAGCAATAATAATAATACTGGTTTGCCAATTAACCCATTTTGACAATGATTACTCATTTTTATCCCCACGCTTTTCGAAGAAAAAGTGGGGATATTGTAATTGTCTCCGTCGTCCGTACGTCCGTCCATCCGCAGGAACAGATGTATACTTGTGTGTTTAAAAAGTATGGACACTTCCATTGAACTCAATGCGATTTATTCCGTCAGTGTTTTGTGTGTCTAAAAATAGTTACTTCTGTGTCTTTTTTTCCAAGAAATTCCAAGAAATTTCCTGGAATTAAGACACACAAGGGTACTTTGTAGGGATGATTTTGTTTGTTTGTATTGGAGTTTAACGGCCCAGTCAACACTTTTTAGGTCATTTTTGAGCCGGTCAGTTTACCTATCAACACTTTCCTGGGCAAGCTTATACGTAAGCGGTAAACCAGTACAGTGCACATTCTTTCGCCAGAAACTGACAACTGCCCTTCTTGAATCAGCGGAAGGGAGAGAATGACCGTAGAAAAGATTTCATGATCAATCTCCACGAAAGAATGTTGCCGACCACTTTGTAGGGATGAAGACACACAAGTATACATCCGTAAAGACATTCGTCTTACCGGACAACTCCTCCCACACTTTTACAGATAGATAACTTAAAACTTTGGGAACTGATAGGTCTTTGGTCTGAGGAGTGCATGACACTTTCGGAATTTTGATCCTACCCCTAGGGGCCAGGCCAGGGGGTGGGGTGCCCAGGGGGTAAAAAATCAAAGTTTTCAGAACCTGGTCGTGTGACAAATCAAATTGAACAGCATAATGATTAGAATACATAACAATCAAAATTTGACCCCTAGGGTCAGGTTTGAGGTCACCAGAGGTCAAAAACTTGGATTTTCACCCCCAAAACCCCCTTTTTAACGATTACCAGATAACTCCTCCTACGCCATTTCAGATAGAAACATGAATCTTTGGGAACTGATAGGTCTTTGGTCTGAGGAGTGCATGACACTTTCGGAATTTTGATCCTACCCCTAGGGGCCAGGCCAGGGGGTGGGGTGCCCCGGGGGTAAAAAATCAAAGTTTTCAGAACCTGGTCATGTGACATATCAAATCGAACAGCATAATGAGTAGAATACACAACAATCAAAATTTGACCCCTAGGGTCTGGTTTGAGGTCACCAGAGGTCAAAAACTTGGATTTTCACCCCCATAACCCCCTTTTTAACGATTACCTGATAACTCCTCCTACGCCGTTTCAGATAGAAACATGAAACTTGGGGAACTGATAGGTCTTTGGTCTGAGGAGTGCATGACACTTTCGGAATTTTGATCCTACCCCTAGGGGCCAGGTCAGGGGGTGGGATGCCCCTGGGGTAAAAAATCAAAGTTTTCAGAACCTGGTCGTGTTACATACCAAATCGAATGGCATAATGAGTAGAATACATAACAGTCAAATTTTGACCCCTAGGGTCAGGTTTGAGGTCACCAGAGGTCAAAAACTTGGATTTTCACCCCCATAACCCCCTTTTTAACAATTACCGGATAACTCCTCCTACGCCGTTTCAGATAGAAACATGAAACTTGGGGAACTGATAGGTCTTTGGTCTGAGGAGTGCATGACACTTTCGGAATTTTGATCTTAAGATTGGGTGGGAGTTGCAATTGAGAACTTATATAGTGGCGTATCTTTAAAAAAACGTGGGGATATGCGATGGCTTGCCATCGACTGCACGATTCTAGTTCTTGCATGCTTTTCGATGAAAGATAGCGATTTCTCAGGGACTTAGAAATCGATATTGTCTAGTGAAAATTCGATGTATCATCCAAAGATAAAATGTATCCTCTGTTGATGTTGTTTTTTATGTCACTTAGCATAATATAATTAATGTGTGCCAGAAATTATGTCATGCATGTTCGCATGCATTAAGATGTTGAAGATGTCACTTTTAGCACCAAAGAAATGTAATTCATGCATGCAATGCCAAATGAGCTTAGCAACTGGAGTATTTGAAGGCATATTTCAAGTGAACCATTTGATTAAGTATCATTCAAAGCTATTTCCAGGTGCCCTATAAATCCCCTGAACACCATAACTGACGCAAAATCACCATGGAAAAAGTTTCTCTGTGATAATGGCTGACCCTTTAAATTTGCATTGAAAATAACAGCTTATAGCATAAACCAAACAATTTTTTTGGTCAGTGTAAGCTAAATCTTTATTTTTCTCAATAACACCGAAGTAGTACTTTCACTCGTAGCTTCGCCACTTTTGGTGTCAATTCAGTGAAATAAAAATCGATTAATCAACCTCAAAAAAAAAACGTAAAAATTTGTGTCATGATGATAATTGTTGAAATTTACATCAGGCACTGTACATTTTGGAGTAACAGGTGCAAAGTTGGCACACTTGACTGTCAAACATGATTGCCTTGTCTTCACAGTGCTGTGCAACAAATGGAGTAAATTCTTGTCATCAAGGTAAATCAAAAAATTTTGATCTGACAATTTGGAAATTATTTTTTTTTTCACTTGAATGAAGATGATGTTGCAGCTGAAACAAAATGGGTAGAAACACCAACAACTTCACAATTCTACTTTATCATATGACGTAATGTCTAGGGCCTCCTTGGCCTAGTGGATAAGAGCGCTGACTCTTAATCATTAGGTCTCTCACCACTGTGGGTTCGAGCCTCGCTCGAGTCACGCCAAGTTCTGCAATGGAAGGTCAGGTGGTTTCCTCCGGGTACTCCAGTTTTCGCCCACCTCTGATTAACGATCGGCTCGATATGAGTGAAATAATCTTGAAAGGGCCAAACCCCCCCCCCCCCCCCCCCCCCAAAAATGACTCCACGTCTGAGTGTAATAATGCCATGTAATAAATTCTGCAATCCACTAGTGGATTAAATATGCAAATCAGTTAGATACGCACGGCAACATTACATGAAAGATGTCCTTAACGACGTCTGGTTCGTTAATGGTAGAATATTGGCATTTTTGAAAATTTGATTCGATTTGAGGTTTAACCTCCCCGTCAGCACTGTATAGGTAATTTTGGAGACATTGCTTCCAATTTTGTGGGACTTTTACATGATATTGAGATGAAATGACCTCTCAAGCCCTGTCGCCCAATGAAACCAATAGGGTTTATAAGCATGGATGGTCCACCTCGCACCGCTTTACCTGGGCAGACTTAGATCCTCTAAGAGTTTTACCGGTACTTGTATGCAGTCGGTTTCAGCTCTGCGTGGAAGCATAATGCAGCCAATCTAATGCTTCAAGCCCAGATGGGTTTGGGGGAGGGGGGGGTTGCATTTTTGTAAAACAATGGTCAAAAAATACGTTTTAAATGTCATATGATAAATAGAATTTTGCATTCATACTCATGTATGAATGAATTTATTAAACTCGTTGAGGAAAAGCCTCGTATTTTATCCCTTTTCCTCAACTCGTTTAATTAATTCAATAATACATGAACACTCATGTAAGATCCTCTATATATTCAAAACCAAGTAAAATCAAACCACTGGGAGCACTGGTGGGTCAATTGTCTCTGGGTGTAGCCGGGAAAAATGGCCCTAAATGGGGACATAGACCTGAAATTCATGTACTTTAAGTGAGTAGTGTAGATTCTGATCAGGTGCGGTGTTTAGCGGCAGCTCACCCTAAAATTTCTGTATTGTAAGCAAACAGTATTGACTCTGATCAGACACAGCACTTTGTGGCATTTGATCTGGGTTTACACTGTTTTGCTAAGCCCCCAACCCATGATTCCAGCCCAAATTCTATACATAACCCTCTTATGCAACACTCACATTGATAATAGCGCAGCTATTTTCTATTAATAATGTTAACTGTTTCTGGCTCATCTCATGAACCAGGGATGGTGGGTTACATTCCTGGCTTCTCCAGAATTTTGGATAAGTCTTTAAACCACCGTCCTATCTCCATATGACCTAAGTTGTTAGTAGGACATAAAACTCAAAAACATGTACATGTACATATTTTTCAGATGAAAATTTTAGACATCTTCTTTTACTTTTACTCCAAACTCAGGTTGTTGTGCTCATTAGAAAGGCAGTTTTCTAACGAGCACCAACAACCAATGTCTTGGAGCAAAAATCACGAAAAATAATGCAGACCCTTGTAAACCCCCAGTTTTCTGTACATAAAGTGGGGTTCATAAGGGAATACATTTCCCTGCCTTGTTTAACCCATTTTGTACCAGAAACCCAAAAACGGGGAATATGCTAACAGTGCAGGCCCAGATCAGACGCCGCAGAATGCGGCGTCTGATCAGGGCCTACACTGTTTGCAAAATTTTCAGCAAATTTCAAAACAGTTTTTGAAGAAAACACAACCCAACACCCCTAAATTTTTAAATGGACTCCTGCTGTATATAAGGTGGAAGATTTCATTCGGTACAAAAAGGGTCAACAAGATGGACTATTCTACCAATACATACCATTTCACTAAGTAGTTCTTCACTCACAGACTTGTTCTGTTTCACTGAGTATTTTAGCTGCATTGGAATTCCATAATCTGACTGCACTGTCTGTAGTAGAATAACAGAGAAGCAGTCAAGCAAAATCATGTGACATGGTCACAAAGGTACATCCATATTTTGGGCACATCGACTTGCTTTTTAGTAGCTGTTTAGTAATAGCAAAGGCATTTCAAAAATCAAAAAATATATTCATGTTAAGTATCAATATTTTAAAAATCATACAACAAACAATTAAGTTAAATTCATTTGAAAAGCTCTTTATATTGAGAAACTTGATGGCTCAGTTTTGAAATGGTGCTCACATGGAGTCTGACAGGATTTAGCTCCATATAATGGCTATAAAATTTCTATGAGTTCTGTCTATGATCAGATTAAGATAAAAAGTGCTCTGACAGGTGAGGTAAATTAAGATTATTCAGATTATGATATACAGTATAATAACCAGGGGCGTAGCCAGAACCAAAATATTATTACACACAATGTAGTCCTTAAACATCTTTCTCTGAGACGGCCAGGGGCTACTCTTAAAGGAAAAAATTTGCTCCCGAGGAGAGCAAATTCTTTCCTTTAAGATCAGCCTGTATATACTATGTAATAAAGAACACTATTATTTAAGTGCTTTCTCTTTGCTATATTACATTACGCACATGCGTAATATGCGTAATGGGCGTTACACCTATGCAACAGACATCAGAATCCAGTTGTTCACAACTAAAGATGTTGCTAGTTAACATCATTAAAATTTTCACCTTTTAATATGGTCACTATGCCAATAGTTTTGAGGTGGAGTTGGTTTTACTCCCCTTTCAAGATTATTTCACTTGTTTAGTGCCCATCGTTAATTAAGTGGGTGAAAAACAGAGTACCCAGATAAAAAGCTACTGACCTTCTGTTGCAGAACTTGGCATTTCATATGTGACCTGAGCTAGGCTCGAACCACAGCATTGAGAGACCTAATGATTTAGAGTCAGCACTTTTATCCACTAGTCTACGGAGGCCCACCAATAGCACCATCTATCATCGACACCGGAAATAGAATCCCGGTGAATCAATACAAAGCGAAAGTAGGCATGGAGCACGGTGAGTGTAGCCTTTATTCCTGATCTATTTTCTGCAAGTGCAGGGTAAATTGATTTCCTTGAAATAACAGAGGGATTTCTGCAACATTTTATTCGTTTTTCGAAGCTGTATGTTTCGATTTAAAGTAAAGAACACAATTTTATCGATGCTTGGTACTGAGTGAAGACCAGCATTTTCGAAAATCGGTTTTAGATTTTATAATTTCTTGATTTCTTTCCGCTTAAACTTTCTTTTACCTATTTCCGTTTATAATGGGCAGTAAATGAAAACTTTCTCTGGTCATGATTTTATCATGCACTAAGCGTATTTATTAAAAACTGAAAATCCATGTGTACGGCGTTTAGTTGTTTACAACCAGATAGCTGTACGGAATATTGTCAAAAAAGTGTACGGCGAATAGGAATGGCTAGTCCTTTATTCAGAATCAGAAATGTTACTGGTGACATGTAAAATGTCATTTATTCACCAGGACCTGTGATGAGAAGTTAGTCCCTCGCTCTCATTAAAGAGGTAAACTTAGATACACAATACTCAGCATCTTCAGCTGCTGAAATAATCGAATCGAGAATGGCATTCCAATCTCTAATAGTTCCGGGGAAGTATGATTCTTTATAAATGTCAGTTTTTGCAGTAAGGGTCTGAAACTCCATTCCAATGAATGATGATTGCATTTAACGGGCTGAAATCTCATGTCCCATTTTCGGGCCCAACATCCTGATCTATCTATATCATTTTGAAGTTTCAGAGAATCATCTGGATCTCTAATTTCCTGGTAGCAAACACAATCGTCTGCGAACAGTCTTATTGCTAAGTCAGTGTCAGTGGAAACAACATTGATGTACAGGGAGAATTACAGTGGACCAAGAACAGTCCCTTGTGGGACTCCAGACAAAACTGGTGCCCACTCTGAAGATTCACCATTAACAACAACAACGCGGTTTTCTGTAGCAAAGAAAGGAATCTATCCATATGAGAGTATTTCCCCCAATGCGATAACCAAATAACTTAGATTTAAGTAGTTCATGTGGTGTGGTGTCAAAAGCTGCCTCGAAGTCCAGAATAAATGTGTCTACCTGTCCCCATTTGTCCAAGATTTTTGCCTAATCATTAATAGTTGTTCTCAACTGAATTTCACAACTATGCCTTTTCCTTAATGCATGTTATCTTTCTGACAAAAGTTTATGTTCATCCAAGTGGGCCATGATGTTTGAGCAGACTATGTGTTCAAGCAATTTACACAGAACACAAGTCAGTGACATAGGGTGATAATTATGATTAAGAGCCATATCTCCTTTTTTGAAGAGTGGGCAAATGTTCGCTAAGTGTCATTCTTTGGGGATTTCACCCATATCAAGAGACTGATAAAAAGGTGGACAAAAACTGGATCTAACTCTTTTGCTAGTTCCTTCAGGAATCTAGGATGTAGCTCATCAGGTCCTAAAGCTTTAGTGGGGTTAAGCCTTAAAGTAACTTGATCATTCCTGCCGATGCCACAGCAACAGTATCCATAAATGTAGCCGATCTTCTTGTCAATGGAACCTCCGTGAACTCAGTTTTATTAAACGCATAATTGAATTGACCAACTGGTTCCCCTGCCCTTTCAGAGTCTGATTCAGCAACCCCGTTCCCTCGACTTTTATTAAGGGGTGGGATACCTTGTCTGTCTTTCTTCTGACTATTGATATATCTGTAGAAAATAGAGGTGGAGGCAATGATCAGGAATCGATACAATCATTATCAACCCACAGCTCCCATCAGAGACACCAAAGGGAAAGAACAACAAACATGAAACAACAGACCCCAACGGAAACACCAACAGCGGAAAGCCAAAAGGACAGCCACCCCTCCCCCACCCCACAAAACAGCCAACAGGCCATCCAAAATAAAATAATATAAGCGGCACAAATACCAAATAAACCGCGACAGAAGAACCTCTTGGATTTGCCTTACATCACCTACTGAGTTATTCACAAACAAATAATGCTGATTTTTTATATATATCAGTCTTGATCTCACGTCTCAAGTTTCAAATTTTGTCCGGAGTTTACCACTTCCCGTCTTTTTTGCCTGTGCATGAATCTTATTTCTTCTGCGAAAGACGAAAAGCATTTATTTTGTTCTTTATTGCTAAACGCCAATGATGGACAACTTCATTTCCCCCCACTTTTAAGGGTATATTGCTTACTCCGACCAACGGATCATGGAGAAATCTATCTATCTATCTATCTGTCTGTCTGTCTGTCTGTCTGTCTGTCTGTCTGTCCGTCGGTCGGTCTAAGTCGGTCGGTCGGTCGGTCGGTCGGTCGGTCGGTCGGTCGGTCTGTCTGTCTGTCTGTCTGTCTGTCTGTCTGTCTGTCTACTGCGATTGGCCGACCTCGGGAGCTCAGTCGGATGTGCGTCTGACTGGTGATCAGGAGTACGTGGGTTCGATACGTGCCGGGGTCGGCAACACTCTGTCGTGGAGATTGATCATGAAATCTTTTCTACGGTCATTCTCTCCCTCATTGTCACCCTTCCGCTGATTCAAGAAGAGTAACCGCTTACATATAAGCCTACACAGTAAAAGTGTGGATAGGTAAACTCTTTGGAAAAAATGACTTAAATAGTGTTGACTGGGCCGTTGAAATGCCCTAAAAACAACTGTTGCGATCGGACACATTTGACGATTACTCTCAGGTGTACATTACGCATACTCCAGAGTTGCAGGATGAAAGCATACACAGTAATTATACACATTTTGCCATGTCATCCCCAATGAGGAACTCATCTGGCACCTCTGTTTGCACCTTTGATTTGGCTTGCAACCTTCCGAGATTGAAAAGCCATCAAAACGATATCTAATCGGTATACCATTGTCACCCGCCTGGAAAACACCTTTGTGCATGGAAGCGAACATCATGCTGAACAGTGTTGGGGCTATCACACAACCTTGCTTGACTCCGTTTGTCACAGGAATCGGATCTGAGTGATTACATTACATTATTAGTTTAAACAATGGTTTATTAGTCACCGTATATAGTTAACTAATAAACTATTGTTTCAACTCATCATGTATTTACGCAAAGATCTCTAACCTGCATAGGAGATGATTCTCCCTGCACGGGGGTGGAGGGCTCAAGTTAACGCCTCGATTCGATAGACGGTGCATTTTGGGGCATTTATCCCGGCAAATGATACCAGTGTAGCATGTTTAGACACCGTAACTATATTACCGCTGCAACTAATCGAACCGCAGAACCTAGAGAAAGTAGTGCGAGTGGGACTGGCCGTGCATCTTTATTCTGTTGTATTCATAGAGCGAAAAGTTTTTAGATGTCATTTCATTTCAAAATGTTGGCATTTTAAGTCTCGTAATGTAGTGTAATCACTCGTAAGTCATGGACGAAAGTTCCCGTAAGGATTTTAAGTGCAGTACCGCCATCTACCCCTCATGAGTCTTCCACACGTGTATATTTGAACATGCGTGATTTCATAATGCGCACTTCTTTTTAACCCACAATAACGCCTCTGTGGCAAAATATGGTCTTAAAACTATACATAGTCATTACTTCCTAACTAACATTACTATTTTGTGATGGGTTCTTGCTAATATGACGAGAGAATGGGTGAAAATTGTTGAGGTGTGTTTATAAAATTCTGATGACACCGAATAAAGATTTTGTGACAGGCAGGTGAATCTACTGATTTAGCCCCAGTTCTTTCCGGCCATTGTTTACATTTCGAAGCAGCATGTTCGACAAAATATAACACCCGACTTTGGCAGGACATACATGCAGAGCAGTACAGTCCGCGTAGATGTGAGAGAAGCTTCGGAAGGCCCGTCGGTATGCTTTTAAAATGTCATCAGCTATAAACATGGAACTATTTGCCGTACACTTTCGTTTACGTTAATTTGCAACAAGCCGTACACCACATTACTATTCGCCGTACAACAGGTAATTTACGTTTAGGCAAACATTTGTGTTGAAAGTACAATTTGAGGCGAGTTTCTTTTGCAAATTACTTTTTCCATCACTGTTCTTTCTGATTAAGTGAAAAAACTTTAGTAGAAAGGCATAAACATTTAACAAAACAACAACGAACTTGCCAAATCCATTTTGTTTACGGTACCAGCTGTCGAATATTGGGTCTGTAATTTCACAATTGTGCGTTTTATAAGAAAGCACTTCTCGTGGCAGCAGCAAATTATGTTCACTACTGATATTTGATAACAGTAATCTTAACCTAAAGCTTACAAGCAGTAAAATAATCCATTTTCAAGAGGCACTCCTTCACCTGCAGCTATTACTTTCGATTCACCGGGATTCTATTTCCGGTGTAGATGAAAGACGGTGAATAGTTTTGCTGAAAAAAATGTGAGTAGCTACTCATTTTGTTCAGCACAAATACCAGAGTATTAGATAGTTTTCTTGCTAGAACAGTTAACATTTTGACCACTAATGAGATCGTTAAGCTAACAATGCTTATAACAACTGGGCTCTGATCTGGATCTATCCTGACTGCTCAGGTAGTTCTGTCTCCACATTATGAAAACACACCTATCCAAATACATTGTAAATTTTACCACCAAAATACCAAAAATTTTGAGATAAAAATTCAATATTTTTCATATTTCTGCTCAAAACATAGATTGTGGGTACTCATTAGAACCGCCTCGATGAGGCGGTTCTAACGAGTACCCACAATCTATGTTTTTGTGCCGAAATAAGAAAAATAATGTATACCCCTGCAAACCAGAGTTTTACTATATAACAGTGGGGTTTAAGGGGTTCTAATTTATATAGGCATGTTTTCGTGATGATATTTTATAAGGGTAATCATGGTAAATGGAACTTTGGAGTTTGCCAACAGTTTTGTAAATTGCAACATTTTAACATTACCTCTGGTGGGGGCATAACCATATATAGCTTCAGGGATGATTCTGTTCTGTCTGACTTCTCATAATAAGGTGCTGAAATAAACAACAAGTAAAACTGGTTACTGCATAAAAATCTGGGCCTAGTTGTTGCAAGTTCAGTAGAACTTTGATGGCTTGAGCACCAAATGGCTCGAGCATTGATGGCTGAGTCGAACCCATTCTTGAATCCCTAGAGAGTTCCTCTACATAGGCAATCATGTGTGATAATTAAGTAGATTTCCAACTTTTATCTTGCAAATGTATGCTGTGTGTACTCATTAGAATCGCCTCAAGAGGCGATTCTAATGAGTTCACACAACATACATTTCATTATAGAACATCAAAAAGATGTCCCAAAATTAACCCCGTTATGCCTCCTGGCAGTAACCCTCAGTGGCTGGAAGTACCCCTGTCTCGAACAGATTTTTGTGGTCCTAAAGGAGTTCAAGCCATTAAAGTTCGTCTGTATCATGAGCTTAACTTACTCATTAGTGGTCAAGATGTTAAATGTTGTAGCTAGCACCATATCAAATATAGTGCTATTTTTGCTGAAAGAAAAGATAAGAAATTTTTGGGATTTTTTTTTCTAGGGACTCAAATATTACTGTAAAAATCCTTAAAACAAGAGGGCCATGATGGCCCTGGATCGCTCACCTGATCCATAGTGTAACAAGTGGGCCCCAGAGAGGGCCATTATTGGCCCCAGGGTTTTAATGTGCATAATGTTGAGGGAGGTCTTAAAGGTGAAGCTTCATACCAAACATCAACAAAGGCTATAATTAGAACAATCTTGGCAAAGGTCCACTAGATAAAGCTACACATCAAATTTCAAAGACCTGGGCCTTGCAGTTTCAGAGAAGAAGATTTTTTTTAAAGATATTCCCTACATAAGCCTATGCAAAACCAAATGGCCCCAGGGCTATATAAATCTATGTAAAAACAAAGGGCCCCGGCCCGGGGTGGGGGCATTTGTGGCCCCAGGGCTATAATTTGAACAATCTTGGTAGAGGTCCACTAGATAAAGCTCCATACTAAATATCAAAGGCCTTGGCCTTGCAGTTTCAGAGAAGATTTTTAAAGATTTCCCTATATAAGTCTATGCAAAACCAAAGGGCCCCGGAGCGGGGACATTTTTGGTACCAGGGCTATAATTTGAATAATTTTGATAGAGGTCCACTAGATGCAGCTTCATACCAAATATCAAAGACCCAGGCCTTGTGGTTTCAGAGAAGAAGATTTTTGAAGATTTTCCCCATGTAAGTCTATGTAAAACCATAGGGCCCCAGAGTGGGGGCATTTTTGGCCCCAGGGCTATAATTTTAACAATCTTGGTAGAGGTCCATTAGATGCAACTTCATACCAAATTTCAAAGTCCTGGGCCTTGTGGTTTCAGAGAAGATTTTTAAAGATTATCCCTATATAAGTCTATGTAAAACCAAAGGGCCCCGGGACGGGGCCACTTTTGGCCCCAGCACTATAATTTGAATCATCTTGGTAGGGGTCCTTTAGAAGAAGCTTCATACCAAATATAAAAGACCTAGGCCTTGTGGTTTCAGAGAAGAAGATTTTTAAAGATTTTCCCTATATAAGTCTATGTAAAACCAAAGGGCCCCTGAGCGGGGGCATTTTTGGCCCAAGGGCTATAATTTGAACAATCTTGGTAGGGGTCCACTAGATGAAGCTTCATACAAAATATCAAAGTCCTGGGCCTTGCGGTTTCAGAGAAGAAGATTTTTAAAGATTTTCCCTATATAAGGCCATGTAAAACCAAAGGGTCCCAGTCGGAGGCTTTTTTTGCCCCAGCACTATAATTTGAACAATCTTGGTAGGGGTCCACTAGATAAAGCTTAATTCCAAATATCAAAGTCCTGGGCCTTGCAGTTTCAGAGCAGAAGATTTTTAAAGATTTTCCCTATATAAGCCTATGTAAAACCAAAGGGCCCGGCGGCGGGGACATTTTTGGCCTCAGCACTATCATTTGAATAATCTTGTTAGGGGTCTTTTAGATGAAGCTTCATACCAAATATAAAAGACCTAGGCCTTGTGGTTTCAGAGAAAAGGATTTTTAAAGATTTTCCCTATATAAGTCTATGTAAAAACAAAGGGCCCCTGAGCGGGGGCATTTTTGGCCCAAGGGCGATAGTTTGAACAATCTTGGTAGAGGTCCATTGGATGAAGCTTCATTCTAAATATCAAAGTCCTGGACCTTGCGGTTTCAGAGAAGAAGATTTTTAAAGATTTTCCCTATATAAGTCTATGTAAAACCAAAGGGCCCCTGAGCAGGGGGATTTTTGGCCCAAGGGCTATAATTTGAACAATCTTGGTAGGGGTCCACTAGATGAAGCTTCATACAAAATATCAAAGTCCTGGGCCTTGCGGTTTCAGAGAAGAAGATTTTTAAAGATTTTCCCTATATAAGCCTATGTAAAACCAAAGGGCCCCAGGTGGAGGCTTTTTTTGCCCCAGCACTATAATTTGAACAATCTTGGTAGGGGTCCACTAGATAAAGCTTAATACCAAATATCAAAGTCCTGGGCCTTGCAGTTTCAGAGCAGAAGATTTTTAAAGATTTTCCCTATATAAGCCTATGTAAAACCAAAGGGCCCGGGGGTGGGGACATTTTTGGCCTCAGCACTATCATTTGAATAATCTTGTTAGGGGTCTTTTAGATGAAGCTTCATACCAAATATAAAAGACCTAGGCCTTGTGGTTTCAGAGAAAAGGATTTTTAAAGATTTTCCCTATATAAGTCTATGTAAAAACAAAGGGCCCCTGAGCGGGGGCATTTTTGGCCCAAGGGCGATAATTTGAACAATCTTGGTAGAGGTCCAATGGATGAAGCTTCATTCTAAATATCAAAGTCCTGGACCTTGCGGTTTCAGAGAAGAAGATTTTTAAAGATTTTCCCTATATAAGGCCATGTAAAACCAAAGGGCCCCGGAACGGGGGCATTTTTTGCCCCAGCACTATAATTTGAACAATCTTGGTAGGGGTCCACTAGATAAAGCTTAATACCAAATATCAAAGTCCTGGGCCTTGCAGCTTCAGAGCAGAAGATTTTTAAAGATTTTCCCTATATAAGCCTATGTAAAACCAAAGGGCCCGGGGGCGGGGACATTTTTGGCCTCAGCACTATCATTTGAATAATCTTGTTAGGGGTCTTTTAGATGAAGCTTCATACCAAATATAAAAGACCTAGGCCTTGTGGTTTCAGAGAAAAGGATTTTTAAAGATTTTCCCTATATAAGTCTATGTAAAACTAGAGTGTTCACAAGTTTTTTCTTTAATTTGACCTACTGACCTACTTTTTGACCCGAAAAGACCTTTATTCAAACTTAGCCAAGATATTGTCACAATGACCATTCTGAGCAAGATTAATGATTTAACCAAACTTGTGGCCTCCTGAGTATTCACAAGGTTTTTCTATGATTTGACCTACTGACCTACTTTTCAACCGGACATGACCCATATTCAAACTTGACCGAGATATTGTCATGATGATCATTCTGAGCAAGTTTGATTATGATTGGACCAAAATTGTGGCCCCTAGGGTGTTCACAAGGTTTTTATATGATTTGACCCGCTGACCTACTTTTTAACCCGATATGACCCATATTCGAACTGGACTGAAATATTGTCACAATGGTCATTCTGAGCAAGTTTCATGATAATTGGACCAAAACAGTGGCCTTCAGAGTGTTCACAAGGTTTTTCTATGATTTGACCTACTGACCTACTTTTTGACCGGACATGACCCATATTCGAACTTGACCAAGATATTGTCATGATGATCATTCTGAGCAAGTTTGATTATGATTGGACCAAAATTGTGGCCTCTAGGGTGTTCACAAGGTTTTTCTATGATTTGACCCGCTGACCTACTTTTTAAGCCGACATGATCCATATTCAAACTTCACTAAAATATTGTCACAATGATCATTCTGAGCAAGTTTGATGATGATTGGACCAAAATTGTGGCCTCTCGAGTGTTCACAAGGTTTTTCTATGATTTGACCTACTGACCTACTTTTTTACCCGACATGACCCAAATTCGAACTTGACCGAGATATTGTCATGATTATCATTCTGAGCAAGTTTGATGATAATTGGACCAAAACTGTGGCCTCTAGTGTGTTCACAAGAAAAAGTTTACGCACGACGGACGACGGACGACGGACGACGCACGACGACGCCGGACATCTTACTGTCACAAAAGCTCACCATGACCTTCGGTCAGGTGAGCTAAAAATTGGGGCCAGTTGTTCAAACTAACGACATCGTTAGTTAACGTATCGTTAAAACTTTGATCATTAAATATGGCAAATATGCTAAAATTTTTGCTGAAAAAATGTGAGCAGCTTTTGCGGATGCAAAAGCTGCTCACATTTTTTCAGCAAAAATACCAAATTTTTCGATATTGTACTAGCTAGAACAGTTAACAATTTGACCCATAATGAGCTCGTTAAGTTAACGATGCTTTGAACAACTGGCCCTTGGACACCTAGAGAAACTGCTGTAATTCTCAGAAAATTTTGACAAAGGACTAGTCTCCATAAGGGGGTTTTCCTGGTACCTAAATTTCTCAATAATATTTTGGGAAAATATAGCCACACAGAGGGGACATTCATCCCTGGTAAGTTTGAATCAAACAGAACTCTAGTTTTGTGATAAGGGTTTATCAAAAGTGGGTGGGGTAATTCCATATCAGTTCTACCAAGGACAATTAATCAGCAATTGACTATATTAAAATAGCACACTGACAAAACTTTTTGCCATGCAATGCGTAGACTGTGGGTACATATTAATGTGAAATAGGGTGATTGTATATTTTATTGAACTTTGCTAAAATATAATAATTTATTTGCACTTTGCGGATTTTCATTAATTTTTCATCTACCAACTTTGCCAAAAAGTTGAACATTTCTCTATTAAACAACACATTCTTACCTCTTTTCTAGAAAATACTTATCAATGCTTGGCCATTGCAGAATTGTAAGGATTTTTTTATAAATGGTCTGTGACATGAGTTATGTGCCCTTGAAAAGAGAAAATTGTAGTAAAATGCGATGAAATTTTCAAAACTTTGTTTTGCCTTTTTGCTATTAGTTTACTGGCGAGATATGCTTACAGGAGTTAAATTCTAATGTATTTATCGTGTAAAAGTGTTTAACTATTGTAGCAGAGACTAAATTGGTATCAGTTAGGGTCAAAATTACTTTTAGGGCTTTTAAGAACTGGATATAATTGACACACATTTGCTCATCTCATTCCGTATCACTTTCTTTTGAGGAGTCGCTGTTGGTATTCCAAACTTCAGCTGCACCATCTGTAAGAAAATCCATGTATTTATTATGTATCTCAGGCCCTTTTGTTGCTGGCTGGTGTCGCTCAAACTCCAAATACCATAAAACTGATGCAATATGGGCACAGCAGCCCACTACTCTAGCCCCTGATTTGCATGTGCAAAACCAACCGACGATAGGTGATAAGCCTGTGCTGTATTCAATCCATAAATTATAGGTCTTACTACTGGTATGCCTTGAACGTAATAGGGACTTGAGGACACCTTCTTGCTATTTGTTTATAAGGATTTCATATTTGGCGTCATCTGTTTGGTGTTCTTTCGTGTAGGATTTGGCCTGGCGAATCTGATAACCTCCCACTGTCATTGTCAGGTCTCTTAATTCTGCTTCGTTCAGTTCGGAGAAATCTGGCATTTCAGATGCATCCATACTTTTCCAAAAAGTGCGCCGTTTGTCCCACTAATTGTCAGTCACATTTTGTTGAAGTTTATTGGGTGACTTTGCTAAGGCCATCATTCGTTTGGCCATGACACCATCTGATTCCAAACTAGTCACCAAGGGTGGCCTGAAAGCGTTGCAAAGGGAGCAAACAATTCGCACATAATCGCCAGCAAACGGGATTTGAGAGTTGGGAAGCATATTACTTAAAGCTTTCCATTGCTTTATACGCCCATATGCTGACTCAACAACCCATCTCACTTTGGTAACAAGCTTCCTCAGTGCTATGCTGTTTCTCTTTTTTCTTCAAGAAATGAGGCATTTCAGTATTGATCCCACAATCATTAATTCCGCCCCCGCCCAGAGGGGCTTGAAGAAATATATGGGCTGCACGATACTTCCATGCAGAGCTGAATCCGGCCCGCACACTAGTACTGGTAAACCGCTTAGAGAATCTACACCTGTCCTGGAACCGCGGTGCGAGGCGGACCGTCCATGCTAATAAACCCTATTGGTTTCATTGGGCGACAGGGCTTGAGATGTCATTTCATCTCAATGTCGGGTGAAAGTCCCACAAAATTGGAAGCAACGTCCTTAAAATGACCTTTACAGTGTTGACGGGGACGTTAAACCTCAAATCAAACAAACAAACAAAAACAATCATTAAGTCTGTTACATCCCTAAACCCCCTATCAACAATGAAAACAACCCCTTCATTGAACCAATTTCTATTATCCTCACTGTTGCTCTTCAGCATATGCTCTGTTATCTTGGCATCTGAGTTTTTACCATCAGCCAGGTAAGGTCCAAGCACTGTAAGTATGTAGCCGCCATTTGCTACAAGCATCATCGGTTTAAGCAATGGGCGACCTTTATGGACAGAATAAGAACGCCCTTGGAATGAAAAGTCACCGCTTCACCATCAGCAACAGCAATAGCAACATCTTTCTGTGAATTAGCAAACAGCACCCTTGCAAATTCTGTAGTGTGATCTTCAATTATGTTATTTCGAAACGGCAAACAGGAAATCTAATGCACTGAATTTTGACAACGCTGATGAAATGAAAGGTGAAGACTATGTCAGACTGACAGGCATCACAAAGGATCAGTTCAATCATGTACATGAATCGCTCTCCTCGTTGCGTTCTACATCAACAAGGAGCACACGTACAGCCCTTGCCATGTTGCTTGTAAAACTTAGGACTGACAGGCATAACAAAGGATCAGTTCAATGATGTACATGAATCGCTCTCCTCGTTGCGTTCTACGTCAACAAGGAGCACTCTTACAGCCCTTGCCATGTTGCTTGTAAAACTGACAGACTGGTCTGTCCTTGGCTCTTCTTTCAACATTGTTTGGGGTGAAGAAAACTACTTGTAGTAAGGCAATCCATTCAGCCAGAGCAAGTCTAATGTCCAATTTCGTTCCAAATTATCTTGGCCTGCCACATATAGAACGAAATAAAGTAATTGAAAATCACACTACAGAATTTGTAAGGGTGCTGTTTGCTTATTCACAGAAATATGTTGCTATTGCTGTTGCTGATGGTACCTATGTGTACATAGAGAAAAGCGGTGACTTTTCATTCCAAAGGCGTTCTTATTCTGTCCATAAAGGTCGCCCATTGCTTAAACCGATGATGCTTGTAGCAACTGACGGCTACATACTTACAGTGCTTGGACCTTACCTGGCTGATAAAAACTCAGATGCCAAAATAACAGAGCATATGCTGAAGAGCAACAGAGAGATATAAGAAATCGGTTCAATGAAGGGGTTGTTCTCATTGTTGATAGGGGGTTTAGGGATGTAACAGACTTAATTAATGATTGTGGGATCAATACTGAAATGCCCCATTTCTTGAAGAAAAAAGAGAAACAGCATAGCACTGAGGAAGGAAATGAATCCAGACTTCGCAAAATTGCAGTATGTTTCCTCTGGCTTTCTTTGCCGGACCATTACAGGGTCACTGATGAGGCTTTATTAGCCGAAACTACGTAGTATGACCCATCTTCTTTCTTATGAATGTTTTCATTGCTCTTAAATGAACTCATTTTTGATTTTTAATTGCCTTCACTGCAGCTGGTGTTGTGCCGTGTGGCGGCCGTAAAACGTCTCCCCGTACATCAACCATAGTGCAGTTTATATTTTACTTTTGGTCCTCTGAGATCAGCGTGAATATTCTGAGAAATCGGAAATAAATTATTGGTTTAGACTCATATTCTAGACAGGTTTTAATTATTTGGACCCCATTTTGATTTATATCAGTCTTTGACTCGACTGCCTATTCGAAATTCGCAAAATTGCAGTATGTTTCCTCTGGCTTTCTTTGCCGGACCATTACAGGGTCACTGATGAGGCTTTATTAGCCGAAACTACGTAGTATGACCCATCTTCTTTCTTATGAATGTTTTCATTGCTCTTAAAGGAATTCATTTTTGATTTTTAATTGTTACCAAAGTGAGATGGGTTGTTGAGTCAGCATATGGGCATATAAAGCAATGGAAAGCTTTAAGTAATGTGCTTCCCAACTCTCAAATCCCGTTCGCTGGCAATTATGTGCGAATTGTGTGCTCCATTTGCAACGCTTTCAGGCCACCCTTGGTGACTAGTTTGGAATCAGATGTTGTCATAGCCAAACGAATGATGGCCTTAGCAAAGTCACCGAATAAACTTCAACAAAAGGTGACTGACAATAAGTGGGACAAACGGTGCACAATTTGGAAAAGTATGGATGCTTCTGAAATGCCCGATTTCCCCGAACTGAACGAAGCAGAATTAAGAGACCTGACAATGGGAGGGTATCAGATTCGCCAGGCCAAATCCTACAAGAAAGAACACCAAACAGATGATGCCAAATATGAAATCCTTATAAACAAAGAGCAAGAAGGTGTCCTCAAGTCCCTAATACGTTCAAGGCATACCAGTAGCAAGACCTATAATTTATGGATTGAATACAGCACAGGCTTATCACATATCGTCGGTTGGTTTTGCACATGCAAATCAGGGGCTAGAGTAGTGGGCTGCTGTGCCCATATTGCATCAGTCTTATGGTATTTGGATTTGAGCGACACCAGCCAGAAACAAAAGGGCCTAAGATACATAATAAATACATGGATTTTCTAACAGATGCTGCAGCTGAAGTTTGGGATACCAACAGCGACTCCTCACAAGAAAGTGATACTAAATGAGATGAGCAAATGTGTGTCAATTATATCCAACTCTTAAAACCTCTAAAAGTAATTTTGACCCTTACTGATACCAATTCAGTCTCTGCTACAATAGTTAAACCCTTTTACACGATAAATACATTAGAATTTAACTCCTCTAAGCATTTCTCGCCAGTAAACTTATAGCAAAAAGGCAAAACAAAGTTTTGATAATTTCATCGCATTTTACTGCAATTTTCTCTTTTCAAGGGCACATAACTCATGTCAAAGACTATTTATAAAAACATCTTTACAATTCTGCAATGGCCAAGCATTGATAAGTATTTTCTAGAAAAGAGGTAAGAATGTGTTGCTTAATAGAGAAATGTTCAACTTTTTGGCAAAGTTGGTAGATGAAAAATTAATGAAAATCCGCAAAGTGCAAATAAATTATTATATTTTAGCAAAGTTCAATAAAATATACAATCACCCTATTTCACATTAATATGTACCCACAGTCTATGCATTGCATGGCAAAAAGTTTTGTCAGTGTGCTATTTTAATATGGTCAATTGCTGATTAATTGTCCTTGGTAGAACAGATATGGAGTTGCCCCACCCACTTTTGATAAACCCTTATCACAAAACTAGAGTTATGTTTGATTCAAACTTACCTGGGATGAATGTCCCCTCTGTGTGGCTATATTTTCCCAAAATATTATTGAAAAATTCAGGTACCAGGAAAACCCCCTTATGGAGACTTGTCCTTTGTTTGACGGAATGGCAAACAGTGTAGACCCTTATCAGACTGCTCCTTCAGGAGCAGCCTGATCTGAGTCTGCACTGTTTGCTTAGGCCTATCTGTCCAAATATGGTAGTTCAAAATAGCTTGGTTGTCAAGCCATCTGTGTCACTGTAAATACAGTTTTTGTTTTGTTTGATTTGAGGTTTAACGTCCCCGTCAACACAGTATAGGTCATTTTGGAGATGTTGCTTCCAATTTTGTGGGACTTTTACCCGACACTGAGATGAAATGACATCTCAAGCCCTGTTGCCTAATGAAACCAATAGGGTTTATAAGCATGGGCAGTCCGCCTCGCACCGCGGTTCCTGGACAGGCTTAGATCCTCTAAGCGGTTTACCAGTACTAGTGTGCGGGTGGTTTCTGTTCTGCGCGGAAGCATCATGCAGCCCATATATTTCTTCAAGCCCCCATGACCGGGGGCGATGTAAATACAGTAAAATTCCGCTATTAAGACCACCAAAAATTGAGACTAATTCTGCTTTAAAAAGCTTATTTAGAAATTTTCAGTTATTCTTTCTTTGTGTTTTCTGCATACAGTGTCCTCTGCTCAGAGACCACCTTTGGGATTGTTCAAAAGTGGTCTTTCAGATCACTTTTGAACAATCCAAAGGTGGTCTTAATGTAGGAATTTTACTGCTATTGCATGAGATCGAAGATACTTACTCTCTACATGTACTTTTATCAAAACCAAGCAGTTCATCTTTTTTTATTTTTCCTTTTTTTTTATCATTTTTTTCCGCAGGGAGGATATGAGGGTGCCTCCATTCATCTTAAGAATGTCATATCATCGACAAAGCACTAAAAGAGGTATTGTATGTAGAAACTATGGCAATCTTAATTCTTCAAGCACTACAGAAAATTGTAGACAGACAAAAATCTAATTCTTCTTTTTTCTTATTTTTCAGAGAAATAAGGCCTGACATTACATGTGAATCTTCTGCTTACTGTAGTTTCGGCAGACGATTCAAATATGGCTCGACATTACATGTGAATAGTTGCTAAAAATAAGGTTTGATCACTGCTAAAAATAAGGCTTGATATTACATGTGAATCACTGCTAAAAAATTAGGCTTGACATACCATGTGAATCATTGCTAAAATAAGGCTTGACATTACATATGAATCATTGCTAAAAATAAGGATTGACATTACATATGAATCATTGCTAAAAATAAGGATTGACATTACATGTGAATCACTGCTTAAAATAAGGACTGTCATTACATGTGAATCACTGCTAAAAATAAGGCTTAACATTACCTGTGAATCATTGCTGAAAATAAGGCTTGACATTACATGTGAATCATTTCTTAAAATAAGGCTTGACATTACATGTAAATCATTGCTAAAAATAAGGCTTTACATTCCATGTGAATAATTGCTAAAATAAGGCTTGACATTACATATGAATCATTGCTAAAAATAAGGATTGATCACTGCTAAAAATAAGGCTTGACATTACATGTGAATCATTGCTAAAAATAAGGCTTGACATTACATAAGATTCATTGCTAAAAATAAGGTTTGATCACTGCTAAAAATAAAGCTCGACATTACATGTGAATCATTGCTAAAAATAAGGTTTGATCACTGCTAAAAATAAGGCTTGACATTACATGGAAATCATTGCTAAAAATAAGGCTTGACATTACATGGAAATCATTGCTAAAAATAAGGCTTGACATTACATGTGAATCATTGCTAAAAATAAGGTTTGATCACTGCTAAAATAAGGCTTGACATTACATGTGAATCATTGCTAAAAATAAGGTTTGATCACTGCTAAAAATAAGGCTTGACATTACATGGTAATCATTGCTAAAAGTAAGGCTTGACATTACATGTAAATCATTGCTAAAAATAAGACCTGACATTACATGTGAATCATTGCTAAAATATGGCTTGACATTACATGTGAATCATTGCTAAAAATAAGGCTTGACATTACATGTGAATCATTTCTTAAAATAAGGCTTGACATTACATGTGAATCATTGCTAAAAATAAGGCCTGACATAACATGTAATTCATTACTAAAAAAATAGCTTGACATTACATGTAAATCATTGCTAAAAATAAGGCTTGACATTACATATGAATCATTGCTAAAAATAAGGTTTGATCACTGCTAAAAATAAGGCTTCACATTACATGTAATAAATTGCTAAAAATAAGGCTTGACATTAAATGTAAATCATTGCTAAAAATAAGACCTGACATTACATGTGAATCATTGCTAAAAATAAGGTTTGATCACTGCTAAAAATAAGGCTTGACATTACATGTGAATCATTGCTAAAATAAGGTTTGATCACTGCTAAAAATAAGGCTTGACATTACATGGTAATCATTGCTAAAAATAAGGCTTGACATTACATGTGAATCATTGCTAAAAATAAGGTTTGATCACTGCTAAAAATAAGGCTTGACATTACATGTAATAAATTGCTAAAAATAAGGCTTGACATTACATGTGAATCATTGCTAAAAATAAGACCTGACATTACATGTGAATCATTGCTAAAAATATGGCTTGACATTACATGTGAATCATTGCTAAAAATATGGCTTGACATTACATGTAAATCATTGCTAAAAATAAGGCTTGACATTACATGTGAATCATTTCTTAAAATAAGGCTTGACATTACATGTGAATCATTGCTAAAAATAAGGCCTGACATTACATGTAAATCATTACTAAAAATAAGGCTTGACATTACATGTGAATCATTGCTAAAAATAAGGCTTGACATTACATGTGAATCATTGCTAAATATAAGGCTTGACATTACATGTAAATCATTGCTAAAAATAAGGCTTGACATTACATGTGAATCATTGCTAAAAATAAGGCTTAACATTACCTGTGAATCATTGCTACAAAATAAGGCTTGACATTACATGTAAATCATTGCTAAAAATAAGGCTTGACATTACATATGAATCATCTGCCCAAAAGATGATTCACATGTAATGTCAATCCTTATTTCTCTGAAATATAAGAAACAAACATTTCAACATGAGCTGTGACAGAACAGTGTAGCTTCCCAGTTTTGAGACTTGTTTCACATTAAGATATGGAAAGTTATAAACAGCTCTTGCCAGAAGTACTACTGCCGAACATAACTCAAAAACGGTCTGTCAGTACCAGGTTGCATAGATATGACCAGTTTTAACCCTTATCCAGCTGAATATTCAATTAAGCCACACCCATTTCTGACTTTGAACCAATCAGATTACTTGATGTAACTTATTTTTACAAATTAATAAACTGTATGTCAAACAGTTTAGATACTGATCAGATGGCTTCTTCAGAAGCCATCTGATCTGGATCTATACTGTTTGCAAATAAAGGGGTTGTCATGAACAGCAGGATAAGAGTTAAAGAACTTTGAAGAAAAAACTTTAAAAGTGTCAGTTAATCCTTGACACCTTTGCCCCACCCCAAGGCCTGACCCTTGGGGCTGATCTTATATGACTAAATAACTCTGCCAGTTGTTGCTGTCAGAGATATGAACTTTAAAACTTTATTCTAAAACTTTGAAGTGAATGTGACACCAACATGGATGCTGATGATGATGTAACAGTAATAGTTCTCCTATCCAGCTAGCCCCTGCCCATCCGGGTTTGAAGAAATATTTTGGGCTGCATTATGCTTCCATGCAGAGCTAAAACCGACCTCACACAAGTACTAATAAACTGCTTGGAAGGTCTAAGCCTGCCCAGACAAAGTGACAGGTGCGATTTGGCCCGTCCATGCATATAAACTCTATTGGTTTCATTGGTTTCATTGGGCAGCAGGGTCTGAGATGTCATTTAATTTCAATGTCGGGTAAAAATCCCACAAAATTGGAAGCAATGTCTCCAAGTGACCTAAAGAGTTGACAGGGTCCTTAAACCTCAAATCAAACAAAATTTCCTTTTCTGGCGAGCTAAAAGTGACATATGTGAGTCTTAGTAAGTTCTTATTGGGTTTGGATACTTACAGTTAATAATGCCAACACAGGGGAAATATGTTGATTTGGATCCCTTCATTCTCAACTGGTACGCCATCTGACAGTCCACATCCTTTACCGAGGGTTCTGGGAGACAGTATGGGTGGGAGTGGTACCAGCCAACTAGAGACATACCCAGGTGTTTCATCATCTGACGAATCTATGAATGTACACATTGAATTACAATGACAAACTTATTTCAGATAATGCTAACATTGATGTCAGATTCTAAGAATTGATATAATCATCACGTTAACACATCTGTGTAATGAACACCCTTCTAAACCCTACTTAATACAGAGAAAACTGGGGTTTACAAGGATACATTATTGTTCTTATATGTTCCAAGAAATATATCATTATGTTATTAATCGAATAATTTCGTATTGGCCCAGTTACAGGTCGGAGGTCTGCTGTATTGGCACGAGGCCTAAGGCCGAGGCCAATACAGCTGACCGAGGACCTGTAACTTGGCCAATACGAAATTACTTGATTAATGACAATTTTATTAATTGATGCAATTAAAAACATGATTTATGATTTTTGAATATTGGTTGACCTTGTGTAATATAGGATAATCAATTAATAATGTGGGTTTAAAACCTTGTTGGTTTTCATCGGGCGGCAGGGATTCAGATGTCATTTCATCTCAATGTTGGGTAGAAGTCCAACAAAATTGGAAGAAACATGTCCAAAATGACCTAAATAGTGTTGATGGGGATGTAAAACCTCAATTCAAACAAAAAAACAAACAAACATATGTTGTGGGTACACATTAGAACTGCCTCATGTACATTACAGGCCTCATACTGACCTTGCTCCTCCATGCCTGAAAGGCCCAATTTTGCAGCCTTAACCTCCTCAACAAGATAACCGTTACCTTTACAAACAGTGTAGGTCCAGATCAGATGGCTTCCGAAGAAGCCATCTGATCAGGATCTACACTGTTTGCAATGCAGTTTGTGAACTGAATGAATACATTATATCAAGAAATATGCTTTGCTGAGTCAGAAATGGGCGTGGCTAGATAAATTTATTCAGCAGGATAAGGATTAAATAGTCATTTTTAACAGAATAAAGGAGAACAAAAATTAAATATCAGGGCCTGAAATTAAGACAAAATCGAGCTCTAAAAAGCCTGAAATCTTGCAAATGCCTGAAAAATATGAGGCCTGAAATTATTATTGTCTATGCTGTATCATCATATGAACAAGTCTGTAAAAATGAACTTTATATAGAGACTAGAAATGCGTCCATAGGACACGGATGCTCCAGCCTGAAATATGTCTGTGTTCGTATTCATCCATAGAAAGTTATTGACTGTGTTTAAGTTTTGGACCCTTTTTATGCCATTTGACCTCTAAGTATGACCTTGACCTTGGAGGTACGGATCTAGGTTTGCAGGTGACACATTGTCTCATGATGGTTAACATTTCTTCAAAATAATTTCAAAATCCATCCAGAAATAAGTAAGTTATTGGCTGCGTTTAAGTTTCGGACCCTTTTTTTCACCTTTGACCTCTAAGTATGACCTTGACCTTTCAGGTACGGACCTGGGTTTTGCATGTGACAAATCGTCTCATGATGGTTAACATTTCTACAAAGTAACTTCAAAATCCATCCCGAAATAAGAAAGTTATTGACTGCGTTTAAGTTTCGGACCCTTTTTTTGACCTTTGACCTCCAAGTATGACCTTGACCTTGGAGGTACGGACCTGGGTTTTGCATGTGACACATCGTCTCATGATGGTTAACATTTCTACAAAGTAATTTCAAAATCCATCCAGAAATAAGAAAATTATTGACTGCGTTTAAGTTTCGGACCCTTTTTTTACCTTTGACCTCTAAGTATGACCTTGACCTTGGAGGCACGGACCTGGGTTTTGCAAGTGACACGTCGTCTCATGATGGTTAACATTTCTGCGGAGTAATTTTAAAATCCATCAAGAAATAAAGAAGTTATTGACCGCGTTTAAGTTTCGGACGCACGGACGGACGAGCGGACGGACGGACAGGGGCAACACTATATGCCCTTTCCACCATTCTTCGAATGGCGGGGGCATAAAAACTGGGGTTTACAGGGTATAAATCATTTTTCTTATTTTTGCTCCAATACATAGGTTGTAGCTACTCGTTAGAACCACCTCATAGACCACAACCTCCATATAACAATAATCATTACAACACAGTTTTGGATATAGTGTGGTTTTAAGATGGATCCAAAAATGTATAGATTATATGGGCCCCTTCAAGCGATTTTGGTACTTATCGCCTATGCAAGCAGTGAAGGTTCAGGCGAGCAGTATAAATAAGAGAGTCTCGCCAGAACCTTCGCTGCTCGCTCATACAAGCAGTGAATCAAGAGGAACCTTCAGACAGAAAGCCATATCCCTGGCCCCTCTGAATGGCTGGGCATGCGCAGTTAAAATTTGTCATGACGGAATGCTCTAAGACACAAATTCGCTTGGCGGGGCTCATATAGAAAAATGACCATTTCTGTTTGGATATAACACCGTTGTTTAACTAACATGGTTTCTGCTTTGGACCCCATTTAATAAGTGTAATCAAGAGCTTGTGGAATATCATTTATCATATGACGTCGCGTCTGAGAGTGTAATAACGCCATGTAATATTTTCGATAATCCACTAGTGGATTAAATATGCAAATTAGCTAGATACGTCCCGTATAGTTACATGTACGACGTCCTTAACAACGTCGCGTTTACTAACGGCGGAATATTGACATTTTTGTAAACAGTCGTGAATAAAATGCGTTTTAAAAGTCATATGATAAATAGAATCTTGCATTCGTGCTCATGTATTATTGAATTTATTAAACGAGTTGAGGAAAAGGGATAAAATGCGAGGCAAAGCCTCGCATTTTATCCCTTTTCCTCAACTCGTTTAATAAATTCAATAATACATGACCACTCATGTAAGATCCTCTATTAAGAAAACACACCCATGTTACATAGTGTATTTTTTCACATCTCAAAACTGGCTACTTTTCCAATGAAAATTTGTAACATTTCTCTTATTTATACTGCAGACATTGTAGTTGTGGGTGCTTGGTTCTCAATGAGGCAGTTCTAACGAGTACCCACAACCTGTGTCTTATTTTTGCCCTCTACTAAGACTGTTCAAATTATAACCCCGTTGGGGGCCCTGGGGTGGGGCCATTTTTGACCCCAGGGCTATAATTTGAATAAGAAATAAGAAACTTAATGTATAACCCCATAAACCCCAGTTTTCTCTATCTAAAGTAACGTTTAGGGGGTGTTCATTTCATGGACTTGTTGATGTGATGTTCCATGAAAATTCCAAGACAATTTTTCTATTACACTACTAGAACCTCTTTATAACAATATTGTTGGTGGTCCAAAGCTGAAGACATGTTAGTTAAACAACTGTGTTATCTCCAAAAACAATGTACAGATTATATAGAAAAGTGGCCAGTTATAGTAATTTTTCTATGTAATCTGTATATTTCTGCATCTATCTTTATACCGTGTTTTATCATGACATCGCGTCTGAGGGTGTAATAACGCCATGTAATATTTTCGATAATCCACTACTGGATTAAATATGCAAACTAGAATTTGTTTTTCTACAAAAACACAGATGTCTCCCCCGTTTTTGACCTCTAAGTATAACCTTGACATTGGAGGTATTGAGCCGGGTCTTGTGTGCAACACATCATCTAATGAAGATAAACATTTCTGCAAAGTAACTTAAAAATGTTCAAAAAATTTCAAAGGGCAATAACTCTTGAAAGGGGCATAATCAGGATGAGAAAAAAAATACATGTCAGCTTATTTTCCATTAGGAATGCATATATGAAATTTCAAAACCATAGCATACACAGTTCTAAAGTTATGTTATGCATCCCTTTTAGCATTCATTACAATGGGCACAAATTACCAAAATGACAAAGGGCCATAACTCATAAAGTATTTTTCGGAATTTTGTCAAAAGTTAATCAGTTCATATACTCATCACCATCAATATACTCAACAACTTTCAAGACTCTAGCTCCAATAGTGTTTGAGAAATTTTGCTGACAAGATTTTATTGAAAAAATTTCAAAGGGCAATAACTCTTGAAAGGGGCATAATCCGGACGAGAAAAAAAATACGAGTCAGCTAATTTTCCATGAGGAATCCATATATGAAATTTCAAAACCCTAGCATACACGGTTCTAAAGTTATGCTATGCATCACTTTTAGCATACATTACAATGGCACAAATTACCAAAATGACAAAGGGCCATAACTCACAAAGTATTTTTCAGAATTTTGTCAAAAGTTAATCAGTTCATCTACTCATCACCACCAATATATCCACCAATTTTCAAGGCTCTAGCTCCAATAGTTTTTGAGATATCTTGCTGACAAGATTTTATTAAAAAAATTTCAAAGGGCAATAACTCTTGAAAGGGGCATAATCCGGACGAGAAAAAAAAAATATGCGTCAGCTAATTTTCCATTAGGAATGCGTATATGAAATTTCAAAACCCTAGCATACACGGTTCTAAAGTTATGCTATGCATCACTTTTAGCATACATTACAATGGGCACAAATTACCAAAATGACAAAGGACCGTAACTCACAAAGTATTTTTCGGAATTTTGTCAAAAGTTAATCAGTTCATCTACTCATCACCACCAATATATTCACCAACTTTCAAGGCTCTAGCTCCAATAGTGTTTGAGATATCTTGCTGACAAGATTTTATTAAAAAAATTTCAAAGGGCAATAACTCTTGAAGGGGGCATAATCCGGACGAGAAAAAAAATACGCGTCAGCTAATTTTCCATGAGGAATCCATATATGAAATTTCAAAACCCTAGCATACACGGTTCTTTAGTTATGCTATGCATCAAAAGCGTAACGGACAGACGAACGGAAAACGAACCAGAACCAATATGCCCCTCCAACTTTTTCAAAGTTGGAGGCATAAAAAGGCCCCTTTTTGTTCTTTGACCTCTTAGTACGACCTTGACATTTGAGGTACCAACTAAGGTCATGCACGCAACACATCGTCTTATGGTGGTTAACATTTCTGCCAAGTAATTTCAAAATCCATCTAAAAATAAGAAAGTTATTGACAGAATACAAAAAAGGCCCCTTTTTTGACCTTTAACCTCAATGTATGACCTTGACCTTTCAGGTACCAAACTGGGTCATGCATGCAACACATCATCTCATGGTGTTTAACATTTCTGCCAAGCAATTTCAAAATCCATCTAAAAATAAGAAAGTTATTGACCAAACACGAAAAAAAAAAGGCCCCTTTTTTGACTTTTGACCTCTATGTATGACCTTGACACTTGAGGTATCAAACTGAATCATGCATGTAACACATCGACTCATGATAGTTAACATTTTTGCCAAGTAACTTCAAATTCTATCTAAAAATAAGCAAGTTATTGACAAAACCGGAAAAAAGGCCCCTTTTTTACCTTTGACCTCTAAGTATGACCTTGACCTTTGAGGTACCAACCTGGGTCATGCACGTAACACATCGTCTTATATTGGTTAACATTTCTGCCAAGTGATTTCACAATCCATCTCAAAATAAGAAAGTTATTGACAAAACACAAAAAAGGGCCCCTTTTTTTACCTTTGACCTCTAAGTATGACCTTGACCTTTGAGGTACTGACCTGCCTGATGCACACCACACATCGTCTTATGGTTGTTGATATTTCTGCCAAGTAATTTTAAAATTCATCTCAAAATAAAAAAGTTATTGACCAAATACGAAAAAAGGCCCCTTTTTTGACCTTTGACCTCTAAGTATGACCTTGACCTTTGAGGTACCGACCTGATTCATGCGCACCACACATCGTCTTATGGTTGTTAATATTTCTGCCAAGTAATTTTAAAATCCATCTGAAAATAAGAAAGTTATTGACCGGACACGATTTGCCCATACATATATACATACCAACAAACTTCCAAGGGAGATAATTCAACAAGTATAAATGCGAGAGTTATAGTTCTTGCGCACTGCACGTCGTCTAATGCTGATTTATATTTATACTAAGTTTCGTGACGATAGCTCCAACGGTTTTCAAGTTATAGAGCGGACACGAATGTGTGACAGACAGACAGACGGACAGACAGACAGACGCCCGGGGGAAAAACAATATGTCTCTCCGAAAAAAAATTTTTCGGGGGAGACATAATTAGCAAGATACGTCCCATTACGTTACATGTACGGCATCCTTAACGACGTCGCGTTTACTAATGGTGGAATATTGACATTTTTGTAAACAATCGTGAATAAAACGTGTTTTAAATGTCATATGATAAATAGAATCTTGCATTCGTGTTCATGTGTTATTGAATTTATTAAACATGTTGAGGAAAAGGCATAAAATGCTCGGCAAGCCTCGCATTTTATCCCTTTTCCTCAACACGTTTAATAAATTCAATAATACATGGACACTCATGTAAGATCCTCTATATATATCAGAAACTGTGTTAAAATGAACAGTGTTCTAAAGAGGTTAAGTTGTATTGTCAGGTTGTCATTAGAATTGCTTCCCTTAGTGCAATTGTGCATTACAACAAACAGGCCTTTTTTCACGCCCGAGTCCAAAACATCTCTATCTCATAAACCGTTGATGTATGTGTATAAACCAATATTTAAGATATGAATTTTATTTTTCTGTTGTTCATGAAAGTATGAACGCAGTGGGTTGTGTGCAAAGAAAATAAACCCCAAAAACTTTACTAGCGACGTGCTTTCATTCATACTTTCATGAAAAGCAGAAAAATTAAGTTTATATTTATATTTACATTCTTTGCCCCTCATCACTGGGCTTAAAAAAATGCTTATAGGACAAACTTTTAAAGCAGAAAAACATTTACATGCTGTTTTCCTACAAAGAGCGGAACAGCGTTGACATCACTAATGCCCGTAGAGAAGCATGGTTTAGACTGGCGTCACTTGACGTCACTGAAAATCCTCGTTAGAACGGCCTCATTGAGGTGGTTCTAACAAGTACTCACAACCTATGTCTTGGAGCAGAAATTAGACAAGGGACCATGATGGTCCTATATCACTCACCTGAGCTAAGAGTTTTGCACGCGCCCCAGTGTCCTGTTTGAGACAAGACTTTAAAGGTTTTTCCCTAATATGTCTATGTAAAGCGAGTGGGCCCCGGCACGGGGCCATTTTTGGTCCCAGGGCTATAATTTGAACAATCTATGTAGAGGTCAACTAGATGAAGCTTCATACTAAATATCAAAGTCCTGTGCCTTCTTGTTTCAGACAAGAAGATTTTTAAAGATTTCTCTATCATAAGCCTGCATAAAACCAGTGGGCCCCGGCACGGGGGCATTTTTGGCCCCAGGGCTATAATTTGAACAATCTTTGTAGAGGTCAACTAGATGAAGCTTTATATCAAATATCAAAGACCTGGGCCTTCATGTTTCAGACAAGAAGATTTTTAAAGATTTTCAATCCCTATATAAGCCTATGTAAAACCAGTGGGCCCCCGTGTGCAGCCATTTTTAGCCCAATTTAATTTCAACAATCTTCAAAAGATTTCCCTATATAAGCCTATGTAAAACCAGTGGGCCCCGGCGCGGGGGCATTTTTGGTCCCAGGGCTATAATTTGAACAATCTTGATAGAGATCAACTAGATGAAGCTTCAACTAAATATCAAAGACGTGGGCCTTCTGGTTTCAGACAAGAAGATTTTTAAAGGTTTTTCCCTACCATAAGCCTGCATAAAACCAGTGAGCACCGGCGCAGGGTATTTTTGGCCCCAGTGCTATAATTTGAACAACCTTGGTAGAGGTCCTCTAGATGAAGCTTTATACCAAATATCAAAGACCTGGGCCTTCTGGTTTCAGATAAGAAGATTTTTAAAGGTTTTCCGTATATAAGCCTATGTAAAACCAGTGGGCCCCCATGTGGGGCCATTTTTGGCCCCAGGGCTATAATTTGAATAATCTTGGTAGCGGTCCACTAGATGAAGCTTCATACCAAATATCAAAGATCTGGGCCTTGCGGTTTCAGAGAAGAAGATTTTCAAAGATTTTCCCTCTATAAGCCTATGTGAAACCAGTGGGCCCCGGTGCAGGGGCATTTTTGACCCCAGGGCTATAATTTGAACAATCTTGGTAGAGGTCCACTAGAAGAAGCTTCATACCAAATATCAAAGACCTGGGCCTTCTGGTTTCAGACAAGAAGCTTTTCAAAGGATTTCCCTATATAAGCCTATGTTTAAACCAATGGGCCCCGGCGCGGCATTTTTGGCCCCAGAGCTATAATTTGAACAATCTTGGTAGAGGTCTACTAGATGAAGCTTCATACCAAATATCAAAGATCTGGGCCTTGCGGTTTCAGAGAAGAAGATTTTCAAAGATTTTCCCTCTATAAGCCTATGTGAAACCAGTGGGCCCCGGTGCAGGGGCATTTTTGACCCCAGGGCTATAATTTGAACAATCTTGGTAGAGGTCCACTAGAAGAAGCTTCATACCAAATATCAAAGACCTGGGCCTTCTGGTTTCAGAGAAGAAGATTTTTAAAGGTTTTCCTTATATAAGCCTTTGTAAAACCAGTGGGCCCCGGGTGGGGCCATTTTTGGCCTAAGGGCAATAATATGAACCATCTTGGTAGAGGTCCACTAGATGAAGCTTCATATCAAATATCAAAGACCTGGACCTTCTGGTTTCAGACAAGAAAATTTTAAAAGGTTTTCCTTATATAAGTCTATGTAAAACCAGTGGGCCCCAGCACGGGGCCATTTTTGGTCCCAGGGTTGTAATTTGAACAATCTTCATAGCGGTCCACTAGATGAAGCTTCATACCAAAGATCAAAGACCTGGGCCTACTGGTTTCAGACAAGAAGACTTTCAAAGGATTTCCCTATATAAGCCTATGTAAAACCAGTGGGCCCTGGCGGGGGGACATTTTTGGCCCCAGGGCTATAATTTAAACAATCTTGGTAGAGGTCCACTAGATGAAGCTTCATACCAAATATCAAAGACCTTGGCCTGGCAGTTTCAGAGAAGAAGATTTTTAAACATTTTCCCTATATAAGCCTTTGTAAAACCAAAGGGCCCCGGGGCGGGGGCATTTTTGGCCCCAGGCCTATAATTTGAACAATCTTGGTAGAGGTCCACTAGATGAAGCTTCATACCAAATATCAAAGACCTGGACCTTCTGGTTTCAGAGAAGAAGATTTTCCTTATATAAGCCTATGTAAAACCAAAGGGCCCCAGGGCGGGGGCATTTTCGGCCCCAGGGGTATAATTTGAACAAACTTTGTAGAGGTCCACTAGATGAAGCTTCATACCAAATATCAAAGAGCTGGGCCTTCTGGTTTCAGACAAGAAGATTTTCAAAGGATTTCACTAAATAAGCCTATGTAAAACCAGTGGGCCCTGGCACGGGGACATTTTTGGCCCCAGGGCTATAATTTGAACATCTTGGTAGAGGTCCACTAGATGAAGCTTCATACCAGATATCAAAGACCTGGGCCTTCTGGTTTCAGACAAGAAGATTTTTAAAGGTTTTCCCTATATAAGCCTATGTAAAACCAGTACGCCCCGGGGTGGGGCCATTTTTGGCCCCAGGGCAATAATTTGAACAATCTTGGTAGAGGTCCACTAGATGAAGCTTCATACCGAATATCAATGACCTGGGCCTTCTGGTTTCAGACAAGAAGATTTTTAAAGGTTTTTTTTCTTATTTTCCCCTTTTGTTGCCATGGCAACCAGAGTTCTGCATGGAATGAAATTCTCTGAACAACTTTGAGAGAGGACCACCCAAAGATCCTTTCTGCCAAGTTTGGTCAAAATCTGTTCAGTGGTTTAGGAGGAGATGTCGTTTAAAGGAATTGTGGACGGACATCCGGATGGATGACGACGACGACAGACGAATGACCGATCACAATAGCTCCCCCGGAGCCTTCGGCTCAGGCGAGCTAAGAATTAATGGATACCCCTTAAGCCCCAAATTGCTCTATATAATGTGGGGTCTGTGGGACTTGTTCACATGATGAAATGGTTGGGTTTTCTGCAAACAGTGAAGGCACTGATCAGATGTTACACTCCACTGTGTCTGATGTTGGCCAGCACCTTTTGCCAATCTACCCATTGGGGTTTTCGGATGGAAAAGAGTTAAAATTGTTCAAAGAATAGAAAGCCCACCTCTTCTTCTATTAATGGCGCATTCTGGGAATCTCCAAGGCGACACCGACATGGAAATGCTTGCTGAATACTGAGATCTGAAAACAAGAGTTAAAAATAATATTATTTACTTGTCAACACAATTATACATAGCTCTAAATAATCAAGTTATAAGGACAGTCCAGGGGACTTGAAGAAATAGATGGGTTGCATGATGCTTCCACACAGAGCTGAAACCAACCACACATGTGTACTGGTAAACCACTTAGAGGTTCTAAGCATGCCCAGGAAATGTGGTGGGAGTTGGACTGTCCATGCATACAAACCCTATTGGTTTAATTGGGTGGCAGGGCTTGAGATGTCATTTCATCTCAATTTCGGGTAAAAGTCCCACAGAATTGGAAGCAACATCTACAAAATGACCTATGTGGTGTTGACGGGGATGTTATACCTCAAATCAAACAAACAAAATAACTGTCTTCAAACTGGCCTTTAGGGAGGTAAACCAGTGGTTTTACGTTTGGAAATTTTGTTTTACAATGACACATCGGCAGAGCAGTAAAACGGAATTTGCAACCATAAAACCATGTTTTTCCTCACGTACTTACACATATTCGTACAGACTGACGTACATTCTGACACAAGTATGTACGTACGCACCGATGCAGGTACCCACTGGTGCACCGGAAAAACTATATGTCCCCCGCATCATTCAATGCGGGGTCATAAAAATGATGGATTTCTTCCCCGTCAACAACTGTCAGTGATCTGCATTGTATATGAGCATTACTACCTGCACAAATATGGAATGACTTATCTACCATTTACTCATCTAAAAGTGTTTTACATGTGTTTTCATTTATTACTGAATTTAGTAAACAAGTTGAGGCAAAGGGATAAAATGCAAAGCAGAGCAGAGCACTTTATCCCTTTTCCTCAATGAGTTTAATAATACATAAACACAAATGCAAGATTCTGTTGTTTTTTTCACATGACAATTTATAACGCATTTCATCAAAAAAGTCAATATTTAACTGATTATGCATATTAAATTCACTAGTGGATTACGGAATTTAATATACGGCATTATTACACTCTCAGTCGTGAGGTCATATGATAAAAATGTATAAACGATTTTTCTGGTCGAAAAATGAAAAATCTGTAAAATATTATGTTAACATAACATACGGCTGTTGCCCATGTTTCTGATCTAAGATTAAAATATCTATTAACAGCTGTAAAGTCTCAACTCTTACGTTGTGTGGTGTAATCCCATTTTCCACCAAGGTACCCCACCACTTCACTGGTAGTCAAGTGACAATGGAAGTCCTGTAATAAGCAAACACAATGTAAGTGGTCAGTTCAGATTGATGCCCTTTGGAGGCATACATGAGCTACCAATATATTATATGCAAAAACGTCCGGAATTGAGCCTTTGACGAGTTCCGTAAATTTAATATGAAATGACCGAGAATGTAAGATATTGTTTATCATGTAATGAAGCTTTTAAATAGAGCATTGTTACTATGAAAGTTTACATTACTTCAATCCAACTGTTATAAATGGCATTACAAAACAGAAGCCAGTTACCAGGTGTCATGTACATGTATGGTAAGATGATTTTTATTACATTCTGTTATGCCACCAAATAATAGAAACATCATACAATTAACAGTCATCTGCCACATAACAGTGTAATCATCTCGGAACTATTTTATGCAGACTTAGCAGAAAATAAGAATAAAGTAGCTTTCTTCAAGTTAGGGCCTATACTTAAAGGAAAGTAATTTCTTGCACACCAGACAAGGAAATCCGTGATTTTACCCTGGGATAGAAATTTATGTTCTGACTCTGGTGTTCTTACCCAAAATCGAATATTCTAGCGTGTTTGATAAATACACTAGTTGAATACGACCCAGGATGCGCCGTCGTTAATGTTGACGTCATGCACGTTACATGACGTCACTTAACATTCCAGTAGTGCCATCACAATATGGCGAACGTCGGTAACCGATGTGACTGCAGCATTACAAATTCTCTCTAAGAAATGGAAGGTATGCAAGAAAGAGAATCCTATATGGGTGTGAGGGGTGGATAGAAAAATCCGTCCCTCGGGATCACTGTCCGGCATCACTCGGCAAGCCTCGTGATGCCGGACAGTGACCCTCGGGACGGATTTTTCCATCCACCCCTCACACCCATATAAGATTCTTATATTCTCCCTTCAGAGAGTTAATTCTTTCCTCTGACATCCCATTTGAAACAGAAAGGACCTGATTTTTTTAGGCATCTTTTAATGGATATAAATTTATGTATTGAAAAGTATTATTTTTCACTAGACAAATTTAGATGCAGTTAAAGTCATATGAAGTACTTTAAACAAAACAGATATTCAAGATTTACTGTCAACATGAAACATGTAAGCTTTTACATTTTGTTTCTTCCTAATACATGTAGCTATCATACAGTCAAACTTTCATGGCTCGAACCCAATTGCGACCAAGAAAATTTGTTTAAGATAACAGTAGTTCGAGCCAAGGAGGGTTACTATTTGTGCCATACGGGGAGGCATACTAGACATAATTGTGGGATACCTTTCCGGTGTTCTACATAATAAATGTATGTTGTGTGTACTCATTAGAATCACCTCATCGAGGTGATTCTAATGGGTACAAACAGCATACATTTGCAAGATAAAAGAAGAAAATCATACTACATTATCCCAGTATTCTATTTGGAGTAATTCCCTTAGGGACTCAAGAATGGGTTTGACTTATCTGTGGTAAATGAGCCATCAGAGTTGAGAATTAGAGAGATCTAATTCTATGTAATGTTGGTTGGTGCCTGATGCTCTGTCTCTAGTCGGGCCCATCGGAATCTAATTGTTGGTTTTCTTTTGCTCCATTTCAGTGTTTTCTTGCTGTCGAGTCCTCACTGTTGTTTCATCTCTGTGGTTGTTTGATTTTTTGTGTTCACGAAGATGTTGTATGGATGAGTTAGGAGGCCATCATGCAGACTGAATAAATAATGTGTCTAAATCGCGAAGGAAGTAAGGGCAAGGATTGTGGCCACGCAAAATCGATTTAAGCCCCCCAGTGGAATTCGTTTCACTGACCATTCCAAGGCCGTTCTTCTGTCGCAGTTAATTTTTATTATGGTTTGTCTTTGAGTGTTTGTATCGCTTATATGATTTTGTTTTAGATAGCCAATTGGCCAATTTGTGGGAAAGTAACTGTCCTTTTGGCTTTCCGCTATTGATGTTTCCATTAGGGTCTCTTGTTTCATGTTTGTGTTTCTTTCCCTTTGGTGTCTCTGATGGGAGCTGTGGGTTAATTGTATTGATTCCTGATCATTGCCTTCATTTCTATTGTAGAACCATTCAAGTTCAACTGTATGTATAACTATATAATAAACTTACCAGTAACAGCTGTGAATTTGTTGACATAGACACTGTGAACGGTTGTACTTTACCCAGTTTACTGAACAATTCACTCTGTACTAAGAGATTACTATCTCTGAAAACATAAAAATAAGGCATTTGTTGACATGGGATCTGCTTATGGCTGTTCTTTACTCAATTTACTGTCAAATAGTTTACTTTAGTACCAAGTCTCTTATATAAAGTGTTATGATGTATTTTTGGCTATGAGATGAGTTTTAACCAGTTTTAACCCGAGTGAACTATATCACTGTCCAATATTTGGTTTACTGTTGGACTGTTAGGTCGTGTTTCCGATTATCATCTTTGTGATGCACAATGCAGTAGAACCAGGGAACAATATCTAGGCAACGGCACGTGCCCGCAACAAAAAAAGAAACAATGCCATCTGAGCGATTCGAAAGTGTCCATTAAAATAATGTCTGTATGCCAGATTGAATAATAAAACTGATATTTAACTGCTGTTTGGACAATAGTCCTATTTAACTGCTGTTTGGACAATAGTCAAAACTATTACCCATCAGCTTTGTGGATGGTCTAATGCACTATTGCCCTTGGCCTTCCACCTCAGGCAATAATGCATCAGGTGATCCACAACACCTTGAGACAATAGTAAAAACTATTGCAAAACAAGAGGTCCATGATGGACCTAATTCGCTCACCTGAGTTATGATGTACTAACATTGTTGTTTACAAGTTTTTCTATATTTAGCTCTGAAAGCCAATTTGTACAGAGGAGCAGAACCACTTAAGCACTTTTGGTAGAGGGGTCACTCAAGGAACTTTTCTGTCGAAGTTATTTTAAAACTGAGACATTGGAGAAGATGTTCTTTAATGATTTATCTGTCTTTACCTCTTCAGTCATATGAACATTTTGTTCAACAGATCAAACCCATCTCAGCAATTTAAGCAATCACCAGTACATGATTGATTGTTTCGAGTATAATGACATGTCAGCCCTTGTGAGTCATTTTGTGTCATCTCTCAGAGAAAGTTAGACTTTCGGATGAGTCTTTAAACCAAGGTCCCGTCTCCGTATGACCTTAGCTGTTGGTGGGACGTAAAACTCACTCACTCACCCAGAGAAAGTGAGTGATAGTGGAGAAAGACAAAAACGAATGGAAGTGTTAAAACAGACGAAACTAGAATCGCGCAGTCGATGGCACGCCATCGCATATCCCCACACTTTTTTAAAGATACGCCACTATATAAGTTCTCAATTGCAACTCCCACCCAATCTTAAGATCACAATTCCGAAAGTGTCATGCACTCCTCAGACCCAAGACCGATCAGTTCCCAAAGTTTCATGTTTCTATCTGAAACGGCATAGGAGGAGTTATCCGGTAATCGTTAAAAAGGGGGTTATGAGGGTGAAAATCCAAGTTTTTGACCTCTGGTGACCTCAAACCTGACCCTAGGGGTCAAATTTTGATTGTTATGTATTTTACTTATTATGCCGTTCAATTTGATATGTCACACGACCAGGTTCTGAAAACTTTGATTTTTTACCCCCGGGCCCCCCACCCCCTGGCCTGGCCCCTAGGGGTAGGATCAAAATTCCGCAAGTGTCATGCACTCCTCAGACCAAAGACCTATCAGTTCCCAAAGTGACATGTTTCTATCTGAAACGGTGTAGGAGGAGTTATCCGGTAATCGTTAAAAAAGGGGGTTATGGGGGTGAAAATCCAAGTTTTTGACCTCTGGTGACCTCAAACCTGACCCTAGGGGTCAAATTTTGATTGTTATGTATTCTACTCATTATGCCATTCGATTTGATATGTCACACGACCAGGTTCTGAAAACTTTGACTTTTTACCCCCGGGCACCCACCCCCTGGCCTGGCCCCTAGGGGTAGGATCAAAATTTTGAAAGTGTCATGCACTCCTCAGACCAAAGACCTATCAGTTCCCGAAGTTTTAAGTTTCTAGCTGTAAGAGTGTGGGAGGAGTTGTCCGGTAAGACGGACTGACGGACGTACGGACGACGGAGACAATTACAATATCCCCACTTTTTCTTCGAAAAGCGTGGGGATAACAACAACACTCCCCCTCTACCCTTACCTGCTGCAAGGACAGCGGGACTTGCCCTACTGTAAGCCAATATCAGTTGGATGCCCCAGTGACGCAATATACACGTCACCTTTGCCTCACCCAACCTTCCCTCAATCATCAGTACAATACTACTACTTTCAGATGGGATGCTTCAATGGAACAGACCTAAGATGAGCCATTTGGTTTAATAAATTTTCGCTACAAAAATAAAAGAGAAGCATTTCTGTGAATTGGGTTTGAAATTGTGACATTGACTCTATTTTTGGCTCTGTTGGCCATTTTGTTAAGTGGAACAGAACCATTTTAGCAGTTTTGGTAGAGGGCTACCCAAGGTCATTCCTGTAAAATCATTTTTAAATCCTACCATTAGCCCAGGAGGAGATGTTATTTAAAGTTTGTTTTCTATTTTTAGCTCTGGCGGTCAGTTTGTTCAGCTGAGTGGAAACATTGTAGCATTTCTGGTAGAGGGTCACCCAAGGAACATTCCTGTGAAATTATTTTGAAATCAGACCATTAGCCTAAGAAGTGACGTCATTTGATTTTTTTTCTATTTTTAGCTCTGGTGGCCATTTTGTTCAGCAGAGCGGAACTATTTTAGCAATTTTGGTAGAAGGTCACCCAATAAATATTTCCGTGAAATTATTTTGAAATCGAACCATTAGCCTAGGAGGAGATGTGGTTTGAAGGTTTTTCTAAAATTTTTATCAATTTTAAGCTCTGGTGGCCATTTTGTTCAGTGGAGCGGAACTGTTTTAGCAATTTTGGTAAAGGTTCATCCAAGAAACATTCCTATGAAATTATTTTGAAATCGGACCATTAGCCTCGGAGGAGATGTTGTTTAAAGTTTTTTTTTCTACTTTTAGTTCAGGCGGCCATTTTGTTCAGCGGAGCAGAACCAATTTAGCAATTTTGGTAGAGGGTAACCTAATAAATATTCCCTTGAAATTTTTTTGAAATCGGACCATTAGCCTAGGAGATGTCATTTAAAGGTTTTTCTAAAGTTTTTCTATTTTTTAGCTCTGGTGGCCATTTTGTTCAGCGGAGCGGAACTATTTTAGCACTTTTTGGTGAAAGGTCATCCAAGGAACATTCCTGTGAAATTATTTTGAAATCGAACCATTAGACTAGAAGGCGATGTTGTTTAAAGATTTTTCTATTTTTAGCTCTGGTGGCCATTTTGTTCAGCAGAGTGGAACCATTTTGGCAATTTTCCTACAGGGTCACTCAAGGAAACTTCCTGTGAAATTATTTTAAATTGGCACTGTGGTTTCGGAGATGTCATTTCAAGAAATTGTTGATGGATGCCAGATTGACAACGGAAAAAAAGCAATCACAATAGCTCACCTTGAGCACTTTGTGCTCAGGTGAGCTAACAAGAGGCCCATGGGCCACTACGCTCACCAGAGGTCATGTAGTTTATACCATATACAGGAAAGGTACCCATCTTGGTCATGTGACAACAATACTACAAATAATGTTTAATAGCCTCACCCCCATAGGGGCTTTCCATGTTATTTGGTTTCAATCAGCAAAGCTCTTTTACTGGAGAAGAAGATAAAAATACTGAATCTGAGTCATCCAAGACAAAGGTCAGTAATGACCTTGACCTTTGGAATTGATTAACTTCCATTCATCTGATTGTAAATGATATTTCTGATGTGACCGGCTACTATGCAATCAATAAAATCCACTATCTTGCCCTTTTTGATACAAATGTCTAAGTGACCAAATTTGACCTTGACATAAAACAGGTCAAGGTCAACTAAAGGTCATCATTTGAACAAATTTGGTAGAGCCTGTGTCCCCAATGCTACATACCAAATTTCAAGGTCATTGGCTATTTGATTCGTGAGAAGAAAATTCTTTAAGTCTTTTACCATATATGAGCATGGCGGCCATATTGGTCATGTGACCCAGTCCTTATGAATAAATTTCATTCCCCCTACCCATAGAGGCTTCACATGTAATTTGGTTTCAATCAACCCACCAGTTTGAGTGGCGAAGAAGATAAAAGAGTGTGTGAATTCGGGTTTAACGTCGCTTTCAACAATTTTTCAGTCATATCACGACGGTGTCTGGTTGTGACAGGGAGCTCAATGCTCACGTTTATAGTGCTGCCTCACTGAAGTATCATGTCCCAGACACATTACATGATACCACACCCAGTCACATTATCCTGACACTGGATCGACCAGTCCTAGCTCTACCCCGTAAATCTGAGTGCCAAGCGAGGAGCAGCTAGTACCATTTTTAACGACTTTGGTATGTCGCGGCCCGGGATCGAACCTGAAACCTCCCGTTCCCCGGAGCGGACACTCTACCAACTGAGCTATCGGGGCCGGTAGAAGATAAAAGAATAACTGAATCTGAGGCATCCAGGAAAAAGGTCAGTAAATGACCTTGACCTTTGGAATTGATAAACTTCCATTCAGCTAACTGCAAATATCATTTTTGATGTCACAGCCTACCAGGCAATCAGAAATATTATCTATTTTGCCTTTTTTCCATACCAATGTCTTAGTGACCAAATTTGACCTTGACATAAAACAGGTCAAGGTCAAACAAGTCAACATTTGAACAAATTTGGTAAGGCCCTGGTTCCCGATGCTGCATGCCAAGTTTCAAGACCATCTGCCACTTGGTTCTTGAGAAGAAGATATTCAAAGGTTTTTACCATATATGGGCATGGCAGCCATATTGGCCATGTGACCCAGTCCTCACGAACAAACTTTCATTCCCCCATTCCATAGAGCCTCCACATGTAATTTGGTTTCAATTAGCCAAGTAGTTTAAGTGAAGAAGAAGATAAAAATACTGAATCTGAGCTGTCCTGGACAGAGGTCGGTAAATGACCTTGACCTTAGGAACTGATAAACTTCCATTCAGCTGATTGCAAATACTATTTCTAATGCCACTAGCTACCATGCAATCATAAATATCCACCGTTTTGCCTTTTTTCCATACAAATGTCTAAGTGACCAAATTTGACCTGGACGTAAAACAGGTCAAGGTTAACCAAAGGTCATCATTTGAGCAAACTTGGTAGGGCTTGAGTCCCCGATGCTGCATACCAAGTTTCAAGATCATTGGCTGTTCGGTTCTTGAGAAGAAGACTTTTTAAAGGTTTTTACCATATATGGGCATAGCAGCCATATTGGTCATGTGATCCAGTCCTTTCGAACAAACTTTCATTCCCCCTTCCCATAGAGGCTCCACATGTAATTTGGTTTCAATTGGCCAAGTAGTTTAGGTGAAGAAGAAGATAAAAATACTGAATCTAAGCCGTCCTGGACAAAGGTCCGTAAATAACCTTGACCTTTGGAAATGATAAACTTCCATTCAGCTGATTGCAAATACCATTTCTGATGCCACTAGCTACAATGCAATCCGAAATATCCACTGCTTTGCCTTTTTTCCATACAAATGTCTAAGTGACCAAATTTGACCTTGACGTAAAACAGGTCAAGGTCAACCAAAGGTCATCATTTGAACAAACTTGGTAGGGCTTGTGTCCCCAATGCTCCATACCAAGTTTCAAGATCATCGGCTGTTCGGTTCTTGAGAAGAAGATTTTTAAAGGTTTTTACCATATATGGGCATAGCGGCCATATTGGTCATGTGATCCAGCCCTTACGAACAAACTTTCTTTCCCCCTTCCCATAGAGGCTCCACATGTAATTTGGTTTCAATTGGCCAAGTAGTTTCAGAGGAGCTGTTGTTTGAAAATGTTGACGACGCAGACGACGCGGACGACACAGACGACGCGGTCGACGACGACGACGGACGACGGACAATGCCTATACTATAAGCTCCCCCGGAGCCTTCGGCTCTGGTGAGCTAAAAATGTAAATGCCGTCTGGGTGATTCGAAGCATCCATTAAAATATGTCTGTATGCTCGATAAAGACTTTAAGTGTTTTAAAGGGTGTTAATTGCCTGTGTATGGATTTATTAAATTAATGCTAGGAAATAACGCTTTTTGAAAACATAACAAGAATGTATCATTGTCATAGAAGAGATGTTTTTCACCCAGCTTACTGATAGTGTACTCAGAACTCAAGTGTCAACTGCTTCTGAAATCATATTCACACTGACTGATTGTTTTGGGTTTACTGACATGTCAACCCTTGTGAGTCATTTTGTGTCATTTGTGTATTTGCTAGTACATTTATTGATAAGGATATTATGTATGGCTGTTATACCTTCGCTAATTGAACAGTTTACTCTGAACTACTTGCAGGAGAATGGTCTCTGAAAAACCTAGCTGTAGTGAATGTACATACATGGAAACTGCTAAAAGATGTTTTATCATATGACGTCGCGTCTGAGAGTGTAATAACGCACTGTAATAAATTCGATAATCCACTAGTGGATTAAATATGCAAATTAGTTATATACGCCCTGTAACGTTACTTGTACGATGTCCTCAACGACGTCGCGTTTACTAATGACGGAATATTGACATTTTTGTGAAACAATCTTGAATAAAAAAGCCTTTTTAAATGTCATATGATAAATAGAAACTTGAATTCGTGCTCAGAGCCTCGCATTTTATCCCTTTTCCTCAACTCGTTTAATAAATTCAATAATACATGGACACTCATTTAAGATCCTCTATTTATTTTATCCAGCTTACTGTTTTAATGTTACTTGGCAATAACTGCATAGCAACAGAAAAGGTAAGTATTTTGTGCTTAAAGATGTTTTATTTTATCCAGCTTACTGTTTTATTTGTTTGTTTGTATTGGAGTTTAACGGCCCAGTCAACACTATTTAGGTCATTTTTGAGCCGGTCAGTTTACCTATCCACACTTTCCTGGGCAGTCTTATATGTAAGCTGTTAACCAGTACAGTGCACATTCTTTCCCCAGAAACTGACAACTTCCCTTCTTAAAATCAGCGGAAGGGAGAGAATGACCGTAGAAAAGATTTCATGATCAATCTCCACGAAAGAATGTTGCCGACCCCGGCGGGAGTCAAACCCGCGCCCTCCTGATCACCAGTCAGACGCGCATCCGACTGAGCTACCGAGGCCTGCAGCTTACTGTGTTAATGTTACTAAGTAAGTAAGTAAGTAAGTAAAGACTTTATTTAAAGAGGGTGACAACATTTAGCACACTTGGCAATAACTGCATAGCAACAGATTTGTTTTCTTTGATTTGAGGTTTAACGTCCCCATCAACACTGTAAAGGTCATTTTGGAGACGTTGCTTCCAATTTTGTGGGATTTTACCCGACATTGAGATGAAATGACATCTCAAGCCCTGACGCCCAATGAAACCAATATGGTTTATTAGCATGGACGGTCCGCCTCGCACCGCTGTTCCTGGACAGGCTTAGATCCTCTAAGCGGTTTACCAGTACTAGTGTGCGGGCCGGATTCAGCTCTGCATGGAAGCATCATGTAGCCCATATATTTCTTCAAGCCCCTTTGGGCGGGGGCTTTCAAAGCAACAGATAAGGTAAGTATTTTGTGATAATTGAAGGATAGTTTTCCTTATTTCTCCATATAAACCTATGTTGTGGGTACTCATTAGAACCACCTTGCTAAGGTGGTTCTAATGAGTACCCACAACATAGGTTTTTATGGACAATTGACAAAAACTATCCTTCAATTATCACAAAATACTTATCTTATCTGTTGCTATGAAGACAATGCAGATGGGCTCAATTCACAATGGGTTCAACGCTTTAGCTAAATCTCTGCCATATTCAAGGCAAATAACTCCATTGCCCAAGTGGCTTTACTCTTAAAGCAAAGAACTTGTTCCAAGAGTGAACAAAGAAAAGAATTTTCTCCCTTAGGAAGAAAAGTCTCCCCTTTGAATTTGTTTGTTTGATTTGAGGTTTAACGTCCCCATCAACACTTTATAGGTCATTTTGGAGATGTTGCTTCCAATTTTGTGGGACTTTTACCCGACATTGAGATGAAATTACGGCAACCCCATTGGTTGGAAAGCATTCTAACACTGGTAAATCAAATTCCAGCCATTGAAACAAGTTGTGTCCATCTGAACCTACAAATGAATACATGGTGTCTATTTATAGCTCTGCAACTTACACATTTTGAGATCTTTCTGGCAGAAAGGAATGTGAGACTGGTTTTCTGTCTGTCGTACAAGTATCGACTGGTTCACTCTTTGGTTCTTGCTTGGTAGGCGTGTTCGGAAGCTTCGCTGTTGATTTCAGTGACAGGTTTAATGCTGCAATGAAATAACTAACATAAGGGCTTTAAGACATAGATGGGCTGCATGATGCTTCCACACAGAGCTGAAACTGACCCGCACACAAGTACTGGTAAACCGCTTAGAGGATCTAAGCCTGCCCAGGCAAAGCGGTGCGAGTCGGCCCGTCCATGCTTATAAACCCTATTGGTTTCATTGGGCGGCAGGGCTTGAGATGTCATTTCATCTCAATATCGGGTAAAAGTCTCACAAAATTGGAAGCAACATCTCCAAAATGACCTATACGGTGTTGATAGGGACGTTAAACCTCCAATTAAACAAACAAACAAACATGAAACAACTAAATTACTGCATTTATCCTTTGTATTCTGACTGACAGGCGCAAGCCCACAGGATAGACCCAGATGAGATACTGCAAAATGCAGCATCTAATCAGGGTCTACACTGTTTGCTACTCGTCCAGCAATTTTAGTCACAACATCAGGTAGTGAACTCAACTTTTTCAAATATTGAACAGGGGCCAGTTGATCAAAGCATCGTTAGCTTAATGAGCTCGTTAGTGGTTAAATTGTTAACTGTTCTAGCAAGTAAAATATCTCATATAGGGTATTTTTGCTGAAAAAAAAGTGTGTAGCTTTTGCATTTGCAAAAGCTACTCATATTTTTTCAGCAAAAATATCAGAATTTTTGCCATATAAAATGATCAAAGATTTAACAATTTGTTAACTAACGACATTGTTAGTTTTGAACAACCGGACCCTGGTAAATATGGTACACAGTGAAAACAAAGTTAAGTCAACCCCATTGGACAGACCAAATCTGGTCTCATTTGTGAGGTGGTCTTGATACCTGGATATGAAGCAGTATGAAAGAAATTGTTACGGACTAGATGAAACCACCCTCAATGGTGAAACGGTCTTAACTTTGGCTGGTCTTGAAGGTTGGATTTTACTGTATGCATGTTAACCCATTTTGTACCAAATGGAATCTTCCACCTCATATATAGCAGGAGTCCATTTCAAAATTTAGTGATGACAGGTTGTGTTTTCGTCAAAAACTGTTCAGAAAATGGCTGAACTTTTGCAAACAGTGTAGGCCCTGATCAGATGCCACGTTCTGCGGCGTCTGATTGGGGCCTGCACTGTTTGCCAAATACCCGTTTTGGGGTTTCTGGTACTAAATGGGTTAAAGGCACAGAATTCATAGCCACACTTAAGTGGTTATATTGAAGTTAATTAAAGGAATATAAGTTTTCTTATTTTATTTGTAGAAACTGGTGATCTGGGTGGGTACTTCTGCAAATCAGCTCAATGAAAATGGGGTTCACCAAGATGATTTCCTAACTTCACGTGAACATGAAAACGTTTAATACGGAGTTATAGTGGCTGAACTCCTCTTTACCATTACAAGGGCTGGAGCCGAGCGATGGTCTCCCTATTCACCGACGACAGGGAATAGGGGTACCACCGAACGGCTACGGTGTAGTGCCAGCATGGATTCGTTCCCTTGGACCCCACCAGCTGACGACCTGTGACACCGGGAAACTGGAAAACAACAACTTTACATTGCAAAAACAGATTCATGTCATACAACTGAAGTCTCCTCCTTAAACCCAATTTTCTGTATATTAGAATGGGGTTTTAAAAGGTGTCTTTTACATAGACTTGTGAAAATGAGGACCTTAACCCTTTTCCTGCTGAATATTTTAATCTGCCACACCCACTACCAATTATCACCTACTTACAGACTACTTGATGCAAATTATTGCAACAAATTCACAATCTGAATGGCAATCTAGATCCTGATCAGATGGCTTCGTCAGAAGCTATCTGATCTGGATCTTCATTGTTTGAAAAATAAGCCATATCCGGACTCAACAAGACATGGGTTAAATCTGTCTGTTTCAAGGCTATCCTCTGAGCATTTAAAGACCCAATGACTGTCTTACTAGCTTCAAGCATTACAAGTTTAACCCATTTAGTACCAGATACTCCAAAACAGGTAACCGGCAAATAGTGCAGGCCCAGATCAGATGCCGCAGAACGCAGATGAAACTGCACAATGCGGCGTCTGATCAGGGCCTACACTGTTTACAAAAAGTTCAGCCATTTTCCTAACAAATTTTGAAGAAAACACATCCTGACACCCCTAAATTTTGAAATGGACTCATGCTATATGCAAGGTGGAAGATTCCATTTGGTACAACAAGAGGGCCCAGAGGGCCCTGGTTCGCTCACCTGATCCAAAGCATAACAAGTGGGCCCCGGGCAGGGTCAATTTTGGCCCCTGGGTTAAAATTTGAACAATCTTGGTAGAGGTCCTGACAAGATGAAGCTTCATATCGAATATGAAAGTCCTGGGCTTTCTGGTTTCAGAGAAGAAGATTTTAAAGGTTTACTCTGCATATAGAAGTCTATGTAAAACAAGATTTTCCCTATATAAGTTTGTGTTAAACCAAAGGGCCCCGGAGCGGGGGCATTTTTGGCCCCAGGGCTATAATTTGAACAATCTTGGTAGAGGTCCACTAGCTGAAGCTTCATAACAAATATCCAAGACCTAAGCCTTGTGTTTCAGAGAAGATGATTTTAAAAGATTTTCCCTATATAAGTCTATGTAAAACCAAAGGGCCACATGGCGGGGGCATTTTTGGTCTCAGGGCTATAATTTGAACAATCTTTATAGAGGTCGACTAGCTGAAGCTTCATAACAAATATCGAAGACCTAAGCCTTGTGGTTTCAGAGAAGAAGATTTTTCAAGATTTTCCTTATATAAGTCTATGTAAAATCAAAGGGCCCCGGAGCGGGGGCATTTTGGGCCCCTGGGCTATAATTTGAACAATCTTGGTAGAGGTCCACAAGATGAAGCTTCATACCAAATATCAAAGACCTGGGCCTTGCAGTTTCAGAGAAGAAGATTTTTCAAGATTTTCCCTATATAAGCCCATGTAAAACAAAAGGGCCCTGGTGTGGGGGCATTTTTGGCCCCAGCACTATAATTTGAACAATCTTGGTAGGGGTCCACTAGATGAAGCTTCATACCAAATATCAAAGACCTGGGCCTTGCGGTTTCAGAGAAGAAGATTTTTAAAGATTTTCCCTATATAAGCCCATGTAAAACCAAAGGGCCGCCGTGCGGGGGGCATTTTTAGCTCCAGCACTATAATTTGAACAATCTTGGTAGGGGTCCACTAGATGAAGCTTCATACCAAATATCAAAGACCTGGGCCTTGCAGTTTCAGAGAAGAAGATTTTTAAAGATTTTCCCTATATAAGCCTATGTAAAACAAAAGGGCCCTGGTGCGGGGGCATTTTTGGCCCCAGCACTATGATTTGAACAATCTTCGTAGGGGTCCACTAGATGAAGCTTCATACCAAATATCAAAGACCTGGGCCTTGCGGTTTCAGAGAAGAAGATTTTTCAAGATTTTCCCTATATAAGCCCATGTAAAACCAAAGGGCCCCCGTGCAGGGGCATTTTTAGCTCCAGCACTATAATTTGAACAATCTTGGTAGGGGTCCACTAGATGAAGCTTCATACCAAATATCAAAGATCTGGGCCTTGCAGTTTCAGAGAAGAAGATTTTTAAAGATTTTCCCTATATAAGCCCATGTAAAACCAAAGGGCCCCCGCGCGGGGGCATTTTTGGTCCCAGCACTATAATTTGAACAATCTTGGTAGGGGTCCACTAAATGAAGCTTCATACCAAATATCAAAGACCTGGGCCTTGCGGTTTCAGAGAAGAAGATTTTTTAAGTTTTCGGTGAAAAAAATCTATTTTTGGCTACAGTGACCTATATGTGCAACGGACCGGAACCATTTGAACAACTTTGAAAGGGGACCACCTAAGGATCATTCCTGTGAAGTTTGGTCAAAATCCGATCAGTGGTTCAGGAGGAGATGTTGTTTGAAGAAAAGTTTACGGACGCACGGACGCACGCACGCACGGCGGACGACAGACAAAAAGTGATCCCAAAAGCTCACCTTGTCACTATGTGACAGGTGAGCTAAAAAGGGTTAACCAACTTGTAAAGTTATGAGTCAGATAAGGATGAGGTCAGCAACACTCTTTTCATGGGGATTGACTGTGAAATATTTTCTATGCCCATTCTCTCCCTTCCACTTAAGGGGAATGGGAACACCTAGCATAATTTTTTGCCATTTTTCAAAGGGAGACAACTTTCGGGATTTCCTGTTCGATTTTCTATTTAGTCCTGTCCAACCGAAAAAGGGGTCTACGCTTAAAGGAAAGAATTTGCTCCTCAAGAGCAAATTCTTTCCTTTAAGAGTTGACCCCTATTGATATGGGAGACAAAAATACTTTTGCAGGAGTTGCCTATCTTGAAGGTGTTCCCTTAATCAAGAAGGGCGGTTGTCAGTTTCTGGTGAAAGCTTTTACGGTACTAGTTAACAGCTTCTGTATATCTCAGAACACATTTATTTAACAATTTCAGTGACAGGCAATACATATATACATACAATAATACTTCATAGGATGAGAACGAAAGCTTAGAGCTTATAGCGTTCCTTTCCAAATGGAGAGTTATTTTTAGATTGCACAATCGTGGCAGGTTCGTGCGTGTATATCTTAGGATAACTGACTGGCTTGATATCACCTACATAGTGTTGACTGGGCTGTAAAATGTAAAACTCCAAACAAACAAACAAAATCAGTCTACAGGCTTGATGAATGAATTAATAGTACACCACCCATTATAACACTGTTCATTATAAGTTATTACACGTTTTTGGATAAAACATGGTTTCATTACGAAAACAGGCCTACATAATTCTGATCCCTTGAACCCCACTTTTATATAGAAAAACTGGGGTTTACTGGGGTAAACCTTATTTTTTTAACCTATTTTATTTTTATCTAAAATATAGATTGTGGGTACTCGTTAGAGGCAGTTCTAACGGGTACCCACAATCTATATTTTGAGCAGAAATAAGGAAAAATGTCACAATTTTTCATCTCAAAAGTTGCATTTTTTTTTCGGTGGTAAAATTTACAATGTATTTGTATAGGCATGTTTTCGTAATGCAAGATGGATCCCAAAAATATACAGATTACATAGAAAAAATATACAGATTATATAGAATAATGACCATAACTGGTCATTTTTCTATATAATCTGTTCATTTTTGTATGGATTTAACACTGCTGTATAACTGACACTGTTTCTGCTTTAGGCACCATTTATAAAAGAGGTTCCAGTGATATTAAGGTGTAATAAAGAGGTTCCTGTGACATTTATAGTGTTAGAAAGAGGTTCTGGTGACATTTATAGTGTTAGAAAGATGTTCCGGTGACATTTACAGGGCAAAAAAGAGGTTCCGGTGACATTTATAGTGTTATAAAGAGGTTCTGGTGACATTTAAAGTGTTAGAAAGAGGTTCCAGTGACATTTATAGGGTAAGAAAGAGGTTCCGGTGACATTTATAGGGTTAGAAAGAGGTTCCGATGACATTTATAGTGTTAGAAAGAGGTTCCGATGACATTTATAGGGTTAGAAAGAGGTTCTGGTGACATTTATAGTGTTAGAAAGATGTTCTGGTGACATTTATAGTGTTAGAAAGAGATTCCGGTGACATAGTGTTAAAAAAACGTGTTAGAAAGAGGTTCCAGTGACATTTATAGGGTAAGAAAGAGGTTCTGGTAACATTTAAAGTGTTAGAAAGAGGTTTCGGTGACATTTATAGTGTTAGAAAGAGGTTCTGGTGACATTTATAGGGTTATACAGTATAGCTCCAATATATCGCGGTAGTCAGGATCCATAGCCCGAAAACCGCGATGTGGTCGGAGCGCGATATAAGTCGCGGTAGTTTGCCGAGATGCCAATACAAGTCGCGGTGATAGTTTGGTGAGAAACCGTTATCAATCCACACTAATAGCTGTCCGATAATGCTATCGGCCGTATTTCACCATTAAAGTAGGTTCAGAATTACTCAGTGACAGAACAAACAAAGGGGACTTTGCCTACCAATTAACTTACATTCGAAAACAGCTGAAAATCTGCGTCTGAAAACATGTGATTGCTAAAATGCCAAAACAGGACACCATTTTGAATTTGCGGGTTCCCCTGGTTGTCTGTCACGTTAACGGCCAAGGGGCGCAACTACCATAAGCGCTAAGCGCTAAAGCAATTCTAGTTGTTTCCCTTGGCTTGCCAGATCAAGTAGCGGTTGGAAAAAAATTATTTAACGTTTACCACGGGCCGAAAAACTATACAACAACAAAACTATCATTTTATTGTGTTTTGATTTCGGGCAAGTGTAAAAAAAGGTAAGTCTTTTTGAGTCCTTAAATACGATAAAACTAGAACAGTAAGTAAATCGCAATAACTGCTGCACTGTCAATTGAGAGACAAACCATCTGTGTATTTATTACAGTTCAGGTATGACACTATTGTTAATCCCTGTCATATAATTGCCACCCTGCGGTGCGTGTCGATAAGGTGTGAAAATATGGTCAAGTTATGTCTCTAATTGGCGTTTATCCTCCAATCATAAAATTTAATCCACAATCAATGAGAAAATGATTTAAATGATTTAAACGCTACTCAGACAATTAGCTACATCTAACGGTAGATGTTTGCATAAAAAAACGGACTTTTCTGGGATCTCGTGAATGGTTATGTTTTGGCGCCAAATAGCAGACGCTGGGCGGGAAAAGTCAAATGCTGTTGGTTTAACCTGGTTTTAAATAAATTTTAACAACTTAAAACTCTATTTTTGTTTATTATGAATTTATAAGGGGAAAAAAAAACGGGATCCACGGCGCAACCGCGATAGATTAGACATCGTGAAATATCGGAACGCGATATATTGGAGCTATACTGTAGCAGCATCTCTTGGATACTCCTCTTATATGGGGCTATGGGTGTAATTCTAACTACATTGTATCTACCTTCTTCTTGTTCTCCCGTGAAACACATGCTTGTATCCCTAGTCTGCCTGAAATAACAAGAAAAGCTTTATAAAAAAAGGTCAAAGACACGTTTTCAGGGGCAGCAACTCTTCAAACTAATGCTCATCTCCCTTATCAACAAACATACCTCCAGAAAAGGAGGCGTACAGACAATTTTGGATTATTTTTTTCTTATTCTTTTTTTCTTATTTCAACATTTGAACATAATTATGGTGTGTGTATTGAGGAACAGCTAAGCAGTGTAGGATAAAACACAAGAATTCTCAAGTCTCATGTTTATTGGCTGTATAGGATGTCATGCATGCCTCCATTAACCCATTTCAGACTGGAAACCCCTAAACCGGTACCATGGCAAACAGTGCAGAATGCGGCGTCTGATCAGGGCCTCCACTGTTGGCTGAAAGTTCAGTCATTTTCCAAATAAATATGATGAAAACACAACCTGACACCCATAAATTTTGAAATGGACTCCTGCTATATATAAGGAGGACGATTCCATTTGGTACAAAAAGTGTTAAGGTTGATGTCAGCCATGTCACTGAATATGTAACAAAGTCATGAACCATCATAGTTATGTCATCACAATGTGGCAGACATCAGCAACTGCATTTTTAATCAAAGCACTGACAGCACTGCTGGGTGGATTGTTTGTTTGTTTGATTTGAGGTTTTACGTCTCCATCAACACTTAATAGGTCATTTTGGAGATGTTGGTTCCAATTTTGTTGGACTTTTACCCGACTTTTACTCGCCCAATGAAATCAATAGGGTTTATACGACAGACAGCATGCATGGTAGTTAACCCAATCACGGTTGGCAACTTTGCTTCCCTCTTTAATTGCACGCCGGTGGGTCAGGCCTCAGATTCTATGATGGTTCCAGCGTAAAGGCTTATTGAGAATTAGAGAGATCTAATTCAAGGTAATGTTGGCTGGTGTCTGATGCTCTGTCTCTGGTCGGGCCCATCAGAGTCTAACTGTTGGTTTTCTTTTGCTCCAGCATTTCAGTGGTTTCTTGCTGTCGAGTCCTCACTGTTGTCTCACCTCTGTGGTTCTTTGATTTTTGGTGTTTACGGAGATGTTGCACTGATGAGTTAGGAGGCCTTCATGCGGACTAAACAAATTATTTGGCTAAATCGCGACAGAAGTAAGGGCGAGGATTGTGGCCACGTAAAATCGATTTAAGCCCCCCAGTGGAAATCTTTCCACTGACCGTTCCAAGGCGGTTCTTCTGTGGCGGTCTATTTATGTTGTTGTTTGTTACTTCCTGTGTGTATCACTTGTGTCTTTTTATTTTGGATGGCCATATGGCCATTTTGTGGGAAAGTAACTGTCCTTATGGCCTTCCTTTGTTTAGGTTTCCATTATGGTCTGATCGCTTAATGTTTGTGTTTCTTTCCCTTTGGTGTCTTTGATGGGTGGAGTGAGTTAATTGTATCGATTCCTGATCTTTGTTTTACTTCTACTTTTTATAAGCATGGATGGTCCTACTCGCACCGCTTTGTCTGGGTATGCTTAGATCCTCTTAGCGGTTTACCAGTACTTGTATGCGGTCATGCAGCCAATCTATTTCTTCAAGCCCGGATGTGCGGGAGCTGATCACTGAATTAACAATGTGACTAAACATTATAGTCTAACATAACAATGTGGCTGCATTTTTAATCAAAGCACTGACAGCACTGGTGGGTGGATTGTCTCTGAGTGTAGGCTGGGAATGTGATCCTGAATGATGACGTACTGTCAACATTTTGTTTAACTCATTTTGTACCGGAAACCCATTTAGTACCAGACACTCCAAAACGGGTAACTGGCAAACAGTGCAGGCCCAGATCAGACGCCTGATCAGGGCCTACACTGTTTGCAAAAAGTTCAGCCAGTTTCCAAATAAATTTTTAAGAAAACACAACCCGACTCCCCTACATTTTGAAATGGACTCCTGCTATATATAAGAATGGATGATTCCATTTGGAACAAAAAGGGTTAATCCTTACATTCCGGTACTGCAAGCAAAAAGTGTTAACCCTGAACAGACTCCACATTCTGCCATATAAGACGCCTAACTTGAATTCCTGTACTGAAAGCCAAAAGTGTAAACCCTGATCAGACTCCACATTCTGCCATATAAGACGCCTAACTTGAATTCCTGTACTGAAAGCAAAAAGTGTAAACTCTGATCAGACTCCGTATTCTGCCATATAAGACCCCTAACTTGAATTCCTGTACTGAAAGCAAAAAGTGTAAACTCTGATCAGACTCCGCATTCTACCACATAAGACCCCTAACTTGAATTCCTGTACTGTAAGCCAACAGTGTAGACCCTGATCAGATGCACCAGTCAGTGGCATCTGATCTGGATCTACACTGTTTGCCAAACCCAACACATGATTCCAATCCAGATAAATCTCTTACGCAGCACTATGAGCTAGCGGGGTTATTTTCTATAAATAACATTACCTGGATTTCCTACAAATCAGTGATAGTCACGTGAACTTTAACACTGAAGAGGATTTGTAGTTAGCAACCTTGGGTTGATTGATAAACAATCAACCAAAAAATCAACTCTCAGAAATGAATAATGTGAAAAAAAGTCTATCAAGGGTGTGAGGAGCAGATAAGAAAAATCTAATTTCCACGGATCACATTCCTTCTTCACTGGGCAAACCTCATCATGCCAGACAGTGTCCTCTAGGACGGATATTTCTATTCACACCTATGTAAAATTCTAATATTATTACCAAATGAAAATGATTCCAATGTAGTGCATCCCTCATTGCTCTAGGATTTCAGAAAAAGACTTTATAATTATTTACAATCATATTAAGCTTAACTTTACCAGGCGTGAATGAAAACCTGAGTACCTGGAGAGAAAAACACCCGGCCTTCTATTTCAGAATGTGACATCTGACAGGGGGCCCAGGTAAGGCTCAATGCCCAGCTGTTAGAGTCATGTTTTTTAAGAGACAGCCCTCTTAACCACTAGGCCACTGAGGCCCCTTTGTAACTTGTAAATTCTAACCCTAGCAGTTCCTATGGGCAGTGGGGCTTGGGATGTCATTTCATTTCAATTTCAGGTAACAGTCCCACAAAATCAGAAATGTCTTCAATATGACCTAAATGAAGTTGATTGGGAAGCAAAACCTCATCTCAAACAAACACTTGTAAATTCTAAGGATATTCACAACCTCTTTATAAAAATAATGTTGGGGTTCAAAGCAGAAACCTAAAAGTACAGGTTATAGAGAAAAATTACCATTTCTCTTTTTTTTCTAAATAATCTATACATTTTTGGGATCCATCTTGAAACTGTGTTATATCCAAGAGTCTGTTATACAAGAGGGCCATGATGGCCCTAGATCGCTCACCTGATCCATAGAGTAACAAGTGGGCCCCGGGGAGGGCCATTATTGACCCCAGGGTTATAATGTGCATAATGTTGAGGTAGGTCTAAAAAGGTTAGCTTCATACCAAATATCAACAAAGGCTATAATTTGAACAATCTTGGCAAATGTCCACTAGATGAAGCTACACACCAAATATCAAAGACCTGGGCCTTGCGGTTTCAGAGAAGAAGATTTTTTTAAAAATATTCCTTACATAAGCCTATGTAAAACCAAATGCCCCTGGGGCAGGGGCATTTTTGGCCTCAGGGCTATAATTTAAACAATCTTGATAGAAGTCCACTAGATGAAGCTTCACACCAAATATCAAAGACCTGGGCCTTGCTGTTTCAGAGAAGAAGATTTTCAAAGGTTTCCCTATATAAGTCTATGTAAAACCAAAGGGTCTCGGGGCGGGGGCATTTTTGGCCCCAGGGCTATAATTTGAACAATCTTGATAGAGGTCCAATAGAAGAAATTTCACACCAAATATCAAAGACCTAGGCCTTGTGGTTTCACAGAAGAAGATTTTTGAAGATTTTCCCTATATAAGTCTATGTAAAACCAAAGGGCCACGAGGCGGGGGCATTTTTGTCTCAGGGCTATAATTTGAACAATCTTGATAGAGGTCCACTAGCTGAAGCTTCATACCAAATATCAAAGTCCTAGGTATTTTTGTCTCAGGGCTATAATTTGAACAATCTTGGGAAAGGTCCGCTAGCTGAAGCTTCACACCAAATATCAAAGACCTAGGCCTTGTGGTTTCAGAGAAGAAGATTTTTCAAGATTTTCCCTATATAAGCCTAAGTAAAACCAAAGGGCCCCGGGGCAGGGGCATTTTTAGCCCCAGCACTATAATTTGAACAATCTTGGTAGGGGTCCACTAGATGAAGCTTCATACCAAATAGCAAAGACCTGGGCCTTGCAGTTTCAGAGAAGAAGATTTTTAAAGATTTTCCCAATAAACGCCCATGAAAAACCAAAGGGCCCTTGGGCGGGGGCATTTTTGGCCCCAGCACTTTAATTTGAACAATCTTGGTAGGGGTCCACTTGATGAAGCTTCATACCAAATATCAAAGACCTGGGCCTTGCGGTTTCAGAGAAGAAGATTTTTAAAGATTTTCCCTATATAAGCCTATCTAAAACCAAAGGGCCCCGGGGCGGGGGCATTTTTGGCCCCAGCACTACAATTTGAACAATCTTGGTAGGGGTCCACTAGATGAAGCTTCATACCAAATACCTGGGCCTTGCGGTTTCAGAGAAGAAGATTTTTAAAGATTTTCCCTATATAAGCCCAAAGGGCCCCGGTGCGGGGGCATTTTTGGCCCCAGCATTATTATTTGAACAATCTTGGTAGGGGTCCACTAGATGAAGCTTCATACCAAATATCAAAGACCTCGGCCTTGCGGTTTCAGAGAAGAAGATTTTTTAGTTTTCGGTGAAAAAAATCTATTTTTGGCTCCTGTGACCTATATGTGCTACGGACCGGAACCATTTGAACAACTTTGAAAGGGACCAACTAAGGATCATTCCTGTGAAGTTTGGTCAAAATCCGATCAGTGGTTTAGGAGGAGATGTCGTTTGAAGAAATTGTTTAAGCACGCACGCACACACGCATGGACGCACGCACGGACGCACGCACGATGGACTACGGACAAAAAGTGATCCCAAAAGCTCACCTCGTCACTACGTGACGGTGAGCTAAAAAGCGTTATAATGAGGTTGTAGTGTATATCCAAATCAGTGTTGTAATGACGTTGTGGTACATACTGTTTGTCATCTACAGCTTTTATGCTTTTTGTTGATAAATCCAAGACATCATCAAAAGTGTCCATTTGATTGAGAGATCTTGTCTGTGTTGGAGTCTGTACTGAATTATCTCCCTCATCTTCATGTGGACTGGTTTCTTGTCCATCCTCATCACTGTCTGGTTCACTACCTGGAGTCTAAAATACATGAAACATGAAGCAGCATGAAACAGTCTTCAAGAGAACCAGTCTGTGTTAATCAGACTAAGAGTCAGAGAGAATATATGTAACAAATGCATCAGCATGAGAACCAGTCTGTGGGAATCATTCACCCCACTTCCCACCTTATCCCAGGCTAAGAATATGGGTCACATCAGATTAAATGGATTTCGCACAATGGTTTGCTATTAAAGTTCAAATGAGAGCAAACAGGAATACATATCAAGATAATGATCTAAACTTTATCATATTCCCAACTGGACTTGTTTTAAGAGAAAGCAGATTTGTTACATACCCAGACATGTTAAGTTTTGAAAATAAAAATGAGGGAGACAGCGCGTTCGAGGAGGATTGGCGAGTGCCAAAGGCGCGAAGTCTTGGTGGCAAGCTCTCAGGATAGGCTAGAAAATGGTGCACTCTGAGAGCTTTTTAAACATTTTTTTTTGTTTATTCTTTACACTCCTGTTCATGGATAAATAACTAATAAATATTTTTCCTTGGGAAGATGCCTACAAACTAACACCTAGCCATACCAGTGCCACCCCCCACCCCCACCGGTATATAATACTACAGCACAAGAGCATATCTTGTCATTTATGCCCAGATATGTCACAACAAAAGTAGCCCAATTGATTCTATATTCCTAGGGCCATCCAATAACCAAAGTTTTAAAAGTGTAGCTCCAATAGTTTTGAAGATATGGCAAAATAATACTTTTTGACCTTTGACCTTGGGGTCATGTTGAGGTCGAGGTCACACCAAAAGTTGCCTAATATATTCTATATTCCAAGAGCCATCCAATAAGCAAAGTTTCAGAAGTGTAACTCCAATAGTTTAGGAGATATGGCAAAGTCATACTTTTTTACCTTTGACCTTGGGGTCATGTTGTCGTCAAGGTCATGCTAAAAGTAGCCCAATTCATTCTATATTCCAAGGCCATACAAAAACCAAAAAGTTGAAAAGAACATTCTAACTGATAAACAAAGTTTCAGAAGTGTAACTCCTATAGTTTAGAAGATATGGCAAAGTCATACTTTTTGACCTTTGACCTAGGGGTTATGTTGAGGTCCACCAATAGTATTCCAATTTTTCTATATTCCAACGGCCACCCAAAAACCAAAGTTCGATAGGTGTAACTCCGATAGTTTAGAAGAAATGGCAAAGTCATACTTTTTACCTTTGACCTTGTGGTCAGATTGAGGTCAAGGTCACAACAAAAGTAGCCCAATTATTTCTATATTCCAAGTGCCATCCAATAACCAAAGTTTCAGAAGTGTAACTCCAATAGTTTAGAAGATATGGCAAAATAATACTTTTTGGCCTTTGACCTTGGGGTCATGTTGAGGTCGAGGTCACAACAAAAGTAGCCCAATATATTTTATATTCCGAGGCCATCCAATAAGCAAAGTTTCAGAAATGTAACTCCAATAGTTTAGGAGATATGGCAAGGTCATACTCTTTGACCTTTGACCTTGGGGTCATGTTGGGGTCAAGGTCATGCCACAATTAGCCCCATTCATTCTATATTCCAAGGGCCATCCAATAACCAAAGTTTCAGTAGTGTAACTCCCAATAGTTTAGAAGATATGGCAAAATCATACTTTTTGACCTTTGACCTTGGAATCATGTTGAGGTCAAGGTCACCCAAAAAGAGCCCAATTTATTCTATATTCCAAGGGCCATCCAATAACTAAAGCATCAGAAGTGAAACTCAAATAGTTTAGGATATGGCAAAATCGTACTTTTTGAACTTTGACCTTGGGGTCATGTTAAGGTCAAGGTCATGCAAAAAGTAGCCTAGTCCAATCTACATTCCATGTACTATTCACAGGCAATGTTTGAAAAGTGTACCTTAACTGGTTTCAGAGGACATCCATTCCATAGAAACGTGACGGACGTACGTACACACACAAACATACACACCCACGGACCGACAGACACTCGACTCTGACACGAAAATAATATACCCGATTATTCTTCTTAAAAGCGGGTATAATAATCCAAGGTTTCGATCAAGTTTCAAGCACAACAACTTAATTCTCCTCCAACTTTTAAGTGCGGAAATACGGTATATAATACTTTAGTTGTCACTGTCAATAACGGTACTTTTTCAAGTTCCAATTAATTGCAGACATGTCATAACAGCTTGTCCAATTAGCAATTAAAGATTCTGATAGTTATATAAACTTGACACGCAGCTGCAGCCGATATACTCAAAAGATCAAAATTGTCAGGTTAGCAAGATAATAGAATAAAGAAAGCAGATTAGTTTATAATGAAATCATCCAGCCACAAGGCGAGGACCCCTCCATCCAAAACTTTCACACCCGCTCAACAAGCAAGTTCAAGGCGAACAGCAATGATCTCCACCACCAAAATCGCCATGGAGTCCACAAACAAGCTACGGTTCTTCTGCACGCGATCGGAAAATAACGTCATCCCACCCCAGCAGCCCCGCACGTGTTTAATGTTTAATTGTTTTATTTTATTTTAATGGGGTGTATTTCTTTCATAAAAATGTTTGCAATCGGTAAAAAGAATATTTTCTCGACAGCTAAACGGTTGTGGAAAGAACTGGATAGGGGACGGTGCCTTGCACAATAACCGACTTATCCCGGGAAGCTCCGTGTCAGTCACCAACAACAGCATACAGATGTGTTTACACATATTAAAACGTTCGACTTTTCCCGCCAAGCGTCTGCTATTTTGCCGCCAAAACATAACCATGCACGAGACAGTAGAATAGTCTTTTTATTATGCATGATACATCTACCGTTAGATGTAGGTAAACATCTGAGAAGCGATTTCATCATTTTCACACTGATTGTGGATTAAATTTTATGATTGGGGGATAAATGCAAATTAGAGCCATAACTTAATCTTATTTTCACACCTTGTCACGCAGAAGATTGTAGGATTATCGAGAGCACCGGAGGCTTGTGTTTACAGTGTAATTATAGAATAAAATACGGTCGGTGCTTTAACACGATTCGGTTAACTATCATGGTCCGTTGGTTGCAGGCAATTAACCGTCATGATTTACTTTAATTTTTGCAATCACTTCAAGAAACGACTGTTTTCATTTGTTAATGCCCATCTGCAGGTGTTGAACCGTGTTTTAATCCGCAATTATACTGGACAGTGCATTAATTGTTATCAGTTTTACTCACAGATTAACTCGGATTTTTCCGCTGGTTTGCACACACGAAAATACAAGCGCAGCTTTTCAAAACTTTTCCTAAAAACGGTATTTTCTCTTTTGCGGGAGTTTTATCCTGAATTTCGTGAGGCGTGAGAAAAGCTATTTTTTCGGGAGTCTCCCGCGATTTTCGGGAGACTTAACATGTCTGCATACCCCTTTCAAAAAAGCTTAATTTAACAGCAATGCTGTGACCTTGAAAATAAGGTCAAGGTCACGAAAACCTAAACAGTTCTTCATCCTGAACAAACGTTATATCCATGCAAATTTGATTAAAAGCCACCCAGTATTTCATAACATATACTGTATGACCTGAATTTGGTCTAAATTTGACCTTTTTAGCATAGCTGTGACCTTGAAAATAACGTCAAGGTCACCAAATCTTAATCAGTTCTTGATCCTGTCCCATTGTTATATCCATGCAAATTTGATTAAAATCCACCCAGTACTTCATGAGATATTATGCACACAAGACAGTGTCACTCTGACACTGACGGGATCCACACAAAAACAATATGTCCCCATCCCCTTCGGTGGGGGGACATAATTAGCGGTAGAGTTAATCAAACAAACAGTTGACAGTCTTGCTGTGAAGCAACTGCCAATACAGCAACTCCTTTACAGTAAGCTGGACTCAAGAAAACAGCCCTGTGAGTGAATTATATGCTCCTTGCTTCCTCTAAGCTCATTAACTGAGTCTGAATAGGTACAGCTCCGAGCCCAGTTGTTGAGAGTATGTTAGGTAAACGGGCTCATTAGTGGTCAAACTTGTAACTGTTCTGGCTAGTACAATATCTTACACCCTAGCATTTTTGCTGGAAAAATGTGATTTGCAAAAGCTACTTGATTTTTTTTAGCAAAACATTTACCGTATTTTCCATATCAAATGATCAGAACTTTAACAATACATAGAGGATCTTACATGAGTGTTCATGTATTATTGAATTTATTAAAGGAGTTGAGGAAAAGTGATAAAAAGCGAGGCTGTGCCGAGCATTTTATCCCTTTTCCTCAACGAGTTTAATAAATTCAAAAGTGATAAAATGCGAGGCTGTGCCGAGCATTTTATCCCTTTTCCTCAACGAGTTTAATAAATTCAATAATACATGAGCACGAATGCAAGATTCTATTTATCATATGACATTTAAAACGCATTTTATTCATAATTGTTTACAAAAATAACAATATTCCGCCACTAGTAAACGCGACGTCACGTCGTTAAGGACGTCGCACACTTAACGTTACGGGGCGTATCTAGCTAATTTGCATATTTAATCCACTAGTGGATTATCGAAACGTGACGGACGTACGTACACACACAAACATACACACCCACGGACCGACAGACACTCGACTCTGACACGAAAATAATATACCCGATTATTCTTCTTAAAAGCGGGTATAATAATCCAAGGTTTCGATCAAGTTTCAAGCACAACAACTTAATTCTCCTCCAACTTTTAAGTGCGGAAATACGGTATATAATACTTTAGTTGTCACTGTCAATAACGGTACTTTTTCAAGTTCCAATTAATTGCAGACATGTCATAACAGCTTGTCCAATTAGCAATTAAAGATTCTGATAGTTATATAAACTTGACACGCAGCTGCAGCCGATATACTCAAAAGATCAAAATTGTCAGGTTAGCAAGATAATAGAATAAAGAAAGCAGATTAGTTTATAATGAAATCATCCAGCCACAAGGCGAGGACCCCTCCATCCAAAACTTTCACACCCGCTCAACAAGCAAGTTCAAGGCGAACAGCAATGATCTCCACCACCAAAATCGCCATGGAGTCCACAAACAAGCTACGGTTCTTCTGCACGCGATCGGAAAATAACGTCATCCCACCCCAGCAGCCCCGCACGTGTTTAATGTTTAATTGTTTTATTTTATTTTAATGGGGTGTATTTCTTTCATAAAAATGTTTGCAATCGGTAAAAAGAATATTTTCTCGACAGCTAAACGGTTGTGGAAAGAACTGGATAGGGGACGGTGCCTTGCACAATAACCGACTTATCCCGGGAAGCTCCGTGTCAGTCACCAACAACAGCATACAGATGTGTTTACACATATTAAAACGTTCGACTTTTCCCGCCAAGCGTCTGCTATTTTGCCGCCAAAACATAACCATGCACGAGACAGTAGAATAGTCTTTTTATTATGCATGATACATCTACCGTTAGATGTAGGTAAACATCTGAGAAGCGATTTCATCATTTTCACACTGATTGTGGATTAAATTTTATGATTGGGGGATAAATGCAAATTAGAGCCATAACTTAATCTTATTTTCACACCTTGTCACGCAGAAGATTGTAGGATTATCGAGAGCACCGGAGGCTTGTGTTTACAGTGTAATTATAGAATAAAATACGGTCGGTGCTTTAACACGATTCGGTTAACTATCATGGTCCGTTGGTTGCAGGCAATTAACCGTCATGATTTACTTTAATTTTTGAAATCACTTCAAGAAACGACTGTTTTCATTTGTTAATGCCCATCTGCAGGTGTTGAACCGTGTTTTAATCCGCAATTATACTGGACAGTGCATTAATTGTTATCAGTTTTACTCACAGATTAACTCGGATTTTTCCGCTGGTTTGCACACACGAAAATACAAGCGCAGCTTTTCAAAACTTTTCCTAAAAACGGTATTTTCTCTTTTGCGGGAGTTTTATCCTGAATTTCGTGAGGCGTGAGAAAAGCTATTTTTTCGGGAGTCTCCCGCGATTTTCGGGAGACTTAACATGTCTGCATACCCCTTTCAAAAAAGCTTAATTTAACAGCAATGCTGTGACCTTGAAAATAAGGTCAAGGTCACGAAAACCTAAACAGTTCTTCATCCTGAACAAACGTTATATCCATGCAAATTTGATTAAAAGCCACCCAGTATTTCATAACATATACTGTATGACCTGAATTTGGTCTAAATTTGACCTTTTTAGCATAGCTGTGACCTTGAAAATAACGTCAAGGTCACCAAATCTTAATCAGTTCTTGATCCTGTCCCATTGTTATATCCATGCAAATTTGATTAAAATCCACCCAGTACTTCATGAGATATTATGCACACAAGACAGTGTCACTCTGACACTGACGGGATCCACACAAAAACAATATGTCCCCATCCCCTTCGGTGGGGGGACATAATTAGCGGTAGAGTTAATCAAACAAACAGTTGACAGTCTTGCTGTGAAGCAACTGCCAATA